>JBAMDO010000107.1:0-192747 GCA_037074765.1 Mansonella perstans
TGAAGCAATATTAAAAGAGACAGCAACGTCTTCCCATAGATAATAGCATCATCAATAATAATAACAACAAGAAGAAGAAGAAGCAATAATAGAATGGAAAAAGAGTACTGTAAAACAGTTAGTTAAAAGGAAGATTGCCAAAATTTATCAAAGATATGAAAGCAAATTAGGCAAGGAAGCCTTATTTGAAAGCAAATTAGGCAAGGAAGCCTTATTTGCCTTGTAAGCTTGGACTATGACTATTGCCTATCTATCAATAATTGGCTGCCATGAAATGCATTTTTCGCTTAATTTTCCGAAATAATTCAAATCATTTTCCCTTCCTCTCTCTCTCTCTCCCCTTCTCTCTCTCTCTCTGTGTATGTGTATGTTCATTTCTTGAAGGAATTGTCATCAACAACAAATCATGTGCAATGGAAAAAAAGGAAAAGATGAGTAAGTGAATTGAATGAATGATTGACATGATGAGCAGAGAAAATGACAAAATGATCGATAGATGGATGAGAAGAATGCTTAATTTTCTTCTTTTTCTCTTTCAGGTATCTTCCTTAAAATGCGTTTGCTTTACTTTCATTACAAATATTTTCAATTCATTTCAAATTTTCAAAAACGAAAAAAAGTTTGTTATTTAAAAAAATTTAAATAAAATTAAACAAATTTAATTAAAAAAATATTTAAGAAAATTTCGAATTACTAAATTGAACAAAACAGTAACAATGAATGGAAATTGAATTGTGTGAAAACATAATTTAAGGAAAAAAATTATAATTGAGAAATTTTGAGTTGAAATTGATGACAATGTCAAAAGTTTCTATCATTTTGTAAAATTAAAATATACAATTTAAATGACTTTTTTTTTTCTAAAAATAAAATTAAATTTCAAAAAAATTGAAAAAGGAAAAAAAATTAAATTAAGCAAACAATAAGAACAAAGCAAAATAAAAGTTCAATTCAAAAAGCAAGATAAAAGATGACAGAGATTTAGTAAGTTTAAATGATAAAGTATGATAAATTCAGAATAAAACATGATGAAATATGGTAAATTCTAGAAAATTCTAGAAATAAAATAATTAATTTCGAAATAAGATTATATGATTAAATTTAAAATGATTTTTTCACAAATTTATTTATTATTAAATTTCATTTAAATTAAATTTTCCTCTACTTACAATATCAATTAGTATGCAAATGATATTCGTGATAATTAGAATAGCACTTGTAATACAATTGGGCCATAATAAAATAACATGATCATTGATAACAATAACATTGATAACAATTATCACGATCACGATTATCATTATCAATGTCAATGTCAATAGCTCATGAATGCTGCATATTAGCTGATGTTATCAGTTTGTGAATTAGTTGCAAACATGTCATCAAACATCGATCCTTACCTTAGACATTTTGATCATAAATTTCATAAATACTGTTGATATTTAATCCATACAAATTACCTATTATCATTTATCACTCATATTTTTAAAATTCACTATTTTGATTGTTAACTAATATTATTGATAGTATCATTATCATTATTATCATTATCATTACTATTATGATCATCATCATTTATCAGTCAGTTTTTAAAAGATATTTTCTCACATTTCATCTTCTCATCCTTAAAGAATTTCTATTTAAAAAATAAAAAATAATTATATATTTAATAATAATTTGAAAAATTTTTTACAAATTTAAATGAAATAAAAAATTTGTGCAAAATTAACAAATGAAGAAAATATCAATGAATTGTTGCATAAATCATTGAAAATATCAGAAATAACTACAAAGAAAACAATTTGTCACAATATCGACGACATTTAATTTACCCAAATGACAATTCACTAAAATAGCAACAAATTGTCAATGATTTGGAAAAAGTTAACAGCAAATGGCACAATGACTTTAAAATTACACAAATGAAAAAATTAAAAATTTAAAATCAAATTTCATCCTAATGCTATTTGATAGAGCTGACATAGAAATGAAATTATTTTAGATTAGAAATAAACAAACAAAAATAAAATATACAAATTAAGAAAAAACTGAAATACAAAATTAATTTCATTAATAAATTGCAAATAGCACTGGAACAACGAGTAAATTAAATTATTACTATTTGCCTATTTCTTTAGCTAATATTAAAAATAACTTTAGCTAATATTAAAAATTTAGCTTCTCTTATCAAATTAACTATTAAAGAAATTAATTAGCAATTCCAAATACTGTTAAGACGTATATTATTTAACAGTAACATGAAATGTAATGCACAATTTTTTTATCAAATAATTTTGTACTAATTAAATTTAATTACTTTCAGTATTATTCATTTTTATCGTTTATTATTCATTTATTCACTTCCTTCCTACCACTAATATCTATCCTTTTTTTGTTTTATTGTCACATTTCAACAAATTTTCTTTGTTTTCAAATAAATAATTTTTATCAATTAAAATGAACTGATTAGAAAATGAGACTGATAAATAGATAGATGAATGGAGAGAGAGAGAGAGAGAAAGAAAGACAGAGAGAGGGAAAGAAAGAGAGAGAGAATGAGATGTTAAATGGTAAAAAATTTTAATCCATTTCTAAAATTTAATATTTTTTTCAAAATTTTCCACTTTTCCCCTATCCATTTGCATCAGTTTTTTCTTTCTCAATATTTTATCAATGAAAATAATTATTATAATTCAATAAAATCATTCATTCATTAAATAATATGAAAATTTGCTATAAGATGGTTGAAATTATTGATGAAAATAACCTACAATTTTGATATATCACATTGAAATCGTTATAAAATCGTGAAGTGAAAATTATTTGAAAAAAAAAAAAACCATCATGAATAAAGAAAGAGAAAATAAACCGAATAAGAGAGAGAGAGAGAGAGAAAAACGAAGAATAAATCTAATAAAAAATTTTAAAAAAAATTTTCAGAATTAGTTGGATAAGCAATAGAAAACTGATTAGTTTTTTTTTTTTTAAAACTCGTTATAAAAAAAAAAAAAAAACAAAAACACTTAAAATTGGCTGCCTTTTAATGGCTTTTTTAATTTTTTTAAAAAAATAAAATCGGTGGCTTTTCAACTTCTCTTATTTTTTTTTAAAATTAAATGTTAAATGGATTATATATTAGTGTTTCTAAAAAAAAAAGAGAAAGTGAGAAAAAAGAAAAACGCATGAAATATAAAATTGCGGCAAAAGTGAAAATTAAAATTGCATTTAGCACTTCATACTCATAATTCATAATTTTTACATTGAAACTTCGCAATATTTTAGAAATTCCATTCATGCAAGATGATGAAAATGCTTCAATGATAACAAAACCAAATTGATGAGAAATTTTAAATATCAAAGTAGTTAAAAAAAAAAAAAAAAAATACTGTGGGAAAAACAGAAGAAAAGAAAAATGAAAATAGCTCATAAAACAATAATCCTTAACAGTGTCATGTATGGAAGATGAATTTTCTCAAATCATTTCAAAAATTTTCAAGACAGAAGGAATAATTTTTTTTTTGAGTAGTTCAAATTAAAATTCATTTCTTACACAAACAGAGAATGAAAATAATGTGAGAATATACATCAGTGAAATAATATAGGAATATATTCAATGCATAAAGTTAAATTAATTAACTGATACATTGCTTGATTAATTTATTAATTAAACTTAATTAAAAGATATTAAAAAAAAAACCATTTAGATTTCAATTAGTTTAGAAATTACAAAATAATAAAAAAAAGTAATACCATCTTCTGGTTGAGTATTTCGCCGATAGTTACAATAAGGAAGTGGATCACCACAATCATAACGGGATACCGGTGTTGGAGGTGATGTGTATGCACGAGCAATATCACTACTATAGTATGCTGGTATGTCACCTGCAAAATTTTTGCTAATTAAAAATTTAATTTTTTAATGTTTCTAAATTTTAAATCCTTTTTTTTTTTTTTCAAATTGTCAATTTTTTATCAAACTATGCATATGGCAAAATATTTTACGATTCAAGAAATTTCAATAAAATATACAAAATGGAAAATCGATCTATATATGGAACGAAAGAGCTAAGCATAAATATTAGAAATGAAAGTATAAATATGTAAAGTTGAAACAAAATTGAAGTATCATATTAGTAATAAATTAACCATTTTAAAGCACGGTACAATTATATGTAACAATAGCAATGCATAAAATGATTGCTGATTCACAGAAATCAAATTAAACAAATATTTATTATAATACAAATATATTAATAAAGAAATAATAGCTCTGAAGTAACTAATATTTCAATAATATTTTGTAACAAAGATATTTTTAACATTCCAAAAATTTTTTAATTTTTCAATTTCCCAATCGAGCATTTTAAATTTGGAGCAATTTTTGTCCATTCTTTTTTTTTTTGATTTCTAAAAATTGTATTTGAATGACTGACATATATTTCAGTTGAAAATTTTTTTTAGTCAATCAAAAATACATACAATAATACACTAGGGATAGTAAATTTAAAATTAACTTTCAAATGGAAATTTTTTTTAAAATGAATGATTTGGAAAATCATTCATTTTAAAAATAAAAAGCAACAATTGAATAAAATTATAAATTAAAAATATTTGAAAAGGAAAAGAGAAAGAGAAGAGAGAGAGAGAAATGAGAAAAGATTATAAAAATTATGAGAAAGATATTTAACATATGTTTTTTTTTTCCCCTCCTGTCATATGACATGACATAGTTAAAATAATTAGTAATAAATTTTTTCTCATTTAATTGCTACAACTTGATAACCATTCATTTCACTCATCTCTTCAATCTTTCACAGCTGACATTTCTTTCTTCAATTTATAACTTTATTGACCTCTTTTTCTTTCATTAAAAAATATTAAATTAACAATTGTAGGAAGGGATCAAAGTATTCAAAGAAGAAATCACTTCAGCTTTCCTTCTTTTCAAAATTGTCATTTTAGAGAGTTGGAAAAGTATTTAAGCATTTTCCTTCTAAGGAAAAAGCTATCATCTAATCATTGATAAAATAAAAAGAAATCAAATTTATTCAATTATAAGTTTAACAAGGAAATGACAAAAAATTTACATTAAAATAGTTTCTTCAATCAAATCAAGTCTTTTCTTTTTAAGAACTTTTTGTTCCTTTGATAGTAAAATTTTATTTAGCAAAATAATTTGTTGTTTTGTTTTTTTTTAGGAAAAGAAAATGCAAACCTCTTCCATCAGCTAGACTGTAGTCATGGAATGATCCTTCGCGACCTTGATGGACCGTATGTGGACCAACAATAGCTGTTCGAGTATCACCTAAAAGTTAAAGTTTATGCAAACAGGAAAAATAAATCTTTTGACTATCTATGTTTTGACATTTTATTCTCATCCATTCCGATAATAAATGAAAAACTTTGCTGTTTTTATTAATAATTTAGTAATTTGAAAAAATGCTAAAATTAAAAATGAGAAAAAAAAATCCGAGAAAAGTTGAGAAAAATCTAAAATCTAAGCTTATTTAACTGACTCATCCGAAAATTCACAATTATTCGCATTTCAAAAATATAATCCATAAATTGTTGGAAATTTGTATTCCATAAGAAATTTCAACTTTGAAATTCGTAAATAGAAAGATTAAGGAATGAAATAATAATAATAATGGAAAAGAATGCAATGAAAATTCAACAAATTAAATTAAATATGATTCAATAATTTTTGCAGAAAAAAACTTTGCTATTGCAATAATTTTTTTTACAAAATTTTGTAAGTGAAAAAGTTTAAATTTATATTTTATTTAAAAATTACTATTACTAATAATTAAATATTAAAATTTTTATTTTTTGGAAAGAAAGGAAATAAAAATACTTACATAGTAGTGTTGGTTTAGGTAAATCATCGACATATGATGTGGAACGTGGTGCAGTAAACTGATTGCATTCATAGGTACGTGGAATGCTTCGATTCAATGATTGAGGAGTGGAGAGACATCGTGATGACATTCCCAATTTCAATTCTTCATTACCGTCTTCACTTTCACGTCGACGAAATCGTACTTGAAATGAAATTTATTTGAAAAGAGAAATAGAATTGAAATTTGAAAAAATTAGAAGGAAAATTAACAAAGCTAAATCAAAAGCGGAAATTTATTTTCATTTTTTAAAATTTTATTAAAAAAAAAAAAAGAACAATAATAGAATGAATTTATATTTCCTTTCTATTAAAAATTGCCTTTTATTGCATTCGTTTAAAATTTTATTTTATTACAAATGAATTTGTTCGTAATGTCTAAAAAATGTTTTTATTTTTTCTTTTCCACTTTTTTTTTTTTTTTTTTTTTTTAATTTTTGGTCATATTTTATTGCTGCATTAGTTTTATAGCTCATCTTTAAATACTTGCCATTAATTTTAAACTTTAATTTATTTACGATGAAAAACGATAAAATCATTCCTCTCTCATAAGTATCATCCTATTGCACTCAGAGAAGTATTGTTTCAACAGAAAGGAAAAAAAATTAGATAAATTAATCAAATGAACGATTCATTACTGAGTGCAACTGAACGATTCTTTTTGTCTTAATAAAAAGAATTAATTAATTAACAATTTTGTTAAATTATTTTTTTTTTTTTTTAAATGACAAAAAGGTAGGAGAGGAAAAAAAAAGAAAGGAAAGGAAGAGATAATCTGCAAATGTTAGCTCAGCCAACTAATTATTATTACAAGAGAAATGAGGAAGTGAAAAGATTTGCAATTCATACTTATCTCGACTTATGCCATAAATTTGCTACAAATTATCCATATGTATCAATTAATTAATTAGTGAAGTATTTCACTTAATCTATCATTAACTTTTCCCATTTCAATTAATTTTTTTTTACAACAACAATTAGGATGCATTATTCATTGGCTAATCAAATTAAACCAATTTATACTGTTGAAAAATTGATGAACAAAGAATTATCACAACAAAAGTATTTATGTAGTATATTTTCAGGATAATTAGGATATTGAGTTAAATTCATATTTAAGTATTCATTTGAAACTTTATAAATAAATATCTGTAGAGCTTAATTAAATTTAAATTTTTAATTTTTATAAAAATTAAAAAATTTTTTGAACATATATTACTAAATGATAAAATTTTTTTTAATACACTTATCATCAAATGCTTATCGAATGTTACAAATTCGTAATCAAATACTCTTTAACGTTTTAAATATTCATAATATGATTTTGAAAATTTATATTCAAAATATCCAATTAGAATTTCTAAATTTGTTAGCCTTGAATATAGTTGTTTGTTATTTCAGACTTATCATTACAGTGAACGAAAGATGGAAATTTAATGTACCAAATGATTCCAAATATTTCTTTTAACATTTTTGAGAAATCAATCTTAATTAAACATTAAAATACTGCACACAGTGACAATGCTGTATCATTGCAATTACTTACATTTACTATTTCATTTAAAAAAAAAATTGAAATATTCTGTTTTAATTAAGCATTCGTAACAAATAAATCATTACAGCAGCTTAATTTATTAATTTGTACAAGTAAAAAAAAAAAAAAAAGAAAATTTAAATTAAATTAATGCAATATTGACATTTTTATTCTTTTACAGTTTTTTTTTTTTTTTCATAAAATTAAAACAAATTTAATTTTAAATTTACCATTATTTAATGCGGCACCAAGCCAAGATGAGCACAGCATTCACTGAGAATTTAACAAAAAAAAAAAAAAAAAAAAAAACTCTTCTTTTTTTTTTTTTTTGACTTAAGAAGAACGAAGCCAGCAACAAGTGGAAAGTGAATGAAATCAATGAAATCAAATCAGCGCAGATGTTTCAAATGGCTTTCAGCCGTAAACGTTGCACCTATGACTGTGTGTGGGTGGACGGAGAATAGATGAATGGCTGAAATCGATTCGATTCCATTTACTGATCTCAAATTTCACATCTTTTAAAAATATTTTCATCAAAATTTAATCCCTCCTCTTCCTATATTATTAATTTTAAAAGCACATTTCTTCCTAAATCAATGATTCCTAATGATGAAGTGGTGATAGTAGTGGTAGTAGTGGTGGTAGTGGTAGTGGTTATAGTAGTGGTAGTGGTGGTAGTAGTGGTAGTGGTGGTAGTAGTGATAGTGGTGGTAGTAGTGGTATGGGGTATGGTGGTGGTGGTGGTAGTAGTAGTGGTAATAGTGGTAGTAGTGGTAGTAGTGGTAGTGGTGGTAGTAGTGGTAGTGGTGGTAGTAGTGATAGTGGTGGTAGTGGTGGTAGTAGTGGTAGTAGTAGTAATAGTGGTAATATTGATAGTAGCGGTAGTGGTTGTGATGGTGGTAATTCAAGGAGAGCTATATGGATCGTTTTTATTTTCCCTTTTTAATTAACTTTGAAATTCCTAAACAAAGTAATGGTCAAGCAAATAGTATGAATCGTAAATAAGTAGAAATTAGGCGGAGGTCATTTCCTCTTTTTTTTTTTTTTTCATTCAATTATATACGTTAAAAGTTATTCTAATTAAAATTTATTTTCAAATTAACATAATTTATTCATTTTTTTTTTTTTTTTTGAACCTTTTACAAATGAAGAAAATAATTGAAAATGGTCAGTTGGTCAGTGGTCAAGGAAAGGTTAATTTTGGAATCATTGTTAGAAGCAATGAATTAATATATTCTTCAAATAATAATCATAGTATCGTAGATGCAAAAAAAAAGAATGTCACCAAATGCGATGACCACTACTGCAAAATATTATCAACAAAACTAAATAAAATTTTATTTAGTTTTGTTTCCCTCCTATTTCATCTGAGTCTCTCTTCTCGCATTTCTCTCACTCTTTCTCTCGCTCTCTCTCTCTCTCTCTCTTGCTCTCTTAAGAAAATGTGAAAGGAGTAAAAAGGAATTGTTAAAAAAAAAAATGAAAATAGAGAGAAAAAGAAAAAAAGAAGAGAGAAGGAATGAAAGAACAAAAGAGATCAAAATATTCGATTTTTAAATTATGTCTAAATTTCAATTAATCATTTCACATTTATGCAATATCAATGTTAGCAATATATTAGCAATATGAAAATAGCAATGAAATGAGAGAGAAGGTTAAAGAAAATGTCAAAATGCAAGGGAACGAGAAATATTTGGAGGGCAGAGGCGAAGAAATGCGAAAAAGAATGATGATTTTGATTAGTTTTTTTTTTGAATCGATTGAAATGAGATGAAAAAAGCGGAAAAGATAGCGCAAAATAGAGAGGGAGATGAAGAAAAAGGAAAGAGAAAAAAAAAGATTGTTAGGACGATGAAGAGAGGAGAGAAGAGTAGAGGAGAAGAAATGAGGAGAGTTTGAAAGAGTTTTTGTTTGAATCGACTGAAATGAGATAAAAAGAAGGAAGAGAGAGAAGGGACAGTGAGGAGGAATGATGAAAAAAAAGAAATGAAGAAAGTTGAATGTCAAAATAAACAGCGAAACATAAATAGATGTTTTTCTTATTCATTTTAGATATTACATGATGACTAACTCATGATGACTAATTCAAATAATTATTAACAGAATTACTAGTAATTATTATCAGAACTCAATTACTCGATCATACCATTCCATTGATTAATTATTTTACAATTAATTATAGTTAAAAATTTATGGAAAAATCACAAATTAATAACATAAATTATTGTTAAAAATGATAAAGATTACCAATTAACTTTTTTCTTTTTTTTTGCAATAATATTAAAAATTTAAATTGAATTCTGTAATGGTTCAAAAGTTCGACAAAATTTTTATGCAATCAATTAGATGAAATGAATAATTTATTTCAAAAAGTAAAACTGAAATTTAGGTCAAATTCATTGCACGAACTCAAGATGAATAATGCTTTCTTTTACATTTTATGAAATGAAAACCAAATTTAAATGACATTTAAATTGAAATGAAGATGGCCTAATGTGATTTTCAGTCATTTTAACATTAGTAATGCATTTATCTCATTTAGTTTCATGCATTTTGCCGAACATATTTTAGAAATTTAATTTGTTCCAACAATTAATTGCTATTACTTAAATTAGGTTACTTTAATTGTATTTAAATGGATTTAAATCAAATACATATAGAAATGATCCGCTCAATTAGTTTAGAATTACGTCTGGCACATTCAAATTCAACGAGTTTATCGATATTTAAGTGAAATTAATTCAAATATATCTACATGTATTTTCAGATATGCACATAAATAATCCAAATATAAATAAATAATTGTAAGTACCTCTACCGTAAATATGATTATTTTGATATATTCAAATCAAACAAATTTAATCATATCTGATTGGAATTAACTCAAATACAATTAAATAAATTTTGAATACATTTTAAACACACACTTCAATCAATAACACTGTTATAGCATTAAATTACGAGTAAAATGAAAGATGATAATTGAAAAGAAAAACTCATTTTTATAGTTTTTAAATCTGAAAATTGAAAATAATTAATTAAGATAGTTTTTCGACAATAAGTATTGCGTAACAGTAATGCTTTTTATATATTCGACATTTCTTTATGCCGGAAATAATCATAAAAATGACAATAAAATTATTACTAACGATGGCAATAATAATGCAACTGTTTGTGGTGATAATAATAAATGTTTTTCACACCACAACTAATCTTGGAATGAAAAAAAGTAATTGAGTAAAAATTTGAGTTTTTAAATATTTGATCTGAATGATATTGGATCCTCATAATGTTATTATCAGTTAAGACTAATAATAATAATAGAAATTATTATTCGGAATGACGCTGTTCGCCACCATCTCTTTTTTTAAAATTCTTCAAAATTATGTCAAATAGTTTTCAGATCACTGCACCATTTCTTGAACCATAAATATTAATTTATGATTTTCATTGTTAAATTATTGATTATATAATTTCACAAATTTATTTATCAGAATTAAAACTGAAATGAACAAAAACAGCAGCAATAACTTCAAGTACTTCTGTTATTTTTATTGCTGTTTTAATATGTAATTAACAATTTTGTGTTAATTGTTAAGTTTAAATTAAAATTGACTGAAGATTACAACTATGCTCACTTCATTACTGCAATATTTATGCTACAATGAAATCATTCTTTTTCTCTTTCATATTTCCTTAACATTTCCACTTCCATCGGTCTTTTTTTTTTGTAATTTAATTTAATTTTTAATGTCAACCAATCTTAAATGTTCATAGTTTGCAATAAGAAAAAAAACTAACAAATAAACTACAAAAATTGTTTTCTTAAAATGACTATGCAAGCCATTCATTTTATTTCCCTCCAAAAAAAAAGTTTTTTTGGACAATAAATTTTAGAGTAAACGAAATTTTTGCAGCGTTGAAATAAATTTAAAAAAATGAAATGATTCGTTTTAAATTTTATAGCGTAGTGTAAGAATACAACAGTATCCTATAGGAAGAGAATAAAAAAGATATTTTAGAGCAAAAGAATATAAAAGTATTCTATAGAAAGAGAATAAAATAACATTCTATAACATTCTAGAAGATAACAATATTTTTGAATATTTTTGTAAAATTTTCTTTTTTTAAAACGAAATTTATATCAGCTTAAAAAGAATGAAAAAAAGGATGAAATTTTTAAATATTCTAAGATCGGTTTTCGAAATTTTAAAAAAACTACACAAAAATAAGCTTCTAACTTTTACTGAAATATCTTTCATCGATTTTTTGTTTTTTTGATCAATTTGTAATCATATTAATCAATAATTATATAAATTGTATTAATTGCAGTTTGTTTGTTTTTTTGCTTCTAAATGATAGTATTAATAGTTTCTTTTATTATTCATTATTTTAACTGAATATTTTAGCTTTGTTTTCCCGACCAACAACCACTACATCATATTCAATCATTTCCAATAATCTATCATTTGCGAAGTAGTAACCTGGTAATTTTTTCACACCAATTTCATGCCATTTATTCTGCCGTCCTATTTTCCCGTTTTAATTAAAATGAAATTCACGACATAAACTTTTTCTTCAATTACATAATATCTCCGAACAGCAATAATTTCCAGTTGATCATTTAATCTTCAGAAATATTATGACAAGTTGCTAAGCAATCAACAAATGAGTAAGTTAGACTTGACACCAAAAAATAAAGTAAATGTCAACTAATATTGTCACAAAATATTGCTCACTGTGAAATTCACGACACAATCTTTTTCTTCAATCACACCGCTCTCCGAATAGTTTTTTCTTATTTTTCAATTTCTTATTTAATTGTAAAAAGGAAAATAATTTTCGACAAAATATTTCAGTGAAATTAGTTTCTATTTAAAATTTGTATTTGCACAGACTTTTTTTACTTTTCAATCTAAAATAAATTCTCATTTATAAGTTTGCTTTTTTCCTTTGTCCCATCAAATAAACCACAAAATATTTAAATGATTTGCATAAAATATATGGGTTAAAGTGATGCATGATGGAAGCTTAATGCAGTTGAAATACTTTCAGTTTAGTGTATTAACACGGATTACTTCAAATGTTGAATAATTTAACTGACCCGAAAAATATAATCAGTTATTAACCATTTTTATAAATTGAAGTGTTTAAATGAAATAATGATTATTTAATATTTTTAGAATTATTTTTAAAATTTAATAGCATTATTAATTAATTTTTATTCGATTAGCACTATCTTTTAAGACCTACATCAATTACACAATTTTCCAAAATGTCTTAATTATCAAATTCCTCTTACTAAATTTTTTTTTCAAAATTAAAGAATTATATTGCTTGCATAATTTCGCCAACACCTTAAATAGGGATGAATTCAATTCAAAAAATAAACTAAAAGACCAAAAGACATATACCTAACCACAGACAACGAATCATACTATATTATACTAAGTCTTTACAAAAAACTGAAACAGCAATCTAATGACTTAAACATCTAATTTTTAAAACTTAAACTAATTCAGTAAAAGCTAAGGGATTATCCAAAATTAGTTTTTTCTTTTTCACATGAGTTAATTTACATAATTAATTGGAATTGAATAAGTCACTTAATTTTATGCCCGCTAGCTAATCTGTAACAGTCTAATTAATTCATTAAAGGTTCAAAACAAAGTGTTTTAAAATTGTCTTCAACAAAATTACGTTATTCTTCTAATGGGTGATTTAAACATTCATTATTCATTAATCATTCATTACTGCCACTTTTCCAATAACACGCTGTGTATTTTATTTATCTTAAGTTGATGGAAATGATGCTTAATAATTTCGAACTGTACTATATTTAAAAGTATTAATTAATTCGGATTAATTACCTACTTGATTAAATAATTTGTCAGCATGAAAGTGTTCGGAATGATTTTCTACCTAATTTACATTCTAACTGTTGTGATTTTATTTGGAATACTGAAAGCAACCATTTATCTTTTCTTGTAAATAAATTCAGACAATGTTTCTATCAGTGACATAATTCAAATATAACTTATGATAGTAAAACTGAAAAATGTAGCATAAATTAAAAGAATTTTGAAGTAGTGCAATATTGCAATTAAATAATTTGATTTGCTAATGAATTTCATATGCCACTGCAAACAATATAATTATTCTAATTAAAATAAATACTGATTATTTTAATTTCTTTTTAAATCCCTTTGAAAATTTTGAACAAATATTTTTTCTGAAAAGAAAATTGATTGCACATAAAATAATTTTAACGTTTTAATTGTTATTGCCAGCATTTATAGTTTGAAAATAAATCAGAAATACATATGAAAAGAAAATCATCATTAATTTTTTTCATTTGCAATTCTGATATGACTTTCGGTGAAGTAATTTATTTTTACATTAGCTTAGTAATTGAACAAACTTTTTTGAATTAAAAAAAATGAATGAAATTTTTGTTTTTCAGATAGTTTAACTAACAAGCGAATTATGATTGACGATAATGAGTAAAGACTGGAAATTTGAACAACCTAAATTAATTGATTAATGAGTGTTGGCTAAAATTTGAATAAATAGGATAGACTAATTAATCATTGTTTGCAAAATATATCAATACCCGATGAATTATAAAGAGCAGATTAAAAGTCGGACGGACAGGTAAAAGGATTTAATTATTATTGTTGAAGAAAAATGCAAAATAACGAAGAGCTTAGTAATAGGAAACTACTAGGTTAATTAATATGCTAGTAATTAACAACTCCTGCAATTACTATAGTTAGAGTTGAAGAATGCGAAAATGAGCCTGGTGATAAGAGGATATATTAATATTTATTATAGAATACAACGGATTGAATGTTTAATTAATCAAGCAAATAATTTCATTAGACCAAAATAAAAAATGAAAGAATTACAAAATTACTAAAAAACGATTTACATATTGAAAAAAAATTATTGCGGACTTAATTAATCATTTGCACTAATAATTAATAAAAATGTTTTGTCGATATAATTAGCGATGAATGAGTAACTTATCAACTATAAGTGAGTAGATGAGTAACAACTGTCAATTATCAACAATTAATTATCAAACATATGAATTTCAACAAAATAAAATGTCCCATTTGATAATTTTTTGAAGCTTTACAATTTTGCAGCTCACTATGAAAACATACCATTATAATTTGTAGATGATATTGATAATGGTTGTGTTTGTTCGAGAAAAATACCACATTTCTTGACTTGTTGCCTAGATTTCTTGAATGTTGGCAATGAGTCCTTGTCGATATGATTTAAACTATCACCAATCATTGCTTTATAATTAATTTGTGGTGTTTGCGGTACAGTAAAGATGGTTCTGGATTGTATCGTCAAATTTGGCTTTTTTGGACAATCATAAGCCATAAATAGCATTTTTCGAAGTCGCTGAGCAAATGAACAACAACCGATATTTTTACCATGATTTTCTCGAATTGATAGATCACAATGGTCAGAAGTGATAAAATCTGCATCACTTCTGATTTTATGTCTATCATTTCCGATAAAATTTTCCAGTGCGAATTTTTCCATCAAATACTTTTGATTAAAAAAAGTCACACGAGTCATTGGCTGATGAAGATGATTGATGCATTTGTCGATTAATTAGAGTTTTCATTCGTATCGGCGATTTCCGGTAAAATTTTCTCGATCTCAAAGAAGATTGATAAAAAGTACTATCAGAACAACATTTGTACAACATTTCGATATGATCGTAATTTAACCGATATGAAAGATCGACTTACAGTGTACCGTAATAATTGACCTGTAAACGTATTTGTATAAATTACCAGGAGTCACTGATTAATTCCATTCTGCTTTATCGTCTGCGCATTTTTCCTGTTGATTTTATTACTATTACTTTTTTTTGGCTCCC
This sequence comes from Mansonella perstans, assembly GCA_037074765.1. Lineage (NCBI taxonomy): Eukaryota > Metazoa > Nematoda > Chromadorea > Rhabditida > Onchocercidae > Mansonella > Mansonella perstans. The sequence goes on from JBAMDO010000107.1 coordinate 15,337, forward strand.
GCAATGTCGTTAACCTTATTATTGTTGTTGTTATTGCTGCTGTTGTTGTTGTTGTTGTTGCTGTTGTTACCTTTTGTTGGCGCTATTTTTGCTGTTTTTGTTAAAAATTTTTCAAATATCTTTTTGTAAATATCTCACTAACTGCCCTCATATGCCATAAACATTAAAATATGAAATTACTGAATTTAATGAATTAATGAAATTCTTGAATTTGCTGAATTAATGAAATTCAGTAATTGAATACTAATTTGCCCATTTCATTGAAAATACATAATTTAAAAAAAAGGGTGAATTGGAATTAAATTTTTAACAGTGACAATAAGTAAATAAATAAACCTTTCATCAAATGAAATTAGCATCTGACGTTTGATTAATGCCAAATTAAAATTTTCAGCAGGAAAATTTAAATTGACAGTAGAAACAATGGAAAATTTTGCACATCTATCGAAAACAAACGTGAAAGAAGCACATAGCAATTGAAAAAAATGTTAAGTGAATAAAAACGAATTTGAAAATTTGAGTTTACTGTGGACACTTGTGTAATGGAACCACAAATAAAACTTATTCTTAGAAGTTAAAAATAAACAAAAAAAACCTAATTAATTTGCAAGTCATTCAATATAATAGCACTGCTTTCGTTGTTGGATTCTCAAAAAAATTAAATATTTAAATGGTTGTTTTTTATATAAAATTTAAAATAGTTCAGGATTTCGAAATCTATATTTTCTAAGCGTGATGATGCCGGATTTTCACAACATAGAAATAAATGATCACACTTGTCTTAAATGATTAGAACTGCATTAAATCTATGCAAATACTGTCCTTCTGTACTTATTTTAATTTCAAATGAAAAAACTAATTGCCTGAATTAATTTTTTCTTTTGATTTTAAAATAATTTTCGAAGGTTTTTTCCGCAATTTTAAATTTTTAAAACTTTTAATTTTTTGCTATTACTTTAAATAAAATATTGAACTGAAAAAAAAAGGAAAAGAAGAAAAGAGAAAGAAATTAATTTTAGTTTCATGGATAGCATTGACAGAACTACTTTCAAAAATCCTTCCCATTCGAGAACTTCGAATCTCTTATTGATAATGATACTAAGGAAACTTGAAAAAATTCTGGTAAAAAATTGAAGAAATTAAGTTTCTTGAGAAAAAAGCGAACATTGGATAAGAATAAACTGAATATTCTTAATATTGTATTTTATGACTTTCGATATCGTATTTATGACTTTTAGCAATATTGTATTTGGTAAAAAAAGAAAATTATGTACTGCAAAACCAGGTGCAGTAATGGAAAATTTTCATGGTACAGTGTACGAAAAATTTAACACTTACATAAAATGCATGCAAAAATGTATACGGTAATGATGTACATTTACCGTATAATCTAAGATAGGAATATTGTAAATGAAAGGAAAAGCTGCTAATTTATAATATAACCGAATGCGGTAAGAGAAATGAAATGATAGGATAAATGAAATATTTAGCAATATGTTAAATGAAATTAACTAAACATTTACTATTTATTTAAATGTGACTATAAAAGCAAAAAAAATGGATTGATGCTACAGGTGACAAACAAGGACGTAAGTTGATAGTTTATTTTTATTTATAATAAATGGAAATAATTAAAATTATTCCATAATTTAAAAAAGAAAATGAATATCGATGAAAAAGATTGATAAAATAGTGGCACAAATAAGTGATTATACATGTGCATTTTTCTACAACTATTTTGTTCCAATTTATTGATTGCAAAATGTTTAAAAAAAAGTTTTTACCCCTCTAAAACAGTTGTCATTAAGCCAGGATAATTAATTAGTATAATTTTGGGACATTAAAGAGAAATGGAACAAATATTTCTTTAATTTTTTGTACCAGAAATGAATTCTTGAGTTAAAACAATCATAGTTTTAATTGATGATTGATGACATAAAGAAAAATAATGATAATGTTGAGATGAATGACAGATGATAATGTTAATGAATTATTAAGATAATTGAAAATCTCTAATGAATGTAAATTATATATCCACGGCTTTTTTTTAATAGTTTTTTTTTTTCCATTGCAAAATTTAACCATGTAAAATTAATGACGAGATTTTTTTTATTGTCAAATTAGGCAATGGTATCACTAATTGTATCACTATCATATATCAAATAATCTATCACTATCACTATCAGTACAGTAATTCATTTCTACTCCAACAATAGCAAATAAATCAGTGTGTGAATTTCACAGATAGCAATGCAATGAAAAAAAAAAACAAATTTGCCAATTTATAAATGCAAAGATTTTTGAAATCGAAAATTTTCTCAAAGTTCTCATTAATTTTTAAAATTTTCAATTTTTTTTTTTCGTCATCATTAATTCTTTTTCTTTTTGTATAATGATAAAAGATGTTAAAGAAATGAAAGAAGGAAGAATAATTGTTTTTGCTTTCTCATCATTGCTCGAAAAAATTAACACAAAAAAAAAAAAACTTCAAAAAGAAAGCTAACCGGTTGAAACAGAGAAAGTATTTGTGAGAGAGAGAGAGGTAAAGGGCAAAGAAGGAAAAAAAAAAGAGTGCAAATGTAAAAATTCTCACCGGAAATTCCGAAAAAAAAAAAACAAAAAACAAAAAAAAAAATGAATAAATAAATTTATAGAAGAAGAAAACGCTTATAAATATTGGCAGATAAAATAAAATTAGCTAGAATTAAATTAAGTAAAAAATGATTTTTTCATTAGTTTAATTTGAATTAATTTGAAAAATAATGTCACTTCTTTTATAAATGTCAATTTTCAAATGAACAATTATATTTGAGTGAAAATGAACTAGGAAGAAAAGCAATGATATCAATCTAAACGTTTAATTATTTTGAATATTTGAAGCATAGCAGTCAGTGTAACTTTACTAATTTAATATTAATTTGAAAATTGAAAATTGTATCAATGATATTAATAATCATTTCATATTATCCAACAGAGTTTACAATACTTTCTCAAATTATCAGACGCTGTAATTTTTCTTTGTTTCAACAATCAATACTTATTAATTTTACTTCCTGTTAGTCTTATCTTACTTTATCGTATCAATCACCACCTGACAAAACTCTTGTCACATTATAATTTCATTCCTGTCAACTGACCTCTATCTGACTCTATGCTATTTTTGCTTATTTGCACCATTTTACAGTAATATTTAAAAATTGTAAACCTATCTTGTCCTATCTCATAAAAATTATTATTGTCATTATTAGCATTATTATTACTATCATCACTTTCATTACCATTAGTGATTACTGTCATTATTGCTACCATCATTGTTTACTATTACTAACATTATTATTAATATTATCGTTACCTTTACAGTAATTTTATTGCACATTTTTGTTGTCATTATGAAAATTTGTTCATGAAATATTTTAATTTGTCAAAACTACCTTCAGATGTTCTATGTATTTTTAGCGTTAATATATCATCCAAATCGCTTCTGAATATGAGGATAAATAATTTGCAAAATTTAGTTAGACAAACCCATTTCCGGATCCGACATTACCATCAACACATTATCGTTTCCGTAATTATTAATGCAATTGATACGACATGGCGGAAAATCTGTTGCTCCTGATCGAACATCAAATATGGAATCTGATTGTGAATCAATATTGCTTAATAAATCTGAATCTAAATAAATAACCAATTTTATCATCTCCAAAAAAGAAGAAAAAAAACTTTGCAAAATCAAATTCAATTTTAAAATTGAAAATTTTGAATGCTAAAAATCTTAACCGTTAAACAGATAATAAACATAAAGTTCGCAATCAATCAGTAAATTTAATAAGTAAGTATTAATTAATAAGTGAATTATCTTTACTGAATCCACAGTATTAGGAATATCAAAAGTGAATAATGCATTCATAGTATTACTGTCAAAGTATGTTCTGCATTTTTAATTGTCCGATCATCAAATATATCAGGAATATTAGGTGTAACAAGAATATCACCAGAGGAGATCGCCGAAACAGCGCCATCATCATCCAACTGGATTGGTTTTTTGATGACAGATCGTTTGATGATTTCATAACCTTTTTTTATGAATGAAATGACGGAACAATGCGTGTCATCACGTTGTGCAGTGGTCATTACGTCTTGACTTGGAGTTTTAACGTCTATTACCTTGAAATATTCTCTAACAAAACTAGTATAAATTTTTACAAAAGAAACAAGCATAGGTAACGCGAACAGTATGCAATTAATTATTTTATAAAATATTTCAAAACAAATAAAATATAAGTTATTGAATGCTTTAAAAGATTTTAAAAAAAATCACTTAATAAATAAATTAAACAGAAATTAGAAAATTCAAGAAGTGCTAATTGACGTCATAACCTTGTTGTTCAATTGTTAAGTATGTCATTTTCAAGAAGTGTTAATTGACGTCATAACTTTATTGTTCAATTGCTAAGTAAATGTGTCATTCTGCTTTCTCATTAATACGGCGAAGCAAAAATACCCCTAAAAAACGTTTGCATCGAAAACGTGACTTTTTCTGCGCCTTTTTGGATCTCTAATACGTCTACTAAGATATATGATACATCTAGTTAAGTATATATCTAGTAAACATATATTTAGATTAGTTATATGTATCAAGCAATACTGCAATGCAAGAATACGCTCTACTAAAACGTAATGCGTCAAACGTAATGTTATTTTATATCAAAATAAATGTAGACAACCAAAATATTTTATTATGCATGAAGCACGTTAATGTATTACCAAATTTGTCATAAATAGAACAAATATACGTGAGTAAAAACAAAAAACGTAAACAAATACACTTATCTAAATGCATACATATGTTAATGCAAATAAAGCAAAATTATAAGGTAGCACTTATGGTAAATTCGAAATCATAAATATTCATTCGTTTTTACGCAATCCCATTTGGGCGGAAAGCGTATATTTTTCATAATGCATATTTTTGCATAATATGCAAATTAATCATTCACGTTTTGCATTTAATTTACATTATTTCAGTGAGTGAAAATCTTGTTATCACTGCAAAACGCAAAATTTATTGATAGAATTAAATGCTACGTAACAATATATGACATACAGCTGATCAAATATTGTTTTTTGCAAAAAATTATTTACGCTGTCTTTTCACGTAATTGACACTTCATAATGAAATAATCATTCTAACGCCAAAACATAAAAATATTCAATTTGCAATCCTTTCTGCAATAGGGATAAATTGAAAGATTTTTTTTCAACTCATAAAGTAAAAGACAGTTCCTTTTAATTAGTGATTTCTCAATGTCACAATTTTTATGTGCTTTTGAAGTTCAATTTTGGCATTAAAATATCCAATAGAAAAAAAGATAAAAGGAACGAATATGAAATTATGTATTAGTGCATTTTCTTATAATTTTATTTAGTTTATAAATAGATATAAGATCATGTAACTCGTAAAGATTTACGTTGTATGTCCAAATGGTTATTAAAAAAAATAAGTTAATGAAAAGTTTTCAAAGTTATTTAGTAAAAACGTTTTTGCATCTTTTATTTTCTAAATGAAACTCTATTTTATAACTTATTGTAATTTTCGCTAACCTACGATATCAAAGGTTTGATATATTTTATTTATTTATCCTACAGCACTTAGAAAATGTTTGTTTGACGCCTTTGCTTATGCAAAATCACTTAACAATTTCAATGAATATAATTTATCAATTATTTTTGCTAAATTTAAAAAAAAATTGCCATTCAACAAAATGTAATTCAATTAACAAAAACCAGTTTCTTGTTTTAAATCGCATCTTTCAAAAAATTCAATTACATGAAGTGATATTGGAACTACAATAATAATAATAAGAGAAGATTGTATGCACAATTATATAGATAACAAAGGAAATTGATTGCTTATATACAAATAAGATTTTAAACAAGATGAGAAGAAATTTGAGAGAAAATGGGTGCAATTATTTAGGCGTAAAAGTGTAGCAATTTAAATACCGTATAACATAAATTATAATTAAGGTTACGCAATTTAAATACCGTATAACATAAATTATAATTATGATTACGGAAATTATTTTAAGTTAAGAAAGATAATGTGTGTTTGATAGGGAAAAGGTCAAGTATTAAGAAATACTGACTTTATTGTGAGATTAAGTATTGAGAGAAATCTAGCCTAAAAATTTTTTTATTCGTACCAGTTAAGATTGATTGCATCAGAATGGTATGAGAAAAGAGCAATGATGAATCAAGTTCCGAAAGTTGATAAAAAAAAAAAAAAAAACACTTTTCAAGATTGGCAAACAAAAGAGTTAAAAAAATTCGTAGTAAAAAAAATGCCCAGTGAATGAAAGTAGTGAAATAACCTTGATGAAATTGCATTCTATTGATTATTTTTTTCCCCTGTGTGAATTTGTCTCAATTAGACTATGCTATCATTGATAAAAATTATATTCTTTATTAATTAATTAATAATTAATTGATAATAATCCTTTCACATATATCCTGAAAGACTTTCTTCCATTAGTTTGATTCAATTATTTAATACTTCCAGATAATTTTTTTCTCTTGATACTCTTGTTCTGTTTGAATAATACAGTATTCAGCAATGAAGAATTTAATAAATCCACACAACGCTTCTTAAACGTCCGTGCTACTATTAAGTATCCATGCATAGTTTATTTAAATTCCAACCATTGAAATTATTTAGCATTTTAAATTTTTTGTTATTGAAACTCTTTAAATTACTTCTAAGTGTTGTATTATTCAGGAAGAATAACTTCTGAAGCAGTGTCTTTGCAGTCTGAGTTTTCTGCAATTAACTTCACTTTTTTAAACTTCTGTTGCTAGCATTGCAGGATTTTTGATTTATCGAGAAATGACCAGCAGCCTTATTGCTTGCATAATAGATGCACTAATTTCACTTTCTTTGCTTTGTAGCCTGACTATTGTCTGGAATTAGCAATCGATTAGCAAAAAATGATCAAAAAGAATAATTTCTATTTGAATGATCGGATTGAACTTTCTCTTTGAATTATTCGATTGAATTTCTTCGATTTCTGCTATTCGAGAGTTTCTGTAACCAACCATTGTTCAACTTTTTTTTTGTTGGTAAAACTTGTCCAATAGCTAACTCGATATTTTAGATTCTATTGCGATCTTGATATTGCTCTAGGTTTTCACCTATTGCTTCTGTTGTCTGAGTATTCTTTCAATTTCTTCGATTGTTGATTTCCAGTGCCGGTAATTTTGTTTTATAGAAGTGAGCTGATAATAGAGTAATTTTTTTATAAAGTAGAATCGACCAAATTTTTCCGCAGTGTTTTTCCTACAATAATATAATTTTTAGGGGCCCTATTCAGGACTCATGGACGCTTTCTTTTAAATAAAATATTCATTGATCTAGTTTTTGTATGTCTGATATTTCTTGGAAGTGTACTGAAGCGTCGAAGCTACTTTGAGATCATCACTAAATATTGATAGTAACAATTGAGAGAAGTTTATATTTGGGCAACAGGCTGCTTGATCCTCTTCCCTTTGCTAAGTTTAGTGGTTTGCTCTTTTGGTTTCTTGAGTTACCGTTGAAAAGCTGGCTCAGAATCCTCTTTACACATAGTTAATGCTCCAACAGTTTTTTTACCTTCGCTAATTAAGTTTAAAATGCCTTTGGGATTCTCGGCCTTCACCGTATATTTATCTTCTTCCTTTTCTTGATTGAAGCTAAAATTTGATGAATATACTGCAGTTTTTCATTTTATTATGTTCGATCATTTTTTTTATCTTAGCTCGTTAAAATTGTGGGTAATTAAGAAAATTGAAAAGTGGGTAATTAAGATTTAAGCAATTTGAAATTATGACATAATTGTGAATAATTTAAAAGTGAGTGATTAAGATTTGGGCAATTTATAAATATGACATAATCAAAGTAAAAGAAAATATTAAATAGCAATTTTTTCTTAAAATTGAAAAAAGTGTCAAATGAAGTGCACAAGTACAATAAATAAAAAAAATTGATGATTTATTTCTGATTATTTGAAATCAAGGCTAAAGTATTTGTTTAATTCATCGTCATCATTGATGACTGTATTTTACTTTTTTATTCATTTCTTCGCAGTGATTTTAACTTTTACGTGTCATATGATTGATTAATAGTATGCATTAGAGTGGCATTTCGGATGAATCAAAAATTTATCACTGATATCAGAAAATGCGATACGGCATTATCATACACAGATGAAAAATTACTTAACATATTTCACTTTTCCTTTTTTCGTCTTAAAAATGTACCGGTGATAAGTGTATTTTCATCAGCTATTAAAATCGTACACATTAAAAACTTACCGGAAGAGATTGTTTTTAAACTCATAAATTAACAATGGTTAATGCGCGCAAGTGATCAAAATTTCAAGTTATTATTAAATCTATAGTTAGTATATCAAGCTGTCGGTAATTTCATGAATTAATAGTTAGAAATTATTAATATACGCAACTAATTAACACTGTTAGCAACAATAGCTATTAGCAAATCTGGTGGCGTTAAAATTCTACACAATCACTAAATATTCTGAATGTAAGCTGTTAAAATAACGAAACTTTTAAACCATCAAAATCATTAATGATAATTAATTAACCACGAAAAATCACAAGCTCTGTTAATTATAAAAAATTATAGGAAGCAATTTCGCTGTTCTTTATTTGCCTTTCTATTATTAACTTAACAGGAAAAAGGCATGTCATGAATTCATGATCAGAGATGTATCTTACTTTTCGATATCACTAAAAATTTATGAAATTTAAGAGTTTTAAGCTTCCTGATCAATTTTTTTAAAAAATTATTAAGAAATAATTATTTGAATTTTTATATTATAAATTAGATGATCACAAATCTTTTCATTGTTAAATACTGACAAAACATCCATAAATTTCCAATTCAGGCATGGATAATTTTTCGGCATAATCTGCTTATCCCCTTTTATTTGACTTTAGAAATTTGTAAAATTTATTTGCCATTAAAATCATACACATTAAAAGTTATTCAGCAAATTTTTTTTAATTCATAAATTTAATTTATTGAATTTTTCAAAAGACTTTAACACTATTTTCTTTTCTCTTGCTTGTAACGGTTTACATTTAACTTTTATGGCACATGTATCATGTACTAAGTCTTATATGGGCTATCTTCGTTAATGCGTATTATTGTCATCAAAGATAAAGAAGTTACCTGTCATCATCCAGAATCAAGCAAATGTAAAAATAATTTATTTTTATGATATAATGAGAAGAAAGTTTCTGCAAAGATAACTCTATCATAGAATTTTGATTCAAACTTTGTTTTCTGTTCGATTAATAGAGTTATCCTTCAATATATAAATAATAAGGACACGATTAAAGTAACATTCTCTTCAATAATCATTTTACACTTTTGTTTGAACAGATAATGATTTAATCTCTTTAACTTTAAATTTGTTGTATATTTCAAATAGAATTTTTTCCAGCAATTCTGAAATTTTTACAATTTGAATCGCTAAAACATTTGCACTTGATTCGGTATACTTCTCATTTTTTTTTAAATTTCAAATTCTTATATGAACAAAATTTTTAAAGCTTCTCATAGAACTGCGCACAATTTCTCCCATCCATATTTCTGTTAATCCTTTTCCTTCATTTATATATTTTTGGAATAGCTTACAAAACCAGCTTACTTTCTTTCCATGCAATAAATATGGGTGTCCATTTTTCTTTGATTTCATTTTAAATGTATTTATGAAATATTTTTGCATAATTTGACAGTGTATCATCAGACTACTCTGTTCACTGAAAGAATTTACCAATTCTAATATCAACTTTTTAAAATTTTTTTTACTTATATTCTTTCTTTCTGATTTATATATAAATGTTATGCATTGATCTTTTCAAAATTAGTAAATAACAATGTTAATATTATACCTGCGATAATATCATTTGGTTCAGAATACTATATAATTTCATAGAATTTTATTGTAAATCGCAAAAAGAGATTTTAGGCTTCGTTTTTACTATTTTGAATCGAAATAAATAAATCTAAAAATAAATGGATTTCGTTAAGGCTGAAAATGCAATTGAAAATTATGAAAAATAACTACAATTAATGGATGTCACAAGTAACTTCTTCCTTGAACTGTATGCTAATTAATGAAATTCCAAATTTATTAATGTTAGAAGCAATATATACACATTGGATACATTAATTTAGAAATTTTTTTTTCCTTTCTGACCAACATAATGAAGGAACAAATTACAGCAACAATAAAAATATCTTTAGTATTTCAACTAACTTCAAAAATTTATGATGTTGGCTGATCTGGCTAGTTAAACAGGCCAGTTTCAGTTACTGATTAACATTACGTCTAATAAGCTAAAATGAACAATACTGAAAATGTGTATGTAGAAAAACAAAAATGATCTAAAAAAGTCGAAAACGAATGAATACTACCTGTAATTACTCCATTTTCAAATCACTCAATCATATTTTACCAGCGAATATATTCCTTCCCACTTTTTCCCTCAAATATCACAATAATTTAGTCGAGCCAAAACTAATTTAACAAGTTGTTGAAGATATACTCAGTAAGATACTTTACGTTTCGTCAATGAAACATAACATTTCAGTGGAAATTAAAACATTTCTATACGAGTGATAATAATTTCATTATAAAATTCTGAAATGCACATACAAAAACTAAGAAAGAAAAGTTCATTTCAATTACGTCGAATGGGATGTTGGAAAGGAACTATTTACACGGGTCCTTTGCACTCGAATTGTAGAACCTTGAGATGATAAACTGCTCAGACGCTGAGAGTTAAAAATATTGAACCATGCCAAATATGAGTTTAACATTTTCGTTGCATCTTCTTCCGTTACACCTATTGACGACAGGTACTGAAACTTGAAATTGTCTCATGATACAAGATAATTACATCAGATTTTCCAGTGAAATTGATCAATTCTTAATTGAATAACATGCTGCTATTTTCTAGACTTAGTGTAACTGAAAGAAAATAGATCAAAAAGTGATTGATGGAAGAAAGAACCGTTTTATTGATGATTCCATCCAGATCAGCAATTACATATAACGACCGATCCGCAAACAAATGCTTATATTTTGACAATTCCAAATCGCTCAACCACCTGCAACAATTTAGACAATAAGCTTTTCTGGATGTTGAAATGAGTGACAACATGTTTATCTTCATAATCTGAAATAACGTCCAAGAAATTGGAAATCCCGCAAATTCAGGAAAATGTTGAGATGAACTAAAAAGACAAATAAAGGAAAAAAGGTTGAAAACTGCAACTTACAAATCAATGGGAGTATTCTGCGATAGCGAACTTGAATTATCGCTCACCGTCAACAAGTCCCCATCACTTCTTTGACTTTTATTCTTTAGCAAATTTCTAGTTAACTCGAAATTACCGACAATAGCACAAACTATCTTATACAAATGCCTTCCACGAACCTATAAATTGAACTCCACACGAAACACTTCAGTTTTTACTTCGCTGAAAATTCAATTATAGCAGATTCTTACCTCCAATGAGTAAATTGAATCATCGTCGTCCCATGAATGATCCCGTTTATTCTTTGTTGAAACAGAAATAACTTCTGCAACTGCCGGGTAGTGTTTGGCAGCCGGACGTTTGTTACCTGAAATTAGCCGAGAAATCCATAGTCAACACAGTACTATTGGATGAAGTTAGTCAAATGCATTCTACCAATCGCATTTAATCATAACATTGTTTAATGATTACATAAGTTCAAATATCGCGCCATCCTAATTTTCAAACAGTACAAGTGGTTTTTCCTTACTTACTGCCTGCCATTAAGCCTAAATTTTATTGCTATTTTATTATTTTCAATTTATATTTCATGCTATGAAAGAATGAATAATAAATAGAAATACCATGTAAATATTCATAATACTGATGAATGCTCAAAGGAATACTACTTAGTATTTTCTGAGGTTGCTCATAATGAGCCTATAAAAAATCTATGTGGATGCTCCAAATTTGAAATCATTTTATCTAATCTTAACCAAACAACAATAATTTAGACACTCAGTTTTATGCACAAAATTATCCTACTTTACAAATTTGGTAATCAATTGAAGTCCTAACTTATTAGGTGACAGACTCGATCTTAATTGCTCCAAGCAAGAAAAAGCAAATTGATGCATACAAAGCATAAAAAATCTATATAGGTGAAAGAATGATAGCATTTAACTAAAATAAATTGTTGACAAAATGTAATCAAGTTTTATTTTATATCACAACCCGAATTGTGGTTTTCTCCGATCATAATATTATGTAAATATCACGATTTACTTGAATAGATAAATCACCATTTGTATATGCTCATTAAGCTAATTAATTGACATTAAATGTAAAAGAAAAATATTTTATCTTTCTTAAATAACAATCGAAGATAACAATTTGCTTAGAATAATATAGCCAAGTTAAGGACTAAAACATATATTTTATAGAATATTTTTGTTTCCTTACCTTAATTTTTGCTAAAATTGAAAGTTTTTTAAAATGTTGAAAGCGAAAACATACGTGGCGAATTAGCAACATCTAAATTTGCATCTCGACTTGGAAGTGAACAAACTTTCAAATGCATTTTACTGTCTCCGAGTAGATGACCACTAGAATTTGATACAATTTTATCAGTGAAAATGTTATTTTCCATATCAGTTGATGAAACATAAAAAAATTTGACCAAAATTTGAGAGTACTATTATTTTTAACTTAGTTTAACTGAATTAAAAAAAAAAATTACCCATTTTCTAAAGAAAAACACAGTACTACTCGCCGCCGATTGATACCACCAGCACAAGATGAATAGCATCGAAATTGTAGCGTCAAGCATTTATTGGTGCCAAGTGCGTCGAAAGGCACAATTGCAAATGTGCGAGAACCTTCTTCACCTTCTACTCTTTCTGTCAAATGTTGTGCTTTAGAATTGTTAATTACAATTAAGAAGTGATCTTCCTGATTTCCTGTAAAACTTCCATAAAATATTTCTTGAAATGATGACACATGTACGTTATATGTTTTCTTTTTGCTTCAGTAACTTTGACTAACAGCGAAAAAAGTTCCTTAACTACCAGGTTTATCTACGGATTTATAGAGTCGCTAGATAGAATCATTAGATGAGAAATTAAGTTTGCATTTCTAAGATTTCCAACGAAAACCACTCACCGTCCCGTGAACGATGATAATCACATCGACGAACCGGAATATTAGCATAAATATTATCGGAATAAACAGCGCAGATCCGGATAAATGATTTAGGAGGAGGAGGGATAGGACAATTCACTGTAAATATGACGTTGGTATTCATCTTTGTGAAAAGTGAGCGACCTTTGAACTAAAAACTAGCATTTCTTAGAGAAGGTGAAGAAAAATTATGGTTGGCTTGAGATTTGAATTCCTGCAATTTCTTCTGCACTTGTAATTGAATAGAAATGCAAATTTCTGCTAATTAAGCAAATGATTCACCATTTCCTAATTTGGAAATTATTAAAAGTAATGAAAGTAATAGTTTAAGCCGAACGACATAATTGTTTACGGAATAATCCTTTCTTCGCATCTTCGTTATGTACAGCTATATCCAACTTACATTCCCAACATTATGAAGCTGATATGTTGACTGAACAACCAAATAACATTAGTTTAAGAACAATGGAAATCTTTTAGGTAAGCGAAAAAAGTAAATGAAATGTTTGAGTACTTACGACATAAGCACTCTGGCGTCCTCCTTCCACCGTTACATCAAATTCTAAATGAAGTTTGCCACCTTCCGGTCTGAATAACTACTTCTTTCACTCTTTGCATATCATAAGAAGCTTACAACTTATGCAAGCATTATGTAACATATGAAAGAGAAAGAAAATGAAGTTCAAAGACCTGACAACTGGAGCTGGCAATGATTTCAATGGTTCAACAACATTCATTTCGCTTGAAACATCAACATCACAACCATTCTGGAAATTCACCTTAATTAAGGATGCAAATAGATAAATATCCAAATAGAAAAAAAAATATAACGATAATAGGTGATTTACATAAAAAATTGAGAAAAACAGGTGATAATAAGTAAAAAAACTTACATTTCGGTTATCAAGCTGTGATAATATAATATCGGCAAAACTCTCATTTGCTGTTCGCTCAAAATCTATTGGGGCAATGTTAAACTAAAATATTCTCAGAATCATTAATTATTTCAATAGCGTCACTTAAGTGATAATTTTTGTGTCTCATGTTCACAAGTCCATTGCTACAACTACAATACAACTTATCATTACTCGTAAAAACAAAAAAGGATTATCTAATACTAAAAAATTTGGATCACAATATAATGAAGAACAAAATGAAAATCAGAATCTTTCATTCCTTATCAAAAAATCGTTTTACTGATAAGTATTTAATTAAAGCAAATCAAACAACATTTTAAAAAAAGAAAAATTTTTGAAACAAAATTAAGTTCCAGGAAATTTTTAAGTTATTTTCTATTAAAATGGAAAGAAAAAATTTCGAAATATTTAAACAAGTTCCAAGTAAAGAGTCACAAAGAGTTGAACGAAATTTGTCAGAGTTGTAAGAATATTGTGGAAAATGGATCATTACATACCGTTATTATGTCATCACTCATATCGATAAGTGTGTCCCCATAGTTGATACTGAAATAAGAGTAAAAATTGTATGTTCCTGAAATAACAGTTCGTAAACAAATAATTCTTATTTTTTTCAAAGATATTAATTTAGAAAAGAAAAGGAACCAACAGAAAGTTCATACTTCGTTGATTGATGCAGGTCAATCAACGATGGATTTCCAAAAAGTTCTTCGGATCCATCACGGCCAATTGATAATGATTCAATTGTTGCTGCTGCATGTTGTCCTTCATCGCTCATTTCCATTCCTTCTGAAATTCTGGATATCTTTCATTTCCAGGAATTGAAAATACAAAGCAGATTTCAATTATTATCATCATTACCATGCTTTATTACATTATCCCTCCTTCTGGAAATTAAGCAAACATTACCAGATTATCCAGAAAACAAATAGTTAAGCATGGCAAAACTTTTCTACGGAAAAAAATTTCTATTCAAAAAGAAAAAACTTTATCTGAGGTATATAAAATAAAATAAAAAAAAAAAAAAAATGAATAAGAGAAGAAATACCATTTGCATTGTTTAGCAGGAAAAATTATATGCCATATAAATAGAAGAGTTTATTACAGTAATTAGCATTAAAATTGATTCATGAACTTCAAATGAGCAGAAATCCAACAGAATAATATCGAGAAATAATTTCATGCTTTCAGGTAATTCATGATACAAGAGAAGCACATTGCACGAAAATACAAATATTATGTAGCAGAATACAAATACTTCTCGTGCAATTTCCCTTGAAATTTCTCATAGAATTGAAATTAGAAGACCGAAAACTAATTTAGGGAGTTAAATTTGGAAACATAAATTAAAAAAATTACATCAGGATAAAGCAAAAACTAACAATCATGTTTTCCTTTTTTTTTTTCACTTAAAAATATTAATTAAAAAGTAAGCGCATTCTCTAAAGTTATACTATACTTTTATAGAATTGGATTATACATAGAAAAATATGCCGTGAAATAAGTTCATGAGCAAAAAACTGAAATGTATTTAATACATTGTATAATGTGCAGAATCAGATTATTTGTAAATAGTAAACAATTCATGCAAATAATAAATACTTCATTCCACATAATCAAGTTCTGGCGATATTTCAAATTGAGCATTTAACATTTTTTCTTCTGCACTGAAATTCTTTTTACACCAACTCTTCGCCGCAAATATATTATCTGAAACACTGGTAAAAGTATGAACTTTTTTCTTTCTTTTTAAATTATGATTCCACTGGCAACATCAATTAAAGATTCAACAACTTTTGGCGGAACCATTTGATATATCGGAAATTTTATTTCAACTTTCACATATTCTGTTACAGATTTATGAAAAAATGTTTTTGTTCTTTAAATTGAGACATGCGACATAGAAGCTATTTGCTGAACAGAAAAGAGGTCTCACCGGTCCAACGGTTTACTTCATCGCGAGTTTTAGCTATTTCACTTTCAAGTCGAGCCATCGCTTCAGGGCCATCTTCACGTAGTTTTTCTAACTTTTTGGTCAATGCTTCATGCTTTGCTTGTAATTCATTAACTTCTAGCTTTAATTTGTCGTGCTCTACAGTTGTCTATAGAAAATGCCTTTTATAAGAAAATGGACATGATTTCCAGAATTTTTTTCGTATTATAATCATAACAATCTAATATTAACTTTAATAGCTTCCAAAAATCACCAAATAGTTCCCAGTCAATAGTACTTATTTTTGTGCACACACAAAATTATTCAAGGATTTCTGCAAACAGTCATTTGATCAGTTACTAGAGTTGTAGATTACATGTGGACATCCTGAAAACAAACTTCCTTTCCTTTTTTAGCCTCTGCAACAGCAGTTTTCACTTCTTCCAATTTTGCTTCCAAATTTAAAATCTTTTCGTCCAATTCTTGGAGTTGTTTTTTGCGCTAAAAGCAATAAATATGAGAAAATGAATGCCAAGAATCAACAACATCATAGTTTTTCTCATTCTCGAAATAGACCTTGCCCATTATAAATATATAAATCTTTTCGAACATTAAAATAATCACTATTCCATATGTGTTTTTTCTCATTTCGCTTAATCTTCTCTACTTTTTCGATTTCAATCTGAATTATCAAAAAACTGTACGAGCGTCTATTACAGTAGCTTATGATTCTTGGAATACATACAATTCATCCTAGTAATTAAAGTTTTCTGATTGATTCAGCTCGAAATCAAATTTTCATTTTCTGATACTTTGAAAAAAAATTAAAAAACAAAATTACCGCATCATTACGAAAGAAAACGAGAAGAAAAGGAACCGTACTATAATCACTGCTTGCGACGGGAATGCCCAGTAGCAAACGAAAGTACCAATTTTTTCACATTCAACCAGGCCTTCATCAACCAGTACTTGTGTCACCTCTTTCACCGATTGCATAACGATTCCCTTTTTCTTTGGAGCAATTTTTTCAAGCTCTTTCATCTGAATCTTCCAAACAAATAACTTAAAATTTCAGCAGATTTATAACAGCCTTACACGATAACAATTTGTTAAAACTGTTTGGATTTTTAATCCTCAAAATTTGAACCACCTTGTGAAATAGCATGCATCTTTATCAAATTCCCTTAGAGTATGATAATCTGTGCTATGACATATACAAACTCTTTAGGTCTAATTTTTCATTCCTTATTCACTCAGAAATTTGCTCGAAATAGCGAATATACCTTCAGTATTTTTTATTATAGCAAAAAAAATAAACTTTTTTTCTTAAGAATTACCTACCTGAAAAAATTCATTACTTTCGTAAAATAATTCTAACATTCGAGATCGTTTTTCATCAGCTGTTAAGCCTTTCTTTTTGGATGCCTGAATATGAATCTAACAACATGTAGCTGTATGATTTGTAAAAGATAAACTTCATTATTTTCAAATTTTAAATCTAATTTTAGGCGATTACATAATAAAATAATAATCAAATTTTGACTTGAAAATGCGACAAACTATAAAGGATTGACAAATAAGCAAGATGAGTTTAAAGGTAAAAAACAAGAATAATGAAAATTTTTTTTTTTAAATTCAACAAGAAAAACATTTATAAACGTTATTTAATTTTAATATTTGTTTCTTATTGCCATCAAAGAAATTTTTGTTTTCTTGATAATTGATAATAAATTCATAATTCAAAATGAAATTACTAAGAGAAATTATCAATGATAACTTAGAAAAGTAAATGATAGTTATGTTTAGGAGGAATCACTTAATAAAAACTTACCATTTTATCGTGCAAATGCCTTTATTTAATTTGAAGAAAAATTTTTCAACTGCACCGAAATTTTATCTAAGATAGAAATTATTTCCTGAAAAAGGAAATTTTTTATAAAAATTTTATTTATTCAAAAATACCAAAAAAATTATCGATGAAATTGCAATTAGAATTTGAAGCTATTTTACTATATACTGATAAATTTCATCAATAATCGCTTAAAAAAGATAATTGAAATAGAAAAGAATAGAACTTTAATATAAGTCAAAATTTTAATAATACTTACAATTAATTAAATTTCACTTACTCTTAAACTTTAATATTATCCCATTAATTATCATTTCTATGATATGATAATTTTCACCAAAAAAAAAAATTTTTAGGATAATTTTAGAAAAATTTTAAACATCAAAAATGCAATCTTTAATTATATATGATTTAAGGATATCACGTATAATTCCGTGGTGATAATTTTCATTTTATAAAATTTGCACAACATATTTGAAAATTATTTAATAATTTTTAAACGTCAAAAACGATCGTCTACGAGCAATCCAAGCACCCATTGAACACTGTTACTGTTCCAACCATTGTCAATGAACAATATATGGCATCCATTTGACGATACGGTATCAGTTTCTTTCTCACGCTCATAGCTTATTCTAACAAATGTTATATGTAATATGAACGACGACGTGATACGTGCATTTTAGAATGAAACATGTAATTAATCAAATTATATGTGAGATACTTGAAAATGATATACGTACAATGTATGCATGAATTACGTACGTATTTCCATCAATTTTTTTTTTGATTTTATATGAATTTTTTGCACATTTTGCACTGAAGTTTGTATTGTTTTGCATTTGGATAAGAATGTTTATTCAAATTTTGATTATCATTGCATATACATATGTATACGTGAGACCTGAAATTGACAATATGCAATATGCATTGCTTTTAGGAATGCTAAAAATTTACTTCATAAATGTATAATTCAAATAATTTTGTAATCGTCTGATAATTATTTTTCTTGTACAATCAACTTTTTTTTTATATCTTTCATCAATGTGTTTAGGTTTGTTGGAAATTTGTAAACGGAAGTGATCTGTGTAAGTTTCGGAAGTAAAAACAATTGATTGAATGATTAATTTAATTTACTCTTCAATAAATGAAAAATCAATTGAACAATTTAGAAATAAATGCAAAAAACATTTAAATAGGTATAATTTGATATTTACGAACTTTTCAAACAACTTATGTATGTAGGATGATGCATTAAGTGGTCAAATTATACACATTTGATGATTGGAAATGTTTGAAAAATAATTCTAATTAGATTTGAATTTAAAATTTTAATAGTCTATACAGAACAGGTTTAAATCTCATAAAAATAGATGAAATGAGAAATTTTTGATTTATTAAACTAAATGTGACGCTACACTGTAAAGTTTATCATAAAGTAATCATGATAGCATATTTTAAAATCATTTTATTCTGAACGGATTAAAATAAACAAATGTAATGAAATGAAATAATGAAATAAGAAGTTGAAGAAATAAGGATAAAATAATCAAACAAAATAAATCAGTCAAAGTTAAAAATATGAAATTAATATATGAATTAATTAAATGTAAAAGAAAAAGCTCAACAGATACAAGTGAAGTGTTGAAGTACCATGAGATAACAAATCAAAGTGAGGAAGAAGAAGAAGGAAAAGACTTAAAGGCTTAGATAGATACTGCTATTCTTGGTACCTTGCCTTACTTGTTATACCTATTTACGTAATAGTCTCATTTTGATTTTTGCCTGAAATTAATTATAATTTTCATCTCACACTTCGATACGATCTTGAATGACTTCGACAGTTTCGATAAGAATTTTCTTTATCTGTTGTATAGGTCTGCGATCTGATTGACCGTCTACAATACTCTGGAGAAGGACTTCTGTACTTGAATCGATTCCCGAAATTACTTATTACTCGAGACTGATATTCTCGGTCCATTTCTTTGCGATTTGACTTAGACGTTGCGAATTTTGCGGCATATGACTTCGTATCCAAACGTGATTCATGAGAATGGCGTGAAGTAGAAGAGCTGAAACGTTGCCATTGATCACAATCAAATCGTATATATGCTGAGAGAATAAGATGATGCTATTAGTCTTCGCATCTATTTGGTACTAACCGATTTCTTTCATGTGACCGCTTTTCCCGTTTATCACGGGAATCGTATATAATACTCGGATCGACTCTTTCTTGCTCCTTTTTACGCGTCACATGATTTATCTTCTCCGTAGGATGTTCTGAAATGCCAATGAAAAGCTCTCTAATCGTTAATTGTTCAAAAATCTAAAAATTTTCAATTTTTGGAAAT
The DNA here is from genome assembly GCA_037074765.1 of Mansonella perstans. Lineage (NCBI taxonomy): Eukaryota > Metazoa > Nematoda > Chromadorea > Rhabditida > Onchocercidae > Mansonella > Mansonella perstans. Next base: position 35,651 of record JBAMDO010000107.1, read on the forward strand.
AAAATTCTAAATTTAAATTCCAAAAAAAATATATTTGAACAATAACTCACTATTGGAATTGCTAGCAACTCTTGCTAGTAGCGTATCATCTCTGCTTGTTACTGGACGAATACTGCGGGAATTCTGCGAAACATTTGATGAGGTCGGAGTGACTTCATCCGCATTTTGATGAATATTACGAGAAGAGCTCTACATTTTCATTTTCAACAGTATTAAAATTTAACAAATAAAAGCAACAGAATCATCATTTTATATTTTAGAAAGCTGAAAGAATTATTTGCTTTTCTCTATTGCCATTTCTATTCCATCATATATTTATTGATCTGAATCGATTCATTTAAGATCAACATACAACATTTTGGAATCTTTGAGGCAAAAAAAATAAATCAAGATCTTCTTATTAATTGCTGACACAATAGCATTATGTACCTATTAAAATATTCATCAATAATACCTGCAGTGTGCAACGTCCCGTTTTGGGCGCAAGAAGACTACCAGTAGAAGCTAGTGTCAGCTTTCGCGGTAATTCCAGTAATACCGGTAATCCATCTGAATTTATATCTAAATTATTCGCTGCAAGCCATTCTTCCATTTTTGGCAAATTATCGAACAGCATTTCGATAGCGCAACGTCCTTTCAATACTTTGATATATTTTGGTTTCAGTGAATTATTTTTTATGCATATCCGATGTTTGCATTTAGGGCAATTCATTGTGCAATTTCCTTGCAATCTGTAAATTATTTTTATCAATAAGAGAATCAGAGAGTATGATACTTTGTACTGTGTAAGATGTATGTAAAATAAGTCAAAATGAAGTAAAATTACAGAAGCATTGTTGTTATTATGATTAATTTCTTGACAAAATTAATTTTTAAAAAAATAAGTATTTAATCCATATTTCTTTCTAATAGCTTTCATACACGTACCAATACAGTATGCCTATTGACAAATCAATTAAGGTCGATGTAAATGGGAAGATATTTCCAGTGTTTCTAGCATGCCTTTATAGAATAATTGAGGCAAATCAAAGTACGAATGATGAAAGTAAGGAAAATCTTATAAAATTGAAACTTTTGAAGAGTACTACAAATAAAACTTCTATTTCTATCTCTTAGAAAACATAGTGCTTCTTAAAAAAAAAAAAAAAAAGGTTACATAGCGATTAAAATTAGCAATTAAGCCATGAAAAATAATAATATCAAAAATTTTAGCATATCATATGTAACATATGAAATTTAATTTTTCAAAAAAAAAACAGTAACTTATTGTCAAAAACAAAAAGAAATATCCATTTCGAGAACTTCCTGAATATTATCCATTTCTTTTTTTGATTAGAAATATAAAATTTACTTAATTTCCATCTCCTTATTTTTCTTTTCAAGAGTTGTAATCTGTTTACGCGCTGTTACCAATAGAGAATACATATTGCGCACATAATTTTCTTTTTCTTCAGCAAATTTTTTTTCTAATTCAACAATTTTTTTTCTAATTTTTTTTTCTAATTCTTTCGCGCAACTCTTTGATTCTTTATGTAAAATCTGCTTCTCATCTCTGATAACATCCAGTGTTTCGGTGCAACCTGCAATTACATTAAATGAAATAGTAAAAGTAAAAATCGTAACATGCGTAGAAAGAAAGAGAAAGGTAAGAAGTAAATGAAACCAGTAACAAGTAAACGGAAAAAAGAATGAACTGACTTAAATGATGATGATATCATTTCCGAGAAGTGCTATAATTTAGATATCCAAATACGCTTAAATTAATTTTAACTTCGAATTTGAAAATATTCATTTTTGCTAGTTGGCTTTTTAAATTTTCCTCCGATTCTGATAGCATAGATGAATTTATTGTCTCATTATCCCATATATCTTATTTTTGATGTTTCATCTAAATTGTGATATCTTCACTACATTTAAAAGTTATATGCTCAGAGAATTGTATTTCGCAGATAATTTCACATGATATAACTCTCTTAAGTTATCTTCATAGGAATTATCTTAAATTTTAGTTTATTACCATAAGTGAATAACGATAACCACCAGATCGATGCTGAAAACACTTAAATAGATGATTTAATGATGCAAATAGAAAATTTTTCGAGTTTTTCTCTTTCTTTTTTTTTTTTTTTTCTGCAAAACAGCAAACCTAATGAATGGAAAATCCAGCTGTCATCAACTGGCACCTCTTCCATTAAATTTATTTCCGTTTCATCTTTAACTTTCGTTGCACTTTCATCTATTTTATCGCCCGTATCCATATTCAGATTCAATGCTGTCTTATTAGTGTGAAATTCTTCTGCTGTGATAGTTCCCTCATCGTAAATAATTTCGTCGGCAAAATCAGTATTATCCTTATTATCATCATCCGATTCATCATCTATACTGGAAATGCACTCCACCGATACATCTGAAAGTCATAAATTGTTCTAAAATTATCTGACAGATACATATAAAATTTAGTGATAAATATAGAAATTTGAATAATGAGAAAAATGGTGGAAAATTTGACTATTTCGACGATAAATAAGCTGAAGTAAAAATTAAAGCTTGTACAGCAACTAATTCTTGCTCGAACTACCCGTAAAGTATGTAAAATAAATAAAGTACAAAGCAAAATTAGGAAATAAGAATTGCTATGCTTTTCTTATCTTTCTTGCAAAAATAGGTGGTTTATAAAAGTTTCTGCAACAATATCAGCTGATGCCTCTATTATTTAATGGAAGGATGATACTGTTTCAATTACAAAATAATCCTGTAATGTTTAACAAAACTATCTTAACTTTTTCATCGCTTTTTAATTGCATTTCTTACAGCAATTCGTTTAGCAAACAAATACTTGGCAAATAAAAGTTACTTAGCGCTAAAACGAAAATTGCTACTATTTGCTGCACTATTAGTAATAAAAATTAGTTAAATATTTGCGACATTATTCCTAATAAAAATTAGTTAAATTTAAATTATTCTGTAATCATTGAAAGTGTAATTTGATGCTCAACTCTGATTGCTCCTTTTGCATGTTTTATTTTAAAATTCAAATTTTTAATTAAATTTTACATTTAATTTTTAAAATAATCACAAAAAAGTAAAGAAGAAAGAATTCCATCGTACCTTGAAAATTCATAATGCTCAGATCTTCGGATTCATCCTCATCTAGCATTCTGTTTTCCAGATAACATTCCTCGTCATCCTTATCGTTCATCTCATAATCATTGAAATCTTTCGATTTATGTTCTATTTCACTTCCTTCATCATCATTATTCGCCTGTGCATTATCATTAATTACTTCAGCGGACGTAGACGATTGATAAGGAACTTCCAAACTGTTATTCGAATGCAATGATGCATTACTGATATGATATGAGGAGTGGAAACATTTTGTCACCTTTTTTGCTGGGCTCGAATATTCGCTAATATCAGATTGCTTAGTAAAAATTTCCTCATCGTCGTATATTTCGCCTTCTTCCAAGTCATCACTTCTGGGCATTTTTTTGTTGAAATCTGATAATATTTTCAGTTAATGGTAAATAATTAGTAATAACCTGAAAATAGATACAAATGATTTCAACAGAGTTCTGCACAAATATAATAGATGATGATGGAAATAATTTTAAAATACGTGAAACCAAAAAAAAAAAGTGATGATGACAATTACAAAGGAAAAGAAAAAAATTATTTGAGAAATGAAAAATTATAACAAAATGTAACAATTACCGAGTTAAATTTTGAAATTAAAATTTTAATCTAAAAATTCACATTTGATTTCATGCAGTCATCTTTAACCAGTAAAGAATAACAAATAAAAAGTTAGTCTGATTGGAACAAATGCATAACTGGGTAATTAATTTTTAAATTTCACCACTATTGAAATGGTTATAATCTGAGAAGATTCTAAAGATGGAAAGTTTGTAGGGTTATTTCATCAGATTAGAAATGATTCGATATAGCTCGAAAAGATAAAAACAAGTTATTTGAAAGCTTAAGCTTATGCTTAACCACTTATAAATGCTTAAGATAATTAAGAACAACTAAAAAAAAAAAAAAAAATTGATTATTGTTAGCTGTAAATATCGATAAAGGTCAGATGGTGAAGAAAATTCAAATTTTGAAAATACTATCATTTTCTTTTCCATTGATAACATTTTCTGCAAAACAATTATCGTTAATTATCGTTAATTATTAAACAATTCTCGTTAATTATTTGACAAAATATGATTCGAATCTGCAAGCGTATTTCCGAACAATAACTTTTACAAAATTATTACGCTTAGCTAATACATATATATTTTTTACATCTATCATTAAAATTTCTACATTTTCTTACTTGAAATTTTTGCAAAATATTTAGAATTATTCTCGAAAATATTTTATTTTCTCTTTGCATATTATAAAAAATCTAGAATTAACAAAATTAAATGCAAAAATTGCCGGAATTTGTGATTTAAACCGTAAAATAGTCTATTTTTATCTTCTTTAACTTCTTCTCCTTTTCAAACATCTAACATTAATTTAAAATTTAACTTAGTAATTAGAAATATTCGAAACAAAAAAACTCAATAAAAAATTCAAATAGCCCTCGCAAAATTGTTGCAATAGATGCAATTGAGCTGCAAAATGTCAACAAAGTTGTAAAAATGCCGCGAGATACTAAATTTGAACAATTTTCTCTCCGTCACTTGCAAATTGTCACATAATATTTCTAATTTATTTCATTCGAATTTAAGTTAAAATTTGATTTCAAATACAAACTCACACATCATTCCATTAATAAATCAATTTCGAATGTAACTTGACATATTGTCTTGTTAGCAATTTAACTGCAAATATATATCGAAATATCGTGCAATTAATTTAATTTACAATATAAATTAAAATATTATTTAGTTAACAATATGTGATAATGATAGTTTCAATATTGCGATAGTTCCTTGTCATGCTATATTTTGAGTACAAACTAGTAGCAATGATACTACGAGCACGTTGGATGACCGATTTTTCGTATGTTTCTATCTTGATTTTATTGTTTTTATTGTTGCTTTTTTTCGCCATATCGAAAAATTCAATTAAAAATTATCTTTTATTTTTAACAATAAAAAAATTCCACTTTTTTTTTTACAACAATAAAAATAAATTTTAACAATAAAAAATGAAAAAATTCAATTAATTTTTTTTTAATAAAATTTAATGCATAACAAAAACTGTCTGTTAAATATGTAAAAATTAATGCAAATTTGTTCTTTTCAATTTATATTTATTACTATCTAATGTACACTTAGTTTTACATAGTTAGAAATTTAGTGGAATGAAAATTTATTTAAATTGTCCGTTAATTAATATTCGATAACCCTAATTTCGAGTTGTAAATCCTAGACTGGATGATGTAACATCAGAATGATAGCGGGCAAGAATGATAGAACACTCAGGAATTAGTATTCTATTTATCGAGAATTTCACTGATCATTTGTGAAAAAACATCTTATGAGACATTCCATGGATTCATCAAAGAAAAATTAAAAACTATGTAAAATATATTTTGATCAAAAAGCTTTATGATACATACAGTCGTCGTACTGAAGAAAAAAATTTAACTGAGAATTGAAAAAAACAAAAAACAGGTATGATTATACAAAAAATACATATCAAATTTTATTTTATTGAAAAGAAGAAATTAATAGATTTTGCAAATCATTTTCACTTTTTTGCATTATTTTATTCTCTTTTTTACTTCTATACTTTCAGGATTTGTTGTGTAAACTACCGCAAAAGCCGATTCAAGTCATTATATGCCATTAAATGATAAGTGTAAACTTGTGTATCATCCAATGTCAAGCAACAATTTGAGCAAATAGCAAAAGTTACAGTAACACATGCTGACAAGATTATAGCAGTAAATATTGATGTATCAGCCGAAAATATTCACGGTAATGTTTGTTTGTTAATGTGAAAAGGACACTGATATTTGAAAATTCATAATATAATGTTAGAGTTATTATTCAAATAGATAATATAAGCCTTAAAAATGATGTAAATTATTCTTTTTTTAAATTTTTCACAAATTAAAAGCGTTATTAAATTTAATTTCAGACAATGTTCCATTTTAGCTTAATCGTTTAGCAATGTTTCGTCATCATCGTGTGCACATTTGTCGGAACGTCGATGAAATACAATTTCACCAAAAGTATGTTTCAGGTATTTATGGTATATTCACTGATTCAACGGCAAATTGTGCTATAACTCAAGTTTCACTATAGGTATACAATAGTAAAGACGTTTTTCAAATTTCTGACACTATTTACCAATGATCATTTTTTTAATTCTGACAAATACTCGACAGGCTTTACTCTAACTTCTTAAGCCTAGCATTAAGGACATTTCTCATATCTTTGGCCTTGGAAAAAGATATTTGATAAAATAATAATTGAATGAGATATTTTAACAATTTTTCAGGACAGATAATTTTATATAAAAAATGGTGGATTCGTGGTAATTGCTAATTCTAAGACAAAGTTGCTATACAAAACAAAACTCTCGTGCAAATTGATCGTTCAGCTCTACTGCATGTCGACTTTTATTTTCTTTTCGTTTTTGCTATTTGATTCGGATGAAATCTCCTGTTGGAATTTGTTAGATTTGCAAACATTAACTGATACTTTTATATTTTGCTATTCAATCTGGATATATACTAACTTTTTCAGGTTTGATGACTAAATTGTCGTTATTTTGAAATTTTTTTCAGGCTGGTGATTTTTCACTGTGGGATGTGTTCACAATAACGAAAACTTCAACTGTAATGCAAATACTGTTCATGGGCTCGTTATTGTTGGCTTTTGCTCTACTGTTTTTTTACACTGGCAAGAGGGCACACAAAACCAAAAATCGTCAAGATTTCCCAGATTGTCTCAGTTCGTGGGTTAATGAAACGATTTTGAAGCTAGAAGAACAAATAAAGTATTCCGGAAGCAGTTCAGTCATGAGGAAAATAATGCTTGCTAGCAAAATTAACCAGAATATTTCTGTTGTTCGAATAGTGCTCTCGAAAATGATTAGCCAAGCGTAATTCCGTAAACAGTTCAGTTACGATGAAAATAATGCTTGTAGCAAAATTAACCAGAATAATTCTGTTGTTCGAATAATGCTGTCAAAAATAATCAGTCAAGCGTAATTTCGGAAATAGTTTAGTTACGATGAAAATAATACTTGCTCGCAAAATAAATAAATTTGCGATATTTTAACTGAAACATTGCTGGAATAACAACTGAATTGATGTGGTAGGTACTGTATGCGGTACACTTGTAAAATATTTTTCAACTGCTTTCCTGTTAGATTGGGAGGTCAAAGACCTTTCAAGATTTTTCTAAAACATTAGTATGTAAATTGAATTATTTTCTTCTTTAATTTTTGTATTTTAGAAGATTTTTATGGGTTTATAGTGGCAGTGGGAGTTTACGGTAGTGAAAGATTTGAGCCGATCATTGCAGTGTTTTGAACGCAAAACAGCAACTTCTTTTACAATTTTTTTTCACTAGTTCATTTCTTACTGATTGAAAAAGATTAAAATTTTGGTGAGCCAAAATTTATTCAAAAAATTTGGTCTTGAAAAAATCGGCAATTTTTTTGCATTAAAACTTCAAAATTTAGGATCGATGTTGCTCAGTGCTCAAAAAATTTAAGAAAAATATTTGATGACAAAAAACTTCAATTAATATTACTAGTGTGCATGTGTGTGTATGTGTGCGTGTATTTGTGTGTGTGTATGTCTGTGTATATGTGTGTATGTGTGTGTATATATGTGTGTGTATATGTGTGGCGTTAAACTTCGCATGAAAATTTGAAGAATTTTGGTCCAGTCGAAACCCTGTAAACTTGTTGTAAAAGTGAATTTAATCATTTTGATAAAGAAAACGATGAAAAACACGTTTTCCGAAGAATTTTAAAGAGCTTCAAAAGTACTGGACGATATGTTTCAGAAACCGATGTTAGCACTATAAATAACATTTTTTGATAAATAAATTAATAAACTATCTTTTTGACTAATTTTTATATCACAAACTTGACTATTACTCCAATTTTTGACAGTCTTTTTCTCGAACATATAAATAGATTTGCAAAAAAAAAAAAAAAAAAATTATACCTCAGTAGTTTAATAAATACCAAACTACAAATGATATAACCCATATTTGACCTTTCAATGGCTTTTCATGTTTTTTTATGTCAATTCAATATTTTCATTGATTTCATGAGTGAACTGTACCTCATTTACGCGTACATACATTTTGAAATTTTTTTTTTGTTTTTTATATTCCATTAGTAGTTGTTAATTTTATTGCTGAAATTTGTTATTACTTATCCTGAAGTTGAAGTTTGTTTTTTTTTTTTTTTAAAAACTGAAGTTTGTTTTTTATAATCCGGTCCTTGACAAATAACTTAATGCATAATTTATGTAACAGTTGTTCTTTCTCCCTTAATGATAACAATAGTTATTGTAATTTGAATAACTGTAGCAGAAAGATAATTAGTGAAAAAAGAAAAAATTTATTAAGAAATGATTGAAGCATGTAAAGTTTTTTGCCTATTCGGTTCATCTGATCATTGATCGTCTTATCAGTGTGATTATCACTAACATCTATCAGTCACCTAGCATCTGCATTACAATTAAGAATTCAATAGAAACATGATCATCTATGTTTACTATTTCTAGAAATTGATTTTAAAATAAAAAATACGGATAAATCACTGATTCTATTTATTGTTTTGTGTGTTACTTTACTGTCTTTTATTTTGAGAGTTACTTTATCAAAGTTACCTTACTTACTTACATTTTATTAGTAGCAGCAATATATATTCCTTTCATGTTGCGTGTTAAAATTTAAATTTCCAAAGAAAACGAAATGATTTAAAAGAGTAAAGAAATGAACGGAATGAATGATAAATGTAATGAGAAGAATGTGAAGGAAATACCGGTGAAAGTGATTGACGTGACACGTAAAAGACGTTTTTACAAAGCAAATGAAAATCCTCCAATTTCACTTGCGCTACTTTTCGCCCTGCAAGTAAGTGCAATTTTTTTTTTTTTATTATAAAATTGTACAAAGTATGTTTCAGTGTTTCTTTTTTTTCTTGCTACATTTTATATTTCGTAAAATATATACATGGAATTGTTGACAGTATGAAAATAGAAAAACTGCTGCCTTGTTATTAAAAATTATTTAATTAGAAGTGAAATGAAATGATCCGGCATAAATTTGTGATTTAAAAGAAAGAACCAATATCTTGATATCATCTCACCCTTTATAACCTTCATAACCATTTGAGTTAGTTATAGATAAAAAGTTTAAGAAATATAATTATTATTGCATGATCGAATGTTGATTAATAAACTTATAAACTTATGATATGTAACAAACTTATGATAATTGTTTCAGCAAGTAATGGTATGTGTAAGCGCTCTTTTGACAATTCCATTCATTCTGTCAAATGAACTTTGTGCTGGTCGCGACGTGTACACGTTACGTGTACTGCTTATTTCGTCAACGTTCGTCGTTAGTGGCATATCAACAATCATTCAAACAGTATTTGGGACAAGGTTCTTTTTCTTTAAATTAAGAGTAGCTCAACATGGACATTTCACTGCACTACAATACAGCTCGGCTTTGAAAGTAGGTAATTAATTGACATTTGATAATTGCTTATATTGGAAACTTCTATAGAGTTACAATGATTGTCAGAAAATCTCTGAAATTTCATCGCTTAAATATAATAAGCAAGTAATTTAGATGATTGTGCAATTTATGCAATAGCTTAGAAATATTAAAAAAGTATTTCAGGTTAGCGCTTTTACAAGGTACAGCATTTGCATATATTCCTTCTATACAAGTATTCATGCAGTTACCGGAGTATAAATGTATTTTTACGGGTAATGATATTGTAGCTGCATCCATTTATCACAATAAACTTGCTATTGTGAGCATTTAAAAGGTTTAAATCTGTAATTTAATCTCTTTAAGTTGTTTTAAATTATATTTTCTTCCTTTCAATGCAGGTGTATTTTCGGCAATGGAAATGTTTTTACTACTTGCCATATTCTTTCGTCGTACCATCTTTTTCGGTTTATTTTTCGCAGTAAATTTCCTGAGATTAAACTTGTAAGACTCGCGAATAATTAACCATTAATGAGCAAGAAATAAGTAGTACCATTTATTAAATGATGATGAATTCAAATAAGCAAGTGTTTAGCAAATTTAAAAGGTTTTAAAAAAGGTATCAAGTGATCTAGTAGAGTAATGTGAAAAGTGGGAATTCTTGAACATAAATACAAATATAAATGAATGTATAGATTCAAGGATGTCTAATGGCATCATCCCTAGTACCAATGATAATTGGTATGACGGGTATTGTTGGCATATTGACGAAATTTATTGGACCAATTACGGTATCACCACTTATGTTACTTCTCGTACTCAGTGCAGTTGATCTATGCGTTGAACGGATTTCGAAACACTGGGTTGCAGTAATGTAAGTTTTTTTTATAAATTTCGAAAAGCATGAATTTTCATTTTAAAATTTCGCCTTTCAGGAATAAAAGATATAAAGCAGAAGTGGTTGATTAATTGTTATTTAAAAATAAGTGATTATGAATAACTAGTTTAGCAGAAATGAAGAGTCATAGTTATTTTAACTCTAAATCAAATTCAAAATTTAAATTTTGACTTGAGAAGGTTTGGATAACTAATTTGCGGAGTTGAAGATTCGTAATGTAGTTACTTTAACTATAAATCAAGTTTAAATTTTGAATTTAAGAAGGTTTAGATAACTAATTTAGTAGAAGTGGATCAGAAGAATTTAATGTAGCTACTTTAATTACATACCAAATTCAAAACTTAAATTTAGACAAGCAGCTGCTTTGTTTGCCACAATTTTGTATCTGGCAGATTGGAAAGTACCTACACTTGGCTATAAAAACAATCGTTTCGCCATCGTTCGGATCAATATTTTCGGCCAGTATCCGGTAAATTTTGAGAATTATTGAATTTGCTAAGAATTTAATATTATAGTGATTATCTGAGTGTTATTCACTGCTAATTATTGATAATTATATATGTTTTGTTGAATTTAGGATTGAATGTGGTAAATTCGTATCTGATGAAATAATATTTCAGTATTTGATCGCTATATTAACTTCCTGGGGTTTTTGCTTATTCCTTACGTTGACAAATTTAACGGCACCTAATAGTGCTGCTCGATTAGATAAAAACGAAACAATTGCCGTAATCAAGCATGCCGAATGGTTCCGGTTTCCAAGTCCTGGTTAGATTTGAATTGTGAGATAGCTTATTATACTTCGAAGTGCTGTTCTGGAATGGTTTTCAATTTTGGAAGATAAACAGTTCGAAAAATGATTCTTAAATTTTTCATCGTTGAATTATTTACCTTAATTCCAATTAGGTGTTCCGCAATTTCATACTGGACTTTTCTGTGCATTCGTAATTTCGGCACTCACATCGGTCTTCGAATCGGTTGGTGACTATCATGCAGCTGCGCGAGTATCCGAAGAACGTTCACCACCTTCACATGCAATCAATCGCGGTATTCTGGCTGAAGGTAATATTAAATTAATATTTTCTCAGTAATTTGTCAAAAATTTTAAATAATCTTGCTACACATTTATTACGTTTTATTAGTCATAGAAGAATTCAGGTTGTGGTTCCTTGCTAGCTGGATTACTTGGTCCGGGCGTTGGTATGACAACACACACGGAAAATATTGGTGTCATTGGTGTCACACGAGTACGTAAATCCTCCTGAATTTGTAGCAGACAACATTCATATGGCTTTTTGAATTCCATCATCTTTAAAATCTTTTTTCATTCCGCCAGACTTGAAGATATGTGGTACCTGTTTATTTCTCCTTGCTTCAGATTATTTTTTTGATATATCTATATTTTAAATGAAATCAACTGGTACCATTAGCAGATGATCATTTGATTTATTTTTTGCATATTTATTATTATTATCTGTCAAACTCATTAGTCTTACTTTAATGACATCAGGTAGCAAGTCGGTTTACAATGGTGTTAGCTGGGGTGATACTTATCCTGTTGGGCGTTTTTACAAAAATCGGTGCATTGTTGTCAACGATCCCAGATCCGCTGGTTGGTGGTATTTTAGCTAGCAGTATGGCAATGGTTGGTGGTGTAGCAATAGCCAATATCCAGCAGGCATAGTTCTTTTTCAATCTTTACTTATTTAATAGGGTTTTCATTGGTTCATTATGTTCATTAAATGGTGAGATCAGATTTCAGGTCCAGTTAGACTTGAAGTTAATATCATTGTACCAATTCAGGAAGCATTACATTAGCTTCGCATTTTATATTAAATGCTCAGAAATATGTTCTTAGAAATTATTCCGCTTCCTAAATTATTTTAGGTCGATTTGAAATGTACGCGGAACGTAGCAGTACTAGGATTCTCGATAATGGTTGGAATGATTGTCCCACGCTATTTTCAAGAGAACCCTATCAGTACAGGTTTCGCTTCCTTTCATTTGTTCTAAGAGATTCTTTAATTTATAGACTGTATTATCTTACTGTTCGACTTTATAATTCTCGTATGTGTTCAGGAGTCGTTGTAATCGATCAAGTTCTCACAGTTCTTCTTACATTACCAATGTTCGTTGGCGCATCTGTTGCATGCATTCTTGATAATACTGTCTCAGGTAATTTTAAATTACTTAACAACAGCAGTGGTATATCTAAGCAGAACCTTATGAAAAGTTCAATAAAATTCCATACAATGATTTCTTGCTTATTAAGAAACAACGCGCAGTTCGTATAACATTAGTCAAACAAATAGCGTCTATCTGTAATGCCGAATTTATTCGATTATTTAATAAATGAATTTTCATTGATGCGCAGATTACACTAAAGCATAACTGTTACGAGTTTGCGGAGGACAAACATTGATAGTAGTCATTTAATTATTTTTATTTTTTTTAAAAAATTCTTGGAATGCATATTTTATTATTATTGCGATATGGAATCATTAACTAACTAATTGATTCCTTCCAGGTGCTACTCGTGAGCAACGTGGTTTACGTTCGCGTGGTTTAGCATATGAGTTGGGTGAGAGTGGTTATGACGTGTATTCATTCCCGGTTTGTATGATGAAATTGATCGAATACGCTTCTTTTTTAAAAGTGTTACCATTCATACCGAAGGAAAAGAAAATTGCCAGTCGTGTAAATGATTCATAATAGAAATGATCTATTAGAAAATATTAGGAAAGTTATGATCTATTTAAACCAAATCAATGAATTGCGGATTTTCAGGATACTCTGGAACAGTTTGGGAGGTTTTAAATAGAATCGTGAAAACATTAAAAAATCGAAATAATCCTCATATGATTTAATTCTTCTAAACCTTAACTTCCAGTGTCGTATATTCCAGTTTTATGAGAAATAGAAAAACAAAATACCTACTGTTTATCTTCGATAGGTTACTGATCTCTCGCTCTTCATCATTTAACAAAAAGTACGAATTATTTTTTTTTTTTTAAGCATATCCTAATGAATAAATGGATGATAAATTGTAACGTGTGCTTAAACCTTAGACTTATCGCGATCGTTATAGTTCGCGAAGATTCAGGACATTTTCAAACTTCATTGCTTAACTCGCTTGACAAACTTTATCACATTTACATCACTGATACCACATTTACAACACTATGTCAATGTGTCATATCATTTATGAGGTATGCATGAAATTCCATAATGACGGAAATGTATCAATTTATTTTCTAATCGTAAGGGATCAATGACGGAAATGAATCACTTTAATCACTTTATATTTCTCCGTATTACTGTAACTATTCTTTCTCATATTTTACTTTTGTTTTTTGCTGTAAATGTTTGTTCGTTGCTGTGCTTATCATAATTTGTCTTAATAAATGTACACAAAGTTTTCTGAAATAATACAAACTTGACAGGATGATGGATGATTTAAGTCATTTCAGTAAGATAATAACAATTAGTAATTGCAGAAAACTGGAAAAAGCATGAAGAAGTTGAGAATAAATGAACAAGTGTAAAGATTTGAGAAAGAGTTTACATAGAATATTGAAAAGAAAAAAGCTGTATTCAGTCAACTATCTTTTCCAATTTCAATTGATTTTGCTTACGTGTCGAAGAAACGTTCCGGAAAAGAATTCAAACAGTTTGTATTATTCCGAAATAGACTAAGAAGAGGCAAAACTGAGCAAATGATAGAGATCTTCAGAACCGTATCAGAAATCTATCTGTTCGTTAGCAATTCTTCAAATCAAATCTTAGCTTTTTTAATTCTTGTTTTTATGTTCTATGAGAAGGACAATGTGAGTAAGATTGAAAACGATGCCGGAATCGTAAGGGATCAAATCCTCTCACCTGAATCGTACCATTGAAGGCTATTAATATTAAAGTATGAAAGAACTTCTAGTATGAAAATACTGCCATATATAAAGAAGGAATATTAATAGTTGGGGAAAGAGAAAAGGTTATTTTAATTAATTGAATGAAAAATTAATTGAAAGGAAGAAAAGTTCGAGCAAATAAATGATTGGCATGTAAATGATATATTTCAAACATTGTCGATAACTATACCGAAACTGCTCAAGCGAAGAAATCAGAGTCAGAGTCTTCAGCATTTACATCAACCATTTTCTGCATTTTATCATTAAATCCATCAGTAAATGTCGATTTTTTATTGTCAACATCAATTGCTGAAGTTCCGAGAATTCTCGCTAAGAAATTCAGTCCATCGTCTGCAACGTTTGGTAGATGTGAAGCCTGCGAGGTACTTTTTTCAATCTCGGTAGGCCTGAAAAATTTTTTAGAATAAACAAAAAATTGACCGAATTGAAACAGGTTGATAATTATCACTTCGCAAGTATTAAATGAAGGAATTCTGTTTAATAAACGGTTGATTTAATTTATTGCTTTAAAAAATTATCTGTCCGAGCTGAAAATAAATCACAAATGATATATTTCAAACATTATTGTTGACTGTATCGGAGTTGAACAATTTTAAAATCCTTAAAGTTGTGCATTTTTTGCAACTATTACACATCATAGCATTTTTATAGAAGCAGAAATACCTCGAATTTGCAACCATCATTTCCTGATTTGACAATTTTTGATCGCTGCTTTGCGTATTCAACGTTTGATGGGAGTCAGATGTTTCTTCCAGTCTTACTGAAATTTCAATTGTAATTTACCGCTCACAATTTCCCGTATTTGAAATCATTTAGTTGTTCTCTTTTTAATAAAAAAAATCTTCATCTCTTCATCAAAAAAAAAAAAAAAAAAAAAACAGAATATTCATTGATAATAATAATTGAATTATTTTTAAATATTATAATTCTGAAATGGAAATCAAAGATTGTGAAAGTCCAATTTTTTGAAATAATATAATTCACCGATGGTTTTTTGATATCAAATTTATTTTTTAATAAAAAATAACAATGATTGATAGAGATATCATTTTTACTCCAAAAATAAAATAAAACTAATTACATTTTGTATCAATGCATTGTTCTTTTTGAAGATCATTAGATTCGTTATGTTGTTTTCCCGAAAGGTCATTTGAATTTCTAAACTTATCAGAGAATGACCGTTCATACTTTTCACCATTTTGATTATCACTTCTTTCTCTTGCTACACTGTTTATACGCTCTTCCAAATAGTCCATTCGTATCCGTTCATAATCTTCAGCATTTGGTCGTGGAGTATCCAATAAAACGGAAGTATCTAAAGAAAGTATCGAATTCAGATTCAAATTAAATCTATTCAATCAGAAGTGTAATTTCAAAGATTTTCAACAGATTCAATGATTTGTACATTCTGAAATCAGTTTTACTTACCGATTTCATTGATTTGTGTACGCAATTCATGTAAATTTTTCAGCTGTGTGCTATTTTTTTCCCAAGGCATTTCTTGACTTTTGCTGGAATAATATTCAGGTCCCAGTGAAGCGTAGTATTCCGCGGTGGATAAATGAAGTCTACGCTTACGTAAGTTATCCAAATCTTCGGCTATTTCACCCAGTCGTTTTTTGATTCTGATCAAATCAGGTTCCAGCGCTGGTCCACCACAAAAAAAAAAAAAGATTTCAAATTACTTAAAGACTTAAAGACTTCAAAGTTACAAAGAAACAATATAGATCATCATCTTGGAAATTTCTTTTTAAATTATTACTTTGATGGTATTGGATCATTTGGTTCAAAATTATTTAGTTCTGGTTTCGTATGAGGTGTAATAAAATTTTTTCCAAGATCCCAATGGTATTTGTTTGTTGCCAAGTTGTCTACGAAAGATCGTTCAAATTGATTCGACAGTGACAGCTGTTCATAAGTTGACATTATAAAACTTTGAGTTTTCAAAAATTTATAGCAAAAAATTGAACTTTTGGAAGTTTGTCAGTAATTCAAAACTAAATTTCAATCATTTCTTATAATTTTCGTTCTTTTTTTTTTTCATTTTTTGTGAAATCCTTTTTTATCATTTTACATATAGGAAAATAATTGTTAGTAGCAAACATTTTACTTAATTTTTTTAATTTTAGAAATTATTGAAAGAAGAAAAGAAAGCAATTGAAATGCTCAAATAAAACCTGCTTGTGTATTTGTATTTCAGATGGTTTCCAGTTGGGATATTTTTGTCGTAGGAAATTGACATATTCATCCTTTAACAAAATTACAAAGAAAATTTCATCAGTTACATGGAGAAAAGCTTATTTTGAAATGGACAGATCTATTTTGATGATTATGTTTACATGTAAAATGATAAATCACGAAATTTTTGAACAAAAAAATTCAAAAGTTCAAATGATGATTTGTAGAGGTCAAGAAAACAAAATTTTGAAGATTTAAAAAGGAAACGGGAATTTTGTTAGGGAGCAGGAGTTTTGTTAATGGTACTATTCAGTTCTTTCAAATAATTTTTCCTCGTACTAACATAAGTATCCTGAAAAAAGCTTACTTTTTTGAAAGACAATTCTTCCAACAAAAATTTTTTTAAGCTTTGCCATCGATCGAAAAATAACTCTTTGCTAGCGAAGAATTTAATTAAACTTACTCTCGCCTTTTTCGCTGTCTCCAATTTTAAATCCATTTTCATCAATCGTTTCTCCAATTCATCCATTTCATTCCGATCAAACGTGGAATTAGTCATTATTGAACTATTACATTAAATTAAACCCTTAAAATTGACAACGATAAGAAGAATGCAATCACCATGGGAACCGATTCTATGGTATCATTAAATTCTGTCATTCATTCATTCATTTCAATAGTCAAGAACTTAACAATGTATTTTTAATTTTCTTAGAATGATTAATATGTTTTAAGTTCATGCAGTCCAAACAAAAGACATTCATTTTATATAGAATAATAAATAATATATAGTATACAGATTAAGTTGCTTTAAACATTAAGATGAATAATTTTATAAAAATAACAAAAAATGTACTAATACAATTATTAAACTCCTTTAACAACAATAACTATACTGAAAATAAGAATTTGAAATTTAACTAAAACATCATAAATATGATAATTTGTTCAAATTTTAAATCTATTACGTCAATACAATTTAACTAAGAGAAATTGCAACTTGAAAAAAGACATCCTACTAACATGGAATATAAGACTTTCATTCAACTGGTAAAGTATTTAATTTAAGATGGAAAGTAAAATTCATTTCACAGCATATAAATAATTCTGAATGTACAGTAAAGATCTGGATTTGTCACAACACATTAACAAGACTATTATCAGTGCAATGGTCTCCTCTTGAAAATCTTTGAAAACTTGACAATTTTCAAAAATGTATCTTAATTTCTTGACATTTTCTCTATTTGTTACAGGCATCTCAACGAAATAAACATAACTATTTCAAATCTTCACAATCATCGTCTCCTTCATCAGCATTGTTATTGTCAGTTGTGATATTTACTTCAGAACTGACTTTCAATTCTTTCATTAAACGCAGATACTGAAAAAAATATTTAATAAATAGCATATGACAGATAAAAACTTTTAGCTCTCTCATTAAACCAGGAAAAATACAAGTAATGAAAAACAAAAAAAACCTCAAAAATTAAATTTTAAAAAGTACCACAGATTTAAAACAAAAAAAGCTATGATACAAACGTCATTTTGCTCGAACAAACAATAAGTAAGCAAAGAGATTCGATGAAGAAAAATTCTGAAACAAACATTACTTCATTATTCATACTCCTTAGAACTGGCCGTTGAAGAACTTGTTGAAAGCGACTGTTATCACCTGATTCAAACGCTGAGATCAATGCACAGCAAACCTTCGCTTCTTCCGAAATTTCAAATTCTTCATATCTAAATGACAAGAAATAACTTTGTATTTAACTTTATACTTCGTTTATTAAAATGAAGAAAACAACAGTAATAATAATATCAAATGAAACATACACGCAATAGTAAAATTTACTTTAATGAATTTTGGATACTATTTGCTGCTGATACTGCATCATCACGTGCTAGCTGAACAAGAACAAGGGCGATAGTTAGCTGTCCCACTCGACCAAATTCCTGAAACAAGAGATAATATGATAAATCTCAATGATTGATAAGGGAAATCAAAAAATATTTCGTGAAGTAGGTAATGAATAGTCATAAAACCGGAGCAGGCTTTTCAAATGAATATGGTACACGACTGCCATAAGTGAAAAATGAAATAATTTCCACTTTTATTAAAATAATGGCCAGAAATGAAAAAGATAAGATAAGTGATTTGTATAATATAAATTCAAACTTGTTTAAATTTCCATCCTTTAAAAGCAGAAGAAATTCTACTCAATATTTTCATAAAACATTTCTCTTCTGCTTTACTTAACTAGACTGAAAACTCCTACTTGAATCTTCGAACTGATAATTAAAATCTTTCTCAAAAAACTTTAAAAACAAATATATATGATTTCATTTCTCTTGTACGTAAAAGCAGACGGTAACGCAGAATGAGATTAAAAAATACTTTAACTTCCAGATATCTTTCGATCTCTTCACTAATCATATCAGCTGCTTCCTTGTACCGTTTCAGGTTCAAATATAGTTTGGTAAGTCGAGTCATAAATTCACCAGCCATATGCAAACGATCTGATTCTTGCGCTACTGCTACTGCTTTGTGGTAAACCTGTACGAATTTCATTAAATCATGATTTCTAAACCATCCCTTTCAACAAGCTAATCCTTGCATCGGATTTTATAATTTATTCAAAGTCATATTCAAATTAAAAAAGGAAAAGACTGATTGGATCAATATTTAAACTCAAAAAATAATGCTGAAGGGAAAATTTCATTTTCCGAAAATTGGATGCACCATTTCTTCTTCAGAGTCATCCTCTGAAGAAGAGTTCTAGAATCAAATCTCGCATTTTTTAAAATTAAGCACACAAAAATGCCTTTCAAAACGCAATTTATTCATCTCCTTTCTACAAACTTGGAAAAGTGACTTAAACTGAAATTCATCACGGCTAACATTAAAAATAACATAAAAATTAGTTGACAAAATAAAACCTTAATAGCCTCTTCAGGATTGATATCTTCTAAACATTTTGCAGCTTTATCAAGTGCCATAGCCGATGAAACGCTACTTCCGGATTCGACATATCCGTCAGCAGCTAAATTCATATATTTCAACGTACCACAGCTATCACCCATTTCCTTACAAATCATCGCTGCACATTCATTGCATCTATAAAAATCTAAGTTAGATAATCGTATTGCTTATCATTTAATTAATCTCTGATTGCTTATCAAGCGTTTTTGACCATAAAATGAAAACAGACAGAATTTATTACTACCATATAACACATCCATAGCTTATCTGATATTTTCAATCAGACTTCTAATCTTACCAATTTCATTCTTTAACTTAACTGAAATTCCTAAAATAGTTTAAAAATAAAAAATGAATGAGCAGTATCATATAGTGTATATTTTATCAGTATTTTGGAATAAAATATTTTAAACATTGCTAATCGATGAAAAAAATTTGTGAAATTGTATTAAATAAAATACTCACTTAGCCCAATGAAATAAATTGCCATTTTCTTTATGCATTTCAGCAGCTTTAAGATAAGCATCACGTGATTGTTCCATTTGTGAAGAATTTTTGAAGCAAACAGCTGCTCGATCATACTCCATTGCTGCACTATCATAATCAGGTTTAAATTTCATCTTTAGGAACGATGTTTTTAGGCTAAAATATGATCAAGAAATTAGTTCCACTGCTCCTATTCCAGTTTGTGATTTTTGTAGTAAAAGTTAGTGTTAGCAATAAATTTGGAAAAATATATACTTTCTTTCCTAAGGCTAACATTGTTCAAAGAATTAACTTACTGTGCTTCAGCTTTTTTCATACATTCTGTTGCTTCTGCAACACGACGTCTATTCACTTCATCCATTTCGTTGTCACAAAACTAATTTACTAGCATGGAATTAAAACTTTCATCAAAATTAAATCCTACAACTATCGCATTTTTATAAAAGAGGAAAGAAAGTTTTAACTTTGGATCGACCATAAGTCATATTGTAATATGGTTCAAAATAACAAACAGTACCTTATATATTTGATCACACAAACAGGTATAAAATAATTTAATGTCTAAACACTACGAAATTATGAAGCAAAAATAAAAACAAATGAAGTAAAGAATCTATTCCCAAATAGAGTAAACGTCAAAGGAAAGAAAGCCTACAATCACCAACTTAATTATAACTTATTTTGGAAACCTGTTCAATTTCCAAATTATTAAGTATTTCATATATTGGACTAGATAAATTTTTCATTGAAAATATTCGGATTTCAATTAGAATCCTATAAACAAATTGCTATATCACTAACCTTATCATCTATCATAAAACTGAAGAAAACATTTCTATTCAGAATTCTTACAAATGCGAATAAAAAATTTGCAAAATTCAGCCTCAAAATTAACCACAGCCTTGAAATATTGATAATTCCAAGCGTTGATTTTATAATATAGTGTATAAAAAATACACTGTAATTTCTGTAATCATTAAATCATAACATATATGATCTACTACTCATGTTTGCATTAAGCAGTTTTACGTTAACTAAATTGACAGTTTAACAACCTTTATTCCCAAGATTTTATATAACAAGATACCGGAATGAAACGAATAGCGAGGAAGAAATAAATAAAAGCCATTTAAAAAACCGAAAAATGATTCAATTATATACTCATATCAATCAGATTTACAGCAACATGTTCATTCTAATACAATAACTATGTGGATGAGGAAACAGCTAATTTCTTGAGATGCTCCATAAAAACTTGCAAAGAGACATCATCCGTAAAAACCGGTGCACCACCTTCCTGAAACAACAATCTGCTTTCAGTACTTGCAATATTTGCAGCATCATTTGTTTTCCAGTACGATTAAATGAAAATAAGAAGCGACTATGGAAAAATTTGGATTTTAACATGTTCCAAGAGCTTTTTTGTAAGCTTTTTTTTATATTTCTAATCATATTAGAATATCATACAGCAAATATTACTAAGATAAAACTGCTATAATCATTAAGAATGCAGAGCAGGGATTACCATGCAGTTAATATTATATTAAGCTACAAAGAATCCATATGAATTCGAATTTACTAAATATTATAATAATCTTCAAAAACAAAAAAAAAAAGCGATCACGAAAATGTAAATCTTACCGCCGCATATGGATTATTGTGCGTCAAGGATGGATTAACCTTAGATAATAAAAATCGAGCCTGAAATAAGTTTGAGGTCAATCATAAAAAGGTGATAACTGATGAAACACAATAAAATTTGTAACAAAAAAAGGTGCATCTGATTTTTTTTTTAAAGACTAAATCGGAAAATTTGAAAGATTTCGTTCAGAAACTCGATTGTTTTTGCATTTGTAAAGTTTGAATAAATCTAAGTACAAAGACAAGCAACATTAACAAAATATAGAAACGAAAAAAAATGAACCTGAGAGCCTTCATATTCGGTGACGATATAACGTGGCATAGGGAATCTCTCTTGTAAAATTGCTGTTGCATCAGCTACTGGCGCTTCCAGTAGTTGCTTGAAAGCGCTGTATTGTGGATCTTCATGATAGTTCATTTTACGCCATGCAGCAATTGTCTAGAAATATGAAAATCTTTAGGATTTTAATCTTTCAGAATCAACTTTAAAATTCAAAAAATATGCATCGATTATATATTAGAGATTTTACAAAAATTTCAACCTGGCCATGATAAATTAAAACATGAAAATAATCATCCATCAATAAAATTCGGTCTGGAAGAATAGATGATGTGTCCAGTAAAACTGGTTCCGGTGGACCACTGAAGGAATATGCAAACAATACAGGCTGTATCATAGTAGTACTTTCCAGTACATTCTCAAACATCAAAATATGCCTGAAAGCAACAAAATCCACCAGGCAATACATACATAATATTAGAATATTAAATTTTAAAAAAATAGAAATAAAATAGTATAATTAATTGCTGACCAATTTTGCAGTATTAAGTGAAACTTACCTATAATAAGACGTTTCATCTGGTGAATTATTAAACACTTGCAAAAATTGCGATCGTCGCAAATGGAACATAAACTGCGGAAAGAGAGCGAATTTCTCCGAGAAGCAGAAAGATGATGGGTCGTCCTGGAAAAATAAAATTTATTTATGAAATTTTTGAATAAGACAGATTAAATTTGATTAAATCAAATCCTTTACAATACTGAGATCTGACTGATATTTGCCTTTTTCGAATAGCCGTCATTCCCAGAAGCAAAATGTGATCATCTGTAATGTTTACAGAGTTACTGCAGGAGAATTAAGTTCCAGGAAAAAAGAAGAGCAGAAGTAACACTTACTTTATGATATTCACCGAACTTCTGGCATAAACGAATTAAACTTCTATCTAGCCAACGTAATGCATCTGGTGTATCATTTTCTGATGATGCACGCCAAGAAGCTAGTCGAGCCATTATCACTGCTCCCGCTTCCTAAAGTAACACATTGTAGAACAGTCTCAACAGTAGTTCGCGATAACTAAAACATGGTCAAGAAGGAGGAGCGGTGAGTAGGAGACAAGTAGAGGAAGCTACCTTGAAATAGGTTAAAAGTTTTGACCAAAGTTTATTTTCAAATGAACAGAATTTATTTTTGAACCTTGTGGTACTTGATCCAAATAGAAAAGCCGAAATAGTCCTAGTCATGAAAAGTTCACAATTACTACTGTAGAATAAGTTTCACTTTAGCTAAAAATGACCCAGAGAACGACATGAAAGGAAAAGCATAGTAAAAGTGTTAAAATACTCATAGGATGGGGTAATTATAGAACAAACAAATTGCCATCATCACACAACTGAATTCCTTGACAAATTTGATCAGTAGATTTGTCTGATAGAACGAATTACTTGCTTGAATTCCAGATTGCAAAATAAGAACATGAAAAAATTAAAATGATAAAGCAATAACCTGATCAAAGCCATATGCGATGCTCGGTTGCTGGGTTGCCATGTCAGCCCAATTTCGGCATGTAGTAGTGACGCGAATACGCTTTCGCCCATCCGGATGCTGATATTGAGTCACAAATTGCACTACACCATGTGCGCCTTGTGGTATTCCAGAACCATGCTATAATATTATTCAAAAAATAGAAAAAATTACCAAGAAAATGCAATATTTAATTTTTAAAAGAAAAAGCTAAGATTTTGCACATCACCTGTAAACCACAGAGATAGACAATGAAATAACCTCAAAAAATAATTACTGTGAAATTAAAATTCGTGATGTTCCACTGGAATTTTTCACTCGCTGGCCAGATCTAATAAATAAGATAAAATTACACCAAAAAGACTGCAGTAAAATGTAGAATAACCTGTGCAACAATTTCGAACAATACAGCAATGGTTGTTCTCGGATTGATGGAGCAAAATTTCCACTGACATGTACCACCAATGCCCATTTCTGTATCCGATACTGAAGCATTTTTTACACCACCATTTGCACAGCAACCAAGAACACCTTCGATTTTCAAACCATTACAAACTTTCACCTGTAAATCATTTATTGATTTGGTTTTCCGGACTTTTAAAAACTTGAAAATTTAGTCTTCGGAAATTAAATATTTTACTACAGCGGAAACTAAACAGTATCAAGAAATGGCGAAATGCAAAAGATTTAAATAAAAAAGAATCAAATCTAATCAAATCATGGCAATCAAACAAATTTAAGTGGGAAAAATTTCTCTCAGACCAAAAAGAAATTTAAATCAATGAGAAAAAGGTTTTAAAAATACGAAATCAAAACGTATTTCCTCTCAACAACAAATTAAAGAAATAATTACAACGATTTTGCAAGAAAATACCCACTTCCATTGTTGCATTAAAGCCCATTTTTAGGAATCCATTGCAGTCTTTCTCGAATACACGTTGATATGTTTGTTTGAATAGTGATGACTTGAAACTATCAGCCATAACTACATTTCCTTGAAAAAAATTATGATTGTAAGAAAAAAAGTAGATTCGGAAGGAAACTAAAACAAATATCGAGCACACTTCAGTGCATTGCCACGGTTTACCATTTCTACTGGTCAAATGTCAAAATCCCTTTAATATATTATCAGACGTCTATGAATATGTAATAAGAAATGTAACTGAAAATTTCATTGCAAAAAGATGCGAAAATACAAGAATTAAATTAAAAATTCCTTCAACGTTGCAAATATCTGATTCAAACCTGCAGTTGTATTGAAGCATGCATGCATTTCATACAGGCCTGTTTGATCAAGTGCGCATGAATAAATATCAATTACATGACCATTTTTTACTGCACGTGCAGCCAAGCCATCGTAGAACTTGGTTGCCTGAAAAATGAAGCACCAGGTACCAAGTCTGAACTAGATAAGGTTAAAATTAAAATTATAATATTTCGCAATATAATTTAAATTTCTAAATTATAATTTGAATCATATTATTTTGAGTTATTTACATGGGGAAAAGACTAGTACCTGAGTTATCTATTCATGTTTCGTATTTAATCCTACGTTATTCTATTTTCTCACTGTTCCAGAAATGTATTCCAAATTCTCATTGTGACCGTTACTTAAACAGTCAAAAAATATTATATAACTCATACATTAATACCTTTTTCATGAATGGTGCATTGTCTTCCTTAATTGTGTGCCATGAACGGATCGGATTTTTGAGTTCTTCACCCAGCACAGCTCCTGGTCCATGAGTACAAGCACCACCAATGAACAACATGATTCGAGCTCCAGTATTGGGGAAACACGCCTACGAATAACAAAATATTTTTTGATTCTACAAATAAAAACGAAACTCTAATAATCAGTGTTTAATATTCGAGTTTTTCTAAAAAGCCAAAATCTGTTAACCTCAAGCAGAGTGACAGCAACAGCAAGTGCACTACCCGTTGCACGAAGAGGACGATGACCTTGTGGAACTGGCCAACGATCCGATACAGTTTGTTCAATAAGGTTATTTATTGATACTTCACAATCGCTTATAGGCTGAAGTGAATTGCAAAGTTAATGAGTTGCGAAATTCAAAATCTCCAAAGTTTTCATTATCTCTTCCTTATAAAAAGCACCTGAAGAAATTTGTTAAATGGAAGTGGGCAGTTTCCGGTCATTCGTTGTCCAACGGAGGGGCCACCACCAGGAGCATCAGCAGATCCCATGGGGAAACCAGGTTTCTGTTGCAATGCTGAACCTGGTATTCCCGGACCCGCTTGTTGATTCTGAGCACCTGGAGTTGCACTAACATTGAGTGGCCGACCAATGTTCATTGCAAGAACATCTCGAATTTGTTTTTGATTGATTTCTTTGCTACCCTGGAATTCCATTTTATGATTATAAATTGCCAAAGATGAAGTTCGCAATTTGTATAATCAACAAAGTTTTGGAAATACTTGCAACGGAACACAGTTCAATAAAATTGAGCAGATTTCGGAATTTTTTTTTTCATCTATTACAAATCTATTATGCTCGGACAATTACCTTAAAGACATAAGCTCGAGATATTCCTTGCACATTGAGCTCATGTATTTCAATCATTCGTCCAAAGGTAATCAAACCAACAAATGCATCGGCAGGAAGAAGAGAAAGTGCCGTTTGAATGGATTCTTTCAGTGCTTTCAACTCTTCTGTTGATAGGCAAGTGTCCATAACGAAAAGAAATATCGGCGGCATAGTCGTAGCTTTCTGGAATGTATTTATTGAAAATTGGATCCTATATAATAAGCACGCGAAGAGGTGAAAATCCTTCGAATGTTTGAACTGCCATGGAGATTTTTTCCATCATTTCCCGCTATTAAATATTTTTCCGCCAATATAAGTAAAGAATCCCTTGTGTTAATTCAGTTATTCAAACCTACTTTCAAAGTGTATTCGATAGTTGTAAATTGCGGATACAACTCTGGCGGACGATTATCTTCTGCAATCATACTATAATGTGGAGGAAACGGATTACGCTGATTACAAAATGGGCAAATCCACGTTTTATTACGAAAATCGACCGTACTGAAATGAATTCCTTATTAAAATAATGTAAGTATAAAGCACTTTTAAATCAAAAAAGTTTTTTTTATACAAAACAGCAATTTGAAAAGCCACTAGCCATAGAGCATTCAAGACTGCTTTGCAGGATGGTTTTTGACATAAAACAGGATCATATTCAAGTGGTGGCTGATATGGTTGATCAGATGGACGCTCCTGAAAGTTATCTTAAAACTTTGCTACATGAAATAATTAGTGAGATGATTCAGCAAACAATCTAAATAATTTGCATAGATCATATCTAAATTAATGCCAAAATATAATTGATAAATTTCATCCAATTTTTGATAAAGTTAAAAAAAGTGATCTTACCTTGAGAGGAGTAAAAAAAGCAGCGACGGGCACAACAAGTCTTTGCGCATCAATTCGAGAATGTGGCCATAAATTCCAGGTCATCTGGATGCCATCAATATTAGCCTGCTTTGCCAGATACTCTTCCCAAGCTGCCATTTCGTTCCCCTCTGAACTAACAAAATTTCGAGAAATTTTTGAAAATACCAAATGAATTCAATAATTGATCACGATATATGCATATATTATAGAATAGCAAAGCCAAATTTCTGATAAATTTATCTCTTTAATTAACGTCATTTATCCTATGAATTAATTTTGTAATATCACAACTTCCGTCATTCCTCAAACCTTTCAAAGACTAGTAAGATGAGAAGTACACTTGAAACACGTGGAAATATCCACGTGTATTATCAGGAAACGCGATATGCAACTTGTGCAAAGTTTGACTACCAGCCAGGAAGAAGTACTATTACAAAATTTGAGTAAACTAAAATAAAAAGATTCATGAGTAGTGTATCTATAATACATCCAAAGGCATGAACTGATTGTAACAATAATAAAACCATTTAAAAAATAAATAATAAACCATTTACTTCAAATTTAAATTCAATTTCATAATTCAACTGAAAACAAGAAGAAAATAATATTTGTTTAGTGAAAATTAATATTTATTTAGTGAAAAAAAAAAAAAAAACATTTCTTTTATTTTCTAATTTTTTATTCAAACATTAAGCTATGCTATGATAAGTAAGTATACATGTGAAATAATTTAATAGTAATTGAGTAAATTTCTAAAATTAATCACAAATATTATCAAAAAGTAATTTTGATGGGAAAATTTATTTTTAAAATATGATTATTTAATAATATCTAGTAAAAAAATTTTACTTCATTTAAACAGATATAGTTATATTGCCCGTATCGCCTGCAGCATATCTGTATTCAATGAATTGGGCCATATCTTAGATATGGGTTAGTCGTTTTTCACAATGATCACTGATTTACGCTATCGGTTGTAACAAAACGGGCCGCAATTCGGATTTTATAGTATGATGTGAAGATTTGGGTGAGTGGGTGG
Organism: Mansonella perstans; assembly: GCA_037074765.1. NCBI lineage: Eukaryota > Metazoa > Nematoda > Chromadorea > Rhabditida > Onchocercidae > Mansonella > Mansonella perstans. The sequence continues at coordinate 63,654 of JBAMDO010000107.1, forward strand.
TGGTGATGTAGACTGTGGAAGACGTGCATTGGAAGGTTTCATGTAAACATAAGGTGATACTGGATTTATTTAGTCAAGAGGCTGTATCTGAATAACTGAGAATAGGCTGTTTTATTTGAAAATTCGATTTTTCTACTTTGTTATTTCAGGATTTTATACGTGATACCTACAAATGTTTCAGGATTTTATACCTGATACCTCCAAATATTTCAGAATTTTATACGTGATGCCTGCAAATATTTCAAGATTTTATACGTGATGTCTACAAATATTTCAGGATTTTATACGTGATGCCTCCAAAGACATCAGGAAAAGCTGGTAAGGGTGGGAAAGGTGATTCGAAAGCTGTAGCGAAGGCACCAAAGAAGAAGGAAGGTGGAGGTGGTGGTAAAGCCAAGAAAAAGAAGTGGTCTAAAGGAAAAGTTCGAGATAAGTTGAACAATATGGTCCTTTTTGATAAAGCAACTTATGAAAAACTGTATAAAGAAGTATGTTTTCTTTTTGACATATTTTCTCATATTTAAATTATATTTTTATTCCTTTAAACTTTTCTTAATGGCCTAGAATGATACGACGCTGTACTAAAAGGGATATGTAAATGACTGGACAATAACAAAGCACATTGAGGCCGTGCATTTTCAAAGACTCAATTAACATAGACTATTTGATGCATTGGAGAGTGTTATTCTGAAATCTAATTCTCGAAATCATTTGAGAAGTTTGTAATTAATGCAGTTAGAACCTTCTGAATGAATTTCCAAGTAGTGGCTAGTTGTCTTAATGTTTAAGAGATTTGTTCAGGAACTCTCGTTACAGGTTATTACATATAAGCTTATCACGCCTTCGGTAGTTTCGGAAAGATTAAAAGTTCGCGCATCTTTAGCAAAACAAGGACTTCGAGAGCTTCTTGCAAAAGGTTTGTATCATTGCTTGTTGGCGCAGATATTTGAGAAATAAGTATGAACATTAGAAAATTGAAGAATCAGGCAAGTTTGCATGGGTATTTTTCCTTGAGCTTGTGCTCGATGCAACAGTTTCTTACACGGCATTCCGGTGATTTTATTATTGTTACATAAAAAATGACTTTACTTGAAACATTTTTCAACATAATTTTGAATTCTTGGATTTGGCATTACAGTATAGGTAATGTTGGTTTATTACTTTCTTAGGTATTTAATTTGGCATACCCGCTCTTTAGTTCCATCCTAAGATATTTTACGCTGTGATATTTTCTGGGAACCACGTTTCAGCCATTAGTAGATAAAGGGTATTTTAATTTTCATTTTTTGTGTATTTGCTTATAAATTTTTGTATGTTTGCAGGACTGATCAAATGTGTGGTGCATCATGGGGGTCAGCTCGTCTACACAAGGTGCACGAAAGCGGATGATACTATTGTTGAATAATTTTGCTTTGTTATTGTTTTTTTTGCTATAAAATTTCTCAGTTATACATTTTGCAACAACATTTATGGGATGGTCACGCGACGGTACACATTTGCTGGTTGCGCATCTTAGACGCAAACCTCGCAAATTGTTTTGTTTATTTGCGATGCCCAGTTGTTTTGTTCATTTTTTACCGGCTTCAACGATTTTACTGGATTCTTAGATTATTCAGATAGGCTAGTGAGGCGATAAAGATAATCTTTACATGATAGAAAGCGATTTTCAGGACATTGCTGGAAAGTGCGTTTTTTTGGCATCTTACTCATTTTTTTTTTGACGTGACTTAGTCTTCTTTATCGGTTTGTAATGTAAATCAAACTGATCTTGTGAGAGCATCAACATAGTTTCAAGTTCCATCTGAAGCTACCTAATCGTCATGATTGCTCTGTTAGGAAAGGATTAATACCAACGGGATACAAACGCAATTAGAAATTAATATTGAAATTTGGTGATTTGATAATTGCTTGGCAACAAATGCGGATTTAAATGTATAGCAAGAGTATGTTATTGAAATTAAGCTTCATTTCGGCACCATATGCCTGATTCGGTATAGAAGCATAGCTGTCGTCTACGTTATGCTCCATTTGCTTCGGCGAGTTTTTTTTTCTCGTCTTTTATTTGTGTCTGGAATGGATAGATCTCTCAGTGTTGTGGCTTATGAGTTACATCAGAATCTATGAATATTATCGTGATTCCCAGAAATTGGAATGAATTACGGAATAGAGATAGTTCAATCAATTCATGATAAAACATGCTTGGTATGAATCGGTGATGAATTTTTTGAGTTTATCGATATTCAGACTAAAAATCACTGCTTCGAATGGTATCGTAAGATTCCAGTTGACAGCTTTATTTGTCTTAAAATTAGATGAAATTAGCAATCATCCTTCAAATAAAAAAAACTTTTTTTGGTAAGTTAAAAAGAATACACCTATTGATAACATTATTGCTGGTGCTTCTCAAATGAATCCATGCTCATTCATAACTTTTGGTTTTTTCTTTTCTTTTTAATTCAAGAATTGATTTTTATAGAAATTGAGCTTACTGGAATTGCTTTAGGCTGTGTTGATTGAAATTGCAGCATTGTAAGCAATATCTTAAAATCTTTCCCTTATATTTTGCTAATATATAGTAGTCCAATAAACAGATAAAGTTAAAATAAATTGTTTCAATAAAAATGAAAATAAAGTGAACTTGAAGAAATTGGCAAAATTATCCAACCTTTCAGCTAAATTTACTAGCAATGCTAATCATACTACATAACAAAATTTTTTTTTTTTGTAAATGCTAACCGAAATAAAAATGATACGACCGATTGATGACATGGTTGCAATTAAGACTGAGATGATATTGAATGTTTTTACCATTTTTAATTTTTTAAAATATATTTACAAAGAGCACATAAATTTATGTATATTCTGAATTGTTAAAAAATGATGGAACCAGAATTGTTCACTTCATTTTTTAAATACGACTTCAACGACTAAAATTTTTTATCCCTTCCCAGAGGGTATTTGTGGAGAACATAAAACAGGCGAGACTTATTAAAATCGATTATACAGTAATTCATAAGAAAAAAAATCAAAATAGGATATTGTCATTTTCTAAATTTTTTAATTTTTAAATAATTGTTGTATGGATATGATTAATTTCTCTTTATTTTGTCAAATATCAAAAATGGATAAAGTTATTAAAATTAAAAAGCAACAGACAAAAATTCTATGGCTGAACTAAGATGTAAATATGATAATGGGTATATGGTATATGTCCCACTGTCGATAATAGTAGTGCCTGTTAATCAAGTTTGCCATTTATCATTATCTGTAATAGTTATTCCTTGAATTCATAGAAATTCGGAATCCTCCAAATATCTTTTATTTTCTTAATCAGAAAAGGCAACAACATAATTCCCTTAATTATGGAAAATTTTAAAAGAAAACCATAATTATCGAGCAAAAATTTAAAAAGAATGAGGATTTAAAAAAGTAGTGGTACATTTTTTGTTAACTAAATCTTTTTCTCTTGGTTTAATAAAAAAGAACTCGAATGAGAAAATGTTTAGGTAGGCAATATGACATGAAAATAACAATAATAATTCTGCAGGTGATGCTATCATGATGCTTTTTTGGGAATGTATTGTACAGTTAATTTTAGCTTACAATTTTTCCCATTCTTTGCAGCTATTTTCATGCTAAGATGGGTTACCATCTCTTTATTTTTTTTCTTTTTTTTTGAATTTTTTTAATTAAGGGTGTAAGCTGAAGCAATTAAAAGGACTGAAATTTCAACATAAGAATTGTTTCTTCAATAAACTGATACTTCTCCTATGGCGCTTTCCAGCTTTATTTTATCTTATTTTATCTAAAAAAGGGTCATTAACATGAAAAATTAAGGATCTTATTCAGAAAGAATTAAAGGTAAAAATTGTAGCTACTCAAAGTGAAGCGTCGAAATAATTTCAACCATGCAATCGAATATGAACAATTAATGAAATGTAAATAACAAGTTAAATATATCACCACTGGAATCCTTCAGGTTTCACTAACTTTCACAATTGAACGCAGGCTGCAAGTAAAACATCTCTTCTGAATGAGAAAAACTTTACAATTTTTTGAATCTAACGAAACGATCAAACTGCTAGAACCCACGAACGGAATAAATGAAAGAGTGAATGATAAGAAACCTTTCCCAAACAAATCAATTTTAGAAAAGCAAGAAATTTCATTGTTTGTTTACTTTTTCGCGATTAGTTAGAAAATTAAAAACATAAACAAAAGAAACCTGTTGCCCGAATGCAATGCTTTAAAAGCTGTGTTAATTTCAGCAAGATCGTAATATCCGGTAATGAATTCGTCTAATTTTATTTTACCTCTTTGATATTCATCAACAAGTTTCGGAATGTCGTCAACACTTTTCCATCCTGCAATTTAACGGATTAAATTAAACAATATTGTTGCTTAAATTTGAATTTTTCCGAAAACGACAACAATGAGTGGGAATCTGATTCATCTTTGAGTGTCTATCTCTAAAATTAATAAAATGAATTGTAAGAAATTACAAAAACCTCCAAAAGCTGATCCTTTCCATGTACGACCGGTAACTAATTGGAATGGACGCGTTGATATTTCCTTCCCTCCCGCAGCAACACCAATGATACAAGAAACACCCCAGCCTTTATGTGCCGCTTCCAGTGCTTCACGCTCAAATGAACGAACAAAAGTAAGCATTAAACGAAAACAATGAATTCAATAGCAAAAGATTTTCCGCGAAAGCCGTGGAAATATTGGACTGCTCTACATTACTGGCAAAGAATGTGGCCACAAAAATAAGTGAAATGCTCCAACAATTAAATTTTTTTAAAACAATAATAGAACAGACCATTGTTTCAACAAGTCCAATGCATTCAAAGGTATAATCGAAGCCACCATCGTATTTGTCTATGAGGAATGCTTGTAGCGGCTGATCTTTTGGAATTTCATCTGGATTAATGCACTCATCTACGCCGAATTCAATAGCTTAAATCAATATACAGCTACCATAATGAAAGCAAATCAGAATTATCAAAAAATAAATTCAATAGTAAATTAAAAAAAAGTAAATTAAATTTTTTTAAAACAGTAATAGAACAGACCATTGTTTCAACAAGTCCAATGCATTCAAAGGTATAATCGAATTCAAAGGTATAATATAAATATATTTTATTATTAGGACTGAACAACAGTTATTTCCTGCTTATTTACCCTTCTCAAACTTTCTTGTATTTCTATCAATTCCCACGATCAATCTGGCACCAGCGATTCGAGCTCCCATAACGACGGCCAACCCAACAGTACCAAGTCCCCAAACTGCAACGGTAGAGCCTGGTTCAACTTTGCAATTGTTTACCACTGCTCCATAACCAGTTGAAACACCACAACCAAGCAAACAAAGCTTGTCCAGCGGTGCATTAGATGGCACCTAAATATTAACAAAAATCAAATTGAATAGCTCAAACAACCTAAAACAACTTTAAAAAACGTGTGATAACTATCACAACTTAATTCTGAAAATATAAAAGAGTAAAAATCTGTTGAATTTTGTTTCGAATATATTTGAAAAGAATTTCAAAATTCTTCAAGTTCAAGAACAAGATCTACAAATTTCTTATGAGATTTACTGCAATTTATTTATCTCGAAAACAATTTGAAAATTCAAAATACTTTAGAGACAGAATACTGCGACACCACAGTATACTCACTAAAAGTACTGCATCCCATAAAGTGATATAATATATTGCCATGTTGCGAAAAGCGCGTCGTTTTATCTGGCATTAAGCCTTTTCCTTGTGTTAACCTTAATATGTCGAAATTGTAATTGTTTAAAAAAAAGTTTCAATCATAAATGTTTTAATTTTCACAATTTATACCTAAAGTAAACAACAATTATTATTATACTGGAAGTTCTATGCAGTAAGGAATAAAAGGGTACAAATAATTTACTCACTTCATTAATTTAATTTTAAAAAGAATACACTAATCATTATAAGATAAATCCAAGTTTCTCTGTTTAGTAATGAAAAACAGTTTCTCTGTTTTAGTAATGAAAGAAAAAAAATGAAAAAAAAACTTACCGAATACGTTGGCATAAGTTTGTTTTCGGATTAAGGCAAAATTTACACTCTTTACATTGTGCTGTGTATAACGGAATAACATGATCCCCTTAATTAAGAAAAATTTTAAAAGATAACAATAATTATCAAACAAAGGTTTAAAAAAATATGGAGATTTATCGAAACTATTGGTATATTTATTGTTAACTAAATCTTTTTCTATTGATTTACTAAAAAAGTAACTGCATAACAAAAGTGTTTTTTAAACATATTTGACATTAGAATAACAATAATAGCTTCCTACGATGTTAAAAGCGTACCAGGTTTCACACATGTTACACCATCACCAACACTTTCCACTATGCCTGCACCTTCATGTCCAAGAATACACGGAAATATTCCTTCCGGATCATCACCGCCCAATGTGTAAGCATCAGTATGACATATCGCAGTGTACAGAATCTAGATAAACCAACTGCAATTCAATAAAATCATTCATATAAAACTTGTAGATCGAGTATTTTTTTTGTTTAGACTCTCCCTGAAATTCATAACAGCTGTATCGTCGTTCAAAGGCTGTATAAATTTTTAATTTACCTTTATTCGCACTTCATATTCCCTCGGTGGTGCAACTTCAATTTCTTCAATCTTTAGTGGTTTTTTTGGCTCCCAGGCAACTGCTGCCTTACATTTTATAGTCTAAAAAATTTGTTTAATACATGTAATTTATACTAGTCAGAAGATCAGAAAATGTGCTGAAATTTACTTTCACAACAAATTCCAGGAAAGATCTCAGGCATATATTCAGGCTGAATAATATGGATAAATCATCAAGCACGTCTATCATGTTATGGTAATATTGCAGAAAAATTCCACCGTGTTTCGCGATCTCTCTTTCTACGACGTTAGAATAAAAGCTAAGTCATATGGATATATTTGTGAATTTCCATTTTACTTCAAGCCATCATTTGTTCAGAATTTAAAATAAAATTACTAAAAAATACCTTGCCAATGGTAGCCATGAATGAATGAAATATCAATCTCCTAAAAAACGAAAATAGAAAAGCTTAAGCCATAACTCTACTCATACCGAATTTTAGAAACCTCAAGAACCAAAAATAACCACATAAAAGTAGAGCGAATTTAACAAATTCTTGATATTTTGATAAAAAGCAGGCTATCATGACGATTAAATTTGGACACTCAGCTTATCGCTACCATACTATAAATTATTCCATAGTCTTTTCAATGCATGAAATTATTCTTTCTCATTTTTAATTCCTATCAGAATGGAAACTCTCATTTGTAGCATTTCGACCGTCGAAAATCCATTAAAAACTTTTCTCCTCTTTCAAATGATAGAATTTTTTTATTCTTTTTTCCAAAGAACCTTAATTATCGAACACATATTCAGCCAAGGACCAAACCAAATAGTAACTTGAAAGCAAACAGAAAAGAATTTATTTTACCTGAATGACTTAGACATATTTTCCTGACAGAGACCATTCTAGTGCATAACTCACCACCAGAAGCGTTTCTTCATCTTGAGTACAAAAATATTCATTGGATAAAAAATGTATATAAAAATATGAAATTGAGCGTAAAAATTAAAACATGGCAACGCATTATCATTCATCAGATCATCAAAAATATTAGCATTTTTCAATAGAAACAACCAAATTTTGAAATGAAACAGTATTCATTATCAACAGAGAAGATTAAACAGTAATCGAAAAATAAAAAAAGACATGTATTACCAATAGAAATCCTAAGCATTTTTGAAAAAACAAACTCTGGGAAAAACAATGTAAACTGCCTTTGTTAAACTTAAATCTATCTCTCCAACTGAACAACCCATTCACAATGAGTTGTTTGAGGAAACATGTCAACAGGTGTTATAGAAGTTAGTCTGAATGGTTCACCGTCGAATTTTCTGGACATGGGCCGACAGAGATCAACCATATTTTTCATTGCCAGAGATGGATTACACGAAACAAAAATAATTTTTTTCAGCTGTTCAAGCTGAAAAATCGAAAATGAAACTAGCTACGTGGATGTTTCAATATTTCTATTAAATTCAAATCACGTGACAATTTCGTCCTTCAGAATTTCATAATTTCAAAAAAGTTAAAACTTTTACTGAACCAAGTGATTTTTAAACGTAATAAAACTTCTAGTTAAACTTCTAATTATTTTCAAGCAGTGGTTAAAGATTAATGCTCCGTCAACTTTCAGAACGAGAAATCATCAACTTCGAAAGGATAAAATTCAAAAAGAAAAGTACTTACCGTCCGGCATCCAATAACTACCTTTTCGTGAATTCCAGCTCGTGGAGGATCTAATACTCCAATTATATTTGCTGTTTTCAAATCAACCCATGACGGTACTAGTCGTTCCAGTCGAAAGAAAACATTTTCGGCTTTACCAGAAACAAACTTGTAGCTAAAATTACGACATAAACACATGCAAGCGATAACATATATGTAAACACTAAATACATAACCATACATTTCAATTGATAACTCTTCTTTTTCCATTTTTACTTTTTGCTTAAATTTTTTACTTCTTGTAGTTTAATACTACCAGAGGTGAAATTTCTTTCCCATTACTTTTCTTTTGACGAAATTCATAAAAATAACTTTTGTGAAATAAACTTTTTTTGATACCTGTCTGGTGGTAAATTATTATCAATCGCATTTTTCGTTGCATCTTCAATTGCCTCCGGAATAATTTCAACACCTACTAAAAATTTCCGAGCAACGCCTTTCGCCAACTTCATTAAACTAATTCCGATCGTTCCAGTTCCACAGCAGATATCTAAGATCAAAGTTACCTGTTGCTGTCCACCAATTTCCTCCTAAAAATGTTTTAATTAATATTTTTCTTCATACATATAACACATATATAATAACAAAATTCAAGGTCAGAACAAAAATGGCCGTAAAGAGCTAATGAACAAAACGTGTTAAAATTGTTGAAAAAAAGAAGTCAAATCTATTTCAAAATTTTTAAAAATCCATTAACCTTTTCAAATTTTTTTATCTTCATTTTTGGCTCATCGCTATCTTTGTTTACAGATTCTCCAAGATCTTCTTCGGAAGCTGCGGTAACTATATCAGCACCAATCGCTGTCTGTGCGGCTGAATTATCCGATTTACATAAGCCACATTTTTCGGCAATCGTTTTATACAGTATCGCGGCACCAGCACTGTTTGTTTGAAAAAACGATGAAGGCGAAACTCGAAATCGGATATCCAATATTGTTTCATAAATATAAGGGGCACCTGTAAAAATTAGGATGTTCACCGCTCATTAAGAAACTCACGGAAAGAGACAAATTCACCATGATAATCTATTAATCTATAGAAAATTAAACATATGATGGACATTTTATGTTAACCTTTGAATTATAGAAAGCTATAAAAATTGTCGTTAAACCTTTCCTAGTCCACAATTATACAGTCTAAGCTTAAGAAAGATTTACAGATAATTCACATTAACGAGTGCGAATATCAAACAGCTTAAGTCCAAAATGCGGGAATCAGAAACAATGGTTACTGACTGAAAAAAAAAATGTGTTCATATGCAATCCAAATAAAAGACATAAAAGACAAATATTAATTCTGCTTTATTAAAAGTGAGGTTCAAGTAAAAATCATATAATATTCTGCTCACTATATTTTTAAAAACAGAGAAATACATTTAAGATCTCCCAATTATATGAGTTTTTCAAAAACTTTGTTCCAAATTACACAGATAAGCTTTAAAATCAAATCTAGAAAAAGCCGCATTCAAAACGCTTTTGAAAAAAAAAAACGATATACCTGCAATGTGCTCATAAATAACCGGATCGCTAGCATTTGCTAACCGCTGCCAATACAGTGAAGTAATACGAAAACGACTATTTTCATCAAATAAATTGTCCAAACGAAGAAATCGTTCTTCCACAACTTTCATTAAAGCTTTTTCACGCTCTTTGTCTTCCATCGGAAATATCGTTACAATCATCATTACATCTGAACCAAATTCACGAACAGAAAGCATTTTCCATACACCTTTTCGTTCAAACTCATTGAATGGCTGCAAGAAACGGCTTGTGATACTTATATGAACAAACTGATTCCCATATAGGCTAATTAATTGCAAACTAGTAAATGCCCAAATCTATATCTCATTCTTTATTTGCATTCATCACTTTTATGCTCCATTTATAAACCTTTCTCCCACCCCGTCATTACTGTCGAATAATTTTGAGGAAAAAAAACTGATGAATTAATGTTCAGAAAAACAACGATTATACGCAGGACAATGATATAAATGACACACTGATCTCCAAAATAACTGTAAATTCAATATTATACTCCCGATGATTCACATGCAAAGAAAAAAAAATAAAACTCACTGATTCACCACTTTCCACAACCAATTTTTCGAAGGCTCCCACAATTCGCTTCATATGGGTTGATATGTTATTACATGTGTCCACCGGTACTACAAAATGTTGATTAGCCGCAAATCGACCGCCAACAAAACCAACACAAATATGACCATCGATATTACGACCAACTGTAAATTCACATTTATTCCGATATTCGATGATACGAGGTGAAGGACGGATCTGAAGTCATTAACAACAATTTAACTATTAAAATTTTATGCTATGAGCTGGATATACCATATATAATTTTTAAGAGAAAAGAAAATGCAATCCAACATCTGGATAGTTCCTGACCCAAGCTTACTAGCCTAAAAATTATAGAGTCGATCCATGCAAAAGTTCTAAAACAACTAAGTTTGCTATATCTTATAATCGCGCCAATAGTAGGAACATTTAATGCCCATAAGAGATGTTAAACATCAACAAATAATATAAGAGATTTGATATTAAGGAAAAAAAAACCATAGAAACGAGTAAGACAAAAAAAAATGAGCAACTAAACCCACAGATTCAATCAATGATTCAATACTGATTCTGCTGGCATCATTCACGTGAGCATTAATCATTTCTTTCAAAAAGGTCCTGGCAATTCGTTTTACATCTTTCATTTTAATTTCAAGTTGTTCGCTGTATGGTTTGTCAGCCAGTGGCGTTACACGTTCACGTGCTGTACGCTTTATTTGATCACTGTTTATTGGTTTCTGTAAATTAAAGAATTACGAACGCTCGATTATAGCTATTAGCCAAAACAATTTTAAGATAATATGCCTCCAATATTATTCTGACAGTTACATTGTTATCTATGCTATATTACATAAATTTACATATTTTGCGATTCGGCGGATTAATTCTAGATTATTAAAAGCAATATTCTTTAGCTTTAATAAGATTTAGAAAGAAAATTTAACAATAACTACAAATTATGAAAGATCTTCTCACAAATTTTTAAATATGCTCCGCAAACTTACTACTTTCAGTTGTTCTGGTTGCGCTATCTTCGCTTGTAAAACTCGACCTTTTATTTTGAAACCATCAAAAATTTGTACTGCAGCAGCAGCTTCATCCGCAGTTGATACCGAAAAGAACACTGTTAAGCCCGTATGTCGAATGTTTTTTACAACGAACTTATTTAATTGCCTGAAAAGAAAAAAACTGAAAGATGATGCAATTCTGTTAAATAATCGACATAAAATTCAAAAAGATAAGTTTGAGTTGTTAAACAAAAATTCGAAAAGGTAAGTTTGAGTTGTTGAACAAAAATTCGAAAAGGTAACTTTGAGTTGTTGAACAAACTTAGCAAAATATTCTCTTTTACATACTTTGAAAGAAGTTCCTTGATTTGCTTATATTTCAGATATGGTGGCACATTCCGTATTTGCACTCGTGAATTTTCACTTTTGCCAACTACGCTAACATCAACGCAACGTTCAGCAATTAATTCTTCTGTTTCCGGAAATATATCATCACAATGTACACTATCTGTTGTACACGTTGGCTTTGCAGAATTATCGGAAATTGACTGTTGAACATTCATTACTTCATCATCCTTTAATGAAATAGACTCTTCTCGCTGCTTATCTTCAACTAATTCATTTCCGGTACCATTTCCGGTAGCATTTCCGGTTGCTGAATCCCTAATCAACAGAATTGAATTCTCATCATTGCTTTTCAACGTTTCACTGTTCATTACAAATCTGAAATCAGAGTTGTAAAAAAACATTCATTGCATATACTATTATAACATATTTTTCTTCACATTAAAATTATTTCCTAAAGGATTCAGAATCTTTCCGAAAGGATTCAGAATCTTTCACGCAAGATAAGTCTTCGGAAGATAAGCCTTTGAATAACAAACAGTTTAGTAGGTGAGATAAAGAGATAATATCACTGAAAAAAAGATCGAAAGAAGGGAGAGAGAGATAAGAGAGAGAGGGACAGAGAGAGAATGTATGGAAAAGTATAAGGCCAATTACCTTATCAAAAGTTAACCAGGTTGATCCAGGAAATTAGTGGGCTAACAGGTATAACGCAAAACCAATAAAGGAATGGCTTAATAAGAAATGGAAAAGAGTGTGGTATTTGTTAAAGTACGGAGATGCAGAGTGAGTTGATAGAGAGAATGTTGCATGAGATACAAACACACGTCACTGGGGTCACGTTTAGGAATTAGAATGGAGAAAATGTAATTAAGAAAGGTGTAACGTAAAAATGCGCCAGTTTATGTTGGATAACGTGACTAGTACTAGGCGTAAAAGCGTCAAATTCATTTAAATAAAATTACATTTGATCAGTGTCAAAGGTTAAGGGACAAAACACAAAGAATTGATGGTGATGACAAGAAAAGCATGAATTTGATTTTGGGAAAATTAATTGAGTAATTTTGGGAAAAATTACTGTAATTTTGATAATTTTGGAAATTAATTTTGGAAAAATTAATTGAATCGTAAAATTTAAAAAAAAATTGCAAATACACGTGAGATATTTGAAACATAATGGTTTAGTTCAGACCCAACAATTAATGTCATCGGATGGATGTAAAGAAAGTTAGCGTTGTTGAATTATTTTCAAAATTCCACGTAACACTGAAGGAAGCCTGGTTGAATGAAGTCCTGGAATATCTTCAAGTAGAAAGAGCCAACGTGGTATGTGGCATCTTTCATCTACCATTTTTCTTTCCAATTTAAATTACATTTGACGGAAATGACGTTTGCGTCTTTTTTTTTATCTTGGCTTCATCATCGAAACCTAAATATCAGTGATGATACAATAACTATTCCAATACGCTTGATAAAACATCAAACTTATTTAAGATAACTTTACTTCTTCCTATTTCTAGACCTACTTTACAGTCTTGATCTATAGCAATCTTGACCTTTAGAAATCCTCATACTTCATAATTTTCTCGGATAATATCATTCAACTTATCTCTTCATTTACTTCACTGCAGGATATTCCAACACTAATTCAACTCGTTTACGAACAATGGCTATTTTCGGAATTGTCAAATAGTACACGTCCAAAAATACGTCTATCACCATTCGAGAAAAAAACATTTCTTGACAGCGATATTGTTGTTCAAGTAAGGCTATGATGTTAGGAAATTTCAATGTTGCAATAAAAATCGAAATTTCAATTATTTGACTCAAATTGAATTTCTCTCTCCGACCTAAATTTCAATTTGCAAAATTTGAGCTATGCATATCTGAACACACTGTAAAGAGATGTTATTTATCCATTCCTATAAAGAAATTATTTGAGAAAAATGCCGCTATTCCATTTTAGCATATTTTAGTTCATCAATATAATTTGTTCCAGATAAACTGGTTGATAGATATACACACTTCTATGTACTCAAAATTAAACCAGTATCGTGAGCATAACTTAGATAGCAGTTTTTTCCACTGGAAATCAAATGACGAAATAGAGGTTATTCGAATTTCCTTGCATAAATTTTTGAAAATTTTTGCAAACAAGTTATTGACTGCTGAAGATTTTCAATCTAAACCAATCTGATCGCATTTTCACAGTAATCCTACATGCATTCTTATTTTTTTTTTTTTTTTCACTGTTAAAAATTTACATCTTTTGTTCTTTCATAGTTGGAAATTGTAAAATACTGCTTGAAAATCGGAATTTAAATTGAAAAACTAAATTATATGCTGAAAAAAGCAATAATTTATTCTGTAATCTGCTTTTTATTCTTCAAATTTTAGATTATATCTAATATAAAATGATTTTTATCAAAAAACTTTTATCATCTGTTACTTACTTTGATCTAATCCTTAACATATCAGCTATCCTTGATATGTTAGTATCTTTATGTTAGCTACGATAATTTTCATATCATGATTGCAGTCTCTGTTCTGTTAGTTCCTGTAATAAAAGTGATAAGCTATGCATGAAATTGTATCATGGAATAAACTGCCATATTTTTGCCTCTTATTTAAAGGACTTGGATCCGGCAGATCGAATGTATTTGATGGAAGTAACTGACGGCCAAAGGAAATTGCGCGCTATAGAATATCAGAAAATTGATAAGCTGCGCGGAAATTTGCCACGTGGGATAAAGGTTTGATCTGGATTGTTCTGGGTTCTTTCAACTGACTCTTCAATCAGTCTAATACTTTCATTAATTGTCCCTATACAAAATATAGTCATGATTCTGTGTTCACATTTTTCATCGCTGCTTCTTATTTTTCACCGCTTCTCTACTGTACCATACCATCGTTGATTTGTTCGTCTCCAAACTACTTCGTATACGTGTAAATTTTCATTCTTTGAAATTCAGAAACAGAAATGTATTCATAACTTTGTCTTGAAATCTACATGTTTTCAAGCTCCTGATCTATGGTGGTACGATTTGTCGTCGCAACGTACTGTTGCTGTCATCAAATAATGTAATGGTTTTGGGTGGTGAGAGCGAAATGTGTCATCAGAATGCTTCAGCTCTTATTATTGCTCAACGTTTAGGGATTGATGAAAAGAAGCTGAATTTAATAGGATGGTAATGTTAAATTTTAAATTCAGAAACAGCAAAAAAACATAAATGTTATTAGAAAACTCGACGAAATGGAATTTGAAAAATTTTCTGGATCTCTAAACAACCATCATCAAACCATATATCAGTGTACTCCTCTTGATTACTAGTAATACTAGTAGACTTCTTTCTATCATCCAAAATCATCGCCAAGAGAAAGAAGTACTTGTAAAAGTACCATTCAATCAGGAAAATATGGTTCATCTTCGTAGTACTGTCACTGGTAGTTAAGCCTTGGTGGATTTGATTAATAATATACGTTCTTTGAAGTTACAAAGAATATTGTAGCTAAGTTAAGTATTAAATATTAAATTTAAGATTATATGATACTGTTAAAGATATTTAGTTGAGAAATTTTTTAGTGTGAAAAACGAAGAATATGAAAACTCAGTGAAGACAGTGAAACGAATAGAAATGAAGGGAGCGGAAAAGGTTAACATTACTATGTGAAGAGAAAATTCATGAATTAATTAATCTAAGCAATTGATATTTCATTTTCTGCAAATTCATCATAATTTATAGATTCAAACAATAATACCATCAGTTCACATGTGCAAGAATGTTGCAGCTAATTCAGGTGGACAGCAAAGTGCAAATATATGTATCGGTAAAACAGTAAAGGGAGAGAACGCTAGAGAAAAAAAACAGTATATTCTTACATTGAATTTGTTTTGAATTTTTAAAAATTAGAGTTTAAACCAAAGGTGCTGAATTTCATACGTTTCAGCAAGAGACCTGTTTTGTCACGCACGATAACATCCTATTTTCAACCTGAGCGCAAGGTTCCTTCTTCCAAAGTATGTTCAAAGATCTCAATGAAATCTCAGATGTCTTTAATCGATAAGAAGATCAAGGAAGAAATTGAACCAGAACACTTACCACAGGATTCATTTCAAAAAAAACAACAAGAAAAGATGGAATCTCCGCCAATATTACTCTCTTCTGCTGATTCGAAGCAACAATTGCAGCATCCCATTGCAACTATCACTATTCCGCAACAGTCAAATGAATCATCAAAAAATCATGTATCACTAGCACAAAAATCAGATCCATCTGCAGTTGTATCACGAATGCTTTATATGCAAAAGATAATGAGCGAATCAGAACTGAAATCTGATTTGCGAGAAAAATCAATCGCCACAATGCAGTATCAATCTCAGATTGTTGACAAATTCTGTTCCAATTCACAATTCAGGATGCAACCGGAAACTCTATCAGCAAAATTATCGGCAAGAAATTTTGAAACAACTCGGTCACTAATAGTTGCTGATAATGATTCTACTCCTTCTGCTCGAAAAATAAATGCCCAATATGACGATATTAAACTTAGTGATGGAGAAAGGGAACAAAAAAGCGAACCAATAAAACCATTGATTCCTGTTTGGTCTACAGACTTACAACGAAATTCCACAGATAAGACTGAACATGAAGCTATTATTTCCTCATCAAATATTCAGGAACGCGTAATTCGCTCTGCTAATAAATGGTACTTATTGCTTCCTTATTTTAAATGATGCAAATAGTTCTTTTTCATCTATTCTATCCCTGTCTTACTTTTGCATAACCATTCCTACTTACCTTATGGCTTTAAAGTTAAAGAATTTCTGAAAGTTTTTTTTTTTGAACTCACGTAGTACAGAAATCATTTTAAGTGTTTTATTCTTTGCAATATTCTTCAGAGTTCATTGATTAATTTTTTCCTCATTAATTCCAAAAAAGAAAAAAAAGAAAGAAAATTATGAAAATATATTTTGTTAACAGGCGATATACAACCAACGAGAACAGCAAACAGTTTTTGACAAACGAGTTTCATATGCCTGCTCCAAAAGTAACTTTTTGAAGAGATAAAAATACTTGAAAACAATTTGGATCCAAATGGATGTTACTTTTATGCATTGAATTCTCATTTAAATGTGCTAATGATTTGCGCAATGTGCGGCACATTAAAAAGATCAAAAAAAAAATGGCAAAAAATGGAGTTTAAATCAGATGGATTAGTGAAATGACCATTAGCTAGATTAGATGTAATAGATGCTTACAATTTTGTTTGCTATTGTCCTTAAGATGCAAATGCAAACAGTGAATGACGATTGCAATAATCTGTTGATTGAACCATCACTTTTGGTCCATCGTAGTACGACAGATGGGTCACAAAATTCCTCGATAAAACAAGTATCACTCAATATTCCAAAACAAGATGTTGAAGGTAAGGGATTTATTACTCGTCACCCTATGGCGGTGCAACGGTAATGCGCATCTCATTTCAGATCAGAAGGTTTGCGTATTCGAATCACGTCGTGGTCATATTGTAATTTATGCTTTAGCAAACTTGACTGGTGTTTTAGCAAACTTGGTACATACCAAAAATATTCATTGATTCATTTGCATACTACAGGAATTTTATGTATAGTGAGCAAATACTGACATGTCTCTAACATGAAGAATTTTTTTTGTTTCGCTGTGATTTGAATGTTTAGCTCTCTGGGTCTAGCATGGTATTTTTCAGGATTTGATTCGTTCTCTTCTACTTCATTTAATCAATATTTAAAATGACTAAATCTATATATTAACATTTCGTTTAATTCTATAAAGTTCTATAAGTTCTTCTATAAGTTAAATTCTATGATTTTGCATAGCGCTACGAAGTCCATAAATCGTAAAAAGTTTAAAATTCACATGTAAGTTCATGTAGTGCTTTTTTCCCGCAAAAGATCATCTGGTGAAAGTATAAGTTGTTTTTTACATTATTATTATTGCCATAAGCTCTTGTTGTCTGATTTAATTTGAAGTATGTAAACAAAAAACTTTCATTCAAAGATAGATGTATTGGAAGCAATTTGAAAAAAAAAAAGCAAATTTAATCACCGTTCTTTTTGGCTGTTCAGTCAACTTTTATTTCAATATATTTTCATAACGAAAATTTTGAGTTCCTTTTCTTGGCTTACTTTTCTATTCTTACTAACATCAAAAATTGAAGCGAAAATTCAGTCCGAGAAATGAGTAGTCAAAGCGACTACTCTTAATGCTATCAAATATTGAATAAGAAAATACAAAAAAGTTACTTTCGAGACTGCAACTGTCATTCCAATTTATATAGTCTTTAATCAACCTGAATAGTTGCAGCGCTCGCAGTTTTTATTAATGAAGCCATCACAATACATTCTTTGATTTTGCCTATTAGATATTCTAAAGTATTCTATCCACTGTTTATTCGGCTTGTTTATCTCTTATTTCTAATTTCAGCCTCAAATGTTGCTTTGCAGCCGGTTGTGACACAATGTCGTTCTGGTAC
Source organism: Mansonella perstans (assembly GCA_037074765.1). NCBI lineage: Eukaryota > Metazoa > Nematoda > Chromadorea > Rhabditida > Onchocercidae > Mansonella > Mansonella perstans. Next base: position 81,953 of record JBAMDO010000107.1, read on the forward strand.
ACTACTTCCTATATTAGGACAAGTTACCAATTCCCAGCAGAATCCTGTAAAACATATTCATTTTTTAAATGAGTTATTATTGCGAAGAAATTCTTGCATGGTTTTTGTTTTGAAGATTTAATGAAGCATCGGGAAACCGATCATAAATCAGATCTCATTTTTGCAATTTTGTGTCACCGATGATAGACATGATCTTTGACGTGATCGTGATTTATTTATCATGAACTAGAGTAACTGATAGAAATGAAATTTTCATTTTATATTGCTTCTTTAAGTTATTCTTAACTGTAATGTTTAATCCGATTTGTCAGTATTTCCAGGTTCCATCTCACGCTTCTCAAAACTTTTTCACGAATTCAGAACCCCAGCATGTTCCAGAAAAGTCTATTTGTGTTAACACTTCTTTTAAAAATCGTCCAGCAACATTAGTTTTACCTGATACAACGCTCCACATAATACCACATGTAAATATCATACAGCGTTATCGTGCACTGAACATCGTATGGATAAAAGAAGCATGTTATCAACGGAGGTACTGTCTGGTAGCACATCGTAAACGAGTGCAGGTATTTTGCAGAATTAATTACAGAATTAATTGCTTTGATCCGTGACAGTTTCGATCCAACGACGCAAATTATTGTTAACAGAATTCCTTGTTTAATTATGTATCAAGAAAAAGAATTTCTTCATCTATGATATGCTTGAGTATCGATTTGCTATCTCGAATTTAATAAATAATGGGCTTAACTGTTTCAAAATCAGTAATGATTTTGTTTCTATCTTCGAACTTAGCTTATCTCAAGAATTTAATTTCTGATTTTTTTATAATAAGGGAAATTTTAATTCACTTCAATTGTCTCATTTTTAGCCAATTTTTTGCAAATTGCGTTCTGGTTTGCAATTTATTGGACAGAAATGGACAGCAGTGCTACGAATCGTTGATGAAACTTGCGATGGACTCGACTGCTTAGTGCACAATGATGCAGTTAGTAATTTAATCGGTTTCACACCGCAAGAAGCACAGGTTTGTCTTCAAGTCTTCAAGATTGCAAATTTCGGTCCTTCCAAAAAAAAATATGACGTGGGAAACGATGGAGGGAGTCAGATGCGAAGTAAGCGTGACCTGAAATTTTTGACGTCAAACAAGCTTATGCATCGATTCAGACCATTTATCATAGCCTAAGAACAATGATAGGAATATTTCGCAAAGATCGTGAAAAATAATTCATTGCAGTTTCTTGTATGAAAATGGGAATAGCATTTCCACTATATAAAAGCAATTCTTGAGCTAATAGAAAGACAGGGACTGGTCTTTGGCCGGTAATTAATTAAATCTCGTATCATCTCTCTAAATTTCGCAACATTTCACTTTTAATTTTTGCATTTTATTGTTGGAATCACCTGTCCTTCGCTTTAAATTTCCATTGGATCAAAGGTTGAGATTATTTAAGTGAAGTTTCTATAAAAAGTTCTCCTAGTTTCTTCTTGTGCATATGAACGTCGTAATTAAAATTCACTGTAAAAAGTAATCATTTTACTGAAAAGTTTTGATCTATTGAAATATGTGAATTTTTAAAGGACAAAAAATTTCTCTAACCAAATTTGGAATTTGAAACATGAGTCAAAGAAGTCTATTTTGAAAATTTAAAGTTTATTAAAAATGGATAAGCAAAACAGAAGAAATCCTTGCAAGTCCTGGAAAAAGATGACGCATTATTAAATAAGTAATTAAAACATCGTATAGTTAACCGACTTAGAAACCAAAATTAATGGCAAATATTAACATTGTCAGAGAAATTCCTTTTAATTTTGATTTAATTTGGTTCATTATAATTTTTTCACCGTTAAAAGTACTTTAATAGCACTTTTCTATTATCATCAGTTTACCTGTGATGCATGGTTGATTTAAGCAATTTTGACAAATATTTTAGTTCCCTAAACTCTTTCTGCAAATTTTCATTCATTTTGATTTTAGCAAGCGGCAGCAAGCAACGATCGTATTCGTACAGCGTACTACAAAGGGCGTGCTCAAGCGGTGCTTGAAATATTTAAGCGATTGGATCTGGTACTAACAGTCGAATTCTCGTCATCGTCAAATGTTCTACCACTCATCGTCGATATCACCAATCTTTCAACGGCACTTGGCTTATGCTAATTTCTATGTATATTTACTTTCTCAATAGCATGTTAATTTGTCAAAATTTCCATTCTCTAAGTAATGCTCATCATTACTTACTTTTTTCTTTTCTGTTAATTCATCATCATAATTATCATCATTATTGTTTGCTTTTTCTACATTTGTCTATTTGTCTTGATATTTATTTGATCATCTAAATAATCCGTTTATTTATTTTTTCTTCACTTTTTGTCATTTATTGAAAATTTATTTGATTCTAAAAAAATTCTTTGGATCATTTCTGTTCTGCAATTTCATCAAATCCGGACTGGTTCATTGATATTCTTACTATAGTTTTTTAGCTTTGAATCTATTTTCTTTTACTTTGTGTTTTATCTGATATATTCGACAAAAAAAAAGAAATATTTTTAAACTGTTGTGGGCGAGTCACTTTGTGAAATTTTGAAAAAGAAATTTGAGATTTTGACAATTTTTTTAAAATATTTGAGTTTTTCTGTTATTTCTGTTATTGTAGCTTGAAATGTTCAAGCGTAAATATGGAAATATGTGACATTAAATTAATCAAATTGTTTTCAAACTTTGTTACTGTATTTAGCCCTTCTCTGTTAAAAATTTCTAGTAATTGGCTTTCACAACAAGGAAAGTATTGTCACTACCACTTATGACTTGCTAACTTAAATGAACGAACTGATTGATAGGTCGAATTTTGTTGACGATCTTTACGATATGTGATTGAATTGACCTCATGTTTTGTTTTAACATTTATTTATCTAATCAAAGAGTGATGTATTTTAACTGTAAAGAAATTGATTTAATGTTTCGTATTTGTGACACAGACAAATTGTGAGATTATTTCATTGCCCGCTTACTTCTTTCAATTATTTTTTCAATTAAATTCGCAAAATATTTTAATTTTTTGTTCTATTGACGGCAATTTAACGATTATTAATAATATAAATTTTAGTTAAGCCTTATAATCGAAATTGTTTAGTAATTAATGTTTCTTAGTTACATCATATTAACTAATATTTTATCAAGATGAGTAATTGTAGAAGTTTGCTCCTATAAAATGAAATTTAATTTATTTTTGAATCACAATTAGCATCCTAACTCTTTCATTAGTTAGTAATACGACGATTAATTACGGATATTGTGTGGTAATGTTGCATATTGATTAGCGATATGTGCTAGCAACTGCCACTGTAAGCTATTAGCATTTGATGAGTTCTGGATAATTAACAATTCAAATTATTTTAACAGGTGAATCATCATTCTTCCTGTTTCAAAGGTCATAAAAGATCAGAGACATTCGGTAATTGCTCAAGTTTTTCTGTGGAAAGGAAATATGATTCAGTGAGAAATCTTACCACCTTCAGTTAATGAAGAAAAAACTCACTGAGTGCTAAAGTAAAATTTTTTTTGTATATATATATATATTGGAAGACACGAAATATTGATTCAGCCTTTAAAAGGATTCTATCATATAAGTTAAATTTCATCAGATAATTTTCCACTGTTGACTGCATCATAATTCAGCAAACTTCAAGCGAATTATTCAATAACTATTTCGGAAATTATTCATTTTTGAAATGTTATCTTTTAAAAATATTCGATAACTATAAATCAATCGTTGTTTCGCTCTCAAAAGATTGCAGCAGTATGCAAGTTGGAATGGATTTAATACTCTTAACAATTCCTGTTATTAATTCCTTGCCGTAAAGTAATTCAATAAATATTTTAGTTTAATTTAAAATCAAAATGAATGTACATTGCTGACTGAGACAACACATTCAGCTGAATAATACTGTTTTATTTGATTATTAAAAATTGGAAATTTCAAAAGTCTTTTAAAAAATCAAACCTCTTACGATGTCTGCTGTGCTCGTAGAGACTTTGCTATCTTTTACTAAGAAGACGAGAAGAATGACACATACTATTCCTCAATATTCTTACTATTAGTACTCGTAAATCTATGTGCCGTATCAAAAATGATTTCATTTTATTTTTTATCATTTCTGACACTTTCACTTCTAATAAATATTTGTCCATAAATTTTCAAATCTTTTGAAATTTTTAAAATTCATTCAGATGCGATCTGAACCAAGATCTTCTTGGAATACGACATCTGACTAGAAAACGATTCGAATCAAAAATGTTAGATATTGTAAATTGAATTCCTGGATATAGGAGTGAATGATCACATTGCTAGTTGTCGAACTTTCTCATCTATAGCGTTGTAATATCTTCTCAAACATTAGTTTTTATTAAAAGATTCCAAAAATTTAAAGAATATGTCTGACAATCTGTTCTTATCAAGTTGATTCATCAGCAGAAGAATCTGATACTAATTTGAAATTAATTTAAATAAAAGGAAAAAAAACTATTTCTGTCATTCAATTTCATATCCCGAAGAAATCTGATTCATACTTGATTTTGGACTTTTTTACTTTGTCTGGTTAAATAAATCGAATAGTTTCAAAGCAAATGCGATATTCCATACATTGTAATATTTGAATTTAAATTAAAATTTGAATTTAATTTCAATTCTCCATTGTGCTTATTTATTTCCAACTTTTATTTTAGCAACAAGGAAAAAAGAACAATTGTTTCAAATTTTCTAAAGAGTTAAAAACTATTTATTATCTTAAAATCATGTCTAATCGCTCTCGAAATCTTTCAAACTTCACTAAAAATTTGAAATTCTTGATGACAAGACTGCCTTCCACTCTTTCACACCATCGTTACTGTCATCTTTCCGGTCCTATCATCTGCTTTCTAATTTCACCATCATCTGATATTCACAATAACATTTATTTATTGAATTGTGACTGCGTTCATAATTTGAATGAATATCCATTGTCATCAATTTAAATTTAATATTTGGTACCAATATTAATGAAACATTTTAGGTTTCAGATCAAATCACAGAACTTCACAAAATCTTACATATATATAAATCCCAGAACTTTAGGACTTTTAATTTAATCTTTTCAATGCTTTATTCTCAGTTAACCAATATCAGTATTTCGGTCATTTACAGAGCTCAGGAAAGTTCATTCAGCATCCGAAATTCGCTGTTTGATTCTCGACTGTTGAGATGATTTTTCTAATTTTTCATTGCATAAATGTCATCCCTTACACTTGTTTTGTTATTCTTCAATCCCAAGTTCAATGTTTTGGCTAACATTTTCTCAGCAATAGTCACTCTCTATACAAATGTTAAATTTCTCATTTTTAATTCGTCAAATATTTATTAATTAGCGAATATTTGTCGATTCGATCATCTTAGTTGCATTCTTTTGTATTTAAATTTATTAGCACTTTGTCTTATTGTTATTCTGATAATTGCAAAATATTTGAAGTTTTTTATTTACATCTCTCATTTTTATGTCTTCCAGTTATTCTCGTAACAGTATTTCATATCCTGTTGAAGATGTCAACAAGCTATTCATTTTTATAGCAGGAGAGGCAAGAAGTTCAAACAAGTATTGCTGTTGTACAGATGTAAGAGTGACCCGTTGCTACAAAATGTTGGCTTCCAGTGGTCATCTTTGTTATCGTCATTAACAGAAAGACAAAACGATTTCTGAAGAAATGACGCGAATCGCTGCTAATAGTACACTATGTACACTTTTATGTTATTTCATACCAGGTGAGATTGAATTCAACCGTTCTTCAAAAAAAAAAATCGTTCATTCATTAAATTGAATGATTTACTAATCTTTGAGGGCTTTCAAAACGAGATACAACTCTAATGAAATAGTTCGACAAAAATAAATCAAGACTAAGAGTGAATTCGAGTTACAATACTTCTTGGTATCTATTATGTCACCTTGGTTTGCGGATATTGGCGTAGTGTAAAAACGCTACGTGAATTAATAAGTATGCTTTAAGAATGCTTTTCCATATTTCTTGCTTCAATATCGTTTACATAACTTCATGGCTACATCTGTGATTGTCCATTATTCTTTGATTCATTAGAATGAAGTTTATCGGGGAGTAGTATTAGATTGAAAAATCACTGTGATATTAAATAGATTAATTGTCTCTCCAAAGTATAGAAAGAAAATGTTGACAGTTATCCAGTTCATTTCAAATAAAGCAGTAGGTTCTATGAGAGGTCACAGTATCTTGTATTTTTGTATTCAATACAAAAATAAAATTTTATAAAATCAAAAATATTTAAACATTTTTAGCGATTGTTTGCTTTCATTCCTTTTTTTGTCATTCTTGTTAAGTTATTTACATACTGCTAGGAAAGTAATTTGCAGTTTGGAGTGCCATACACTTTCACCGAAGGATAAAATCAGCTGGTGTTGTTTTTGGAAAGGTATACTGTTTTTTCTTTCTCACAATAATGGAAAATTATTTCTCCAATCAGAATTTTTTATAATTTTGCTCTCGCGAATCGTTGCTTAGAAGTGCGTCAAATTTGAGGAAATTTTTCTGATTACTGCAATCTTCAGGAAATGCTATAGAAGTTGATTGTTATCAAGCTTTTTTAATTGTTATATAGATGAATAAAACTTTTGCAATTATTATTTGAGGTTTTGAAATAAAAAGTTGTTGTTGGAGATGTATAATAGTAAATCAATTCTTTTTTGCAAACAGAGATTTTAAATTAAATTTAAAAATTCAAATAATTTAAAAATCACATTGTGAATGCCTGTTAAAAAGGGAAAATTCTTTTTGCAGCGAGTGCCACTATTTCGTAATTCAAAAATACAACATGACAATTCATCATTGAGATATCAGATTGATATTCTAATGGTGGCGGATTACTCACTTTACATGAATTTTCTGGAGATTGTCCGAGGTGATGAATACTCGGCATATTCGGTCACGAGCGACTATTTACTTGCTATTTTTGAACAGGTGAAATAGTCGAAAAAAGAATACTAGTAGAAGAATCGCAATATTAGAAGTGATACATTAATTGATGAGCTATAATATCAATGATTAACTGATAACATTTATAGTAAAAGTAATTAGAATGTCTTATTGATGACATGAAAATGATATTTAAAATTCTGAACAACCAAAATAAGAAATAAGTGCGAAACTATTCTAAGTTTATTTTCCACAGTAATACATGATTTGTTACTTCTAAAGAAACATTAAGAAACATTACATAAATGATAGATGCGCTCAATTTACGACAGCAATAGTCTGTTCGAGAATGTCCCAATGACTGTAAATTTGGCATCAACGATGACAATGATTCGTGAAGATGACTGTCCATTAACTCCATTTCTAAATCAAACCAAATTGAACAACTTGGAAAATGCAAGGTAGGAGGCGTTGTTTATCTTTTATTCAAAAATAACCAAATAAAATGTAGAAGAAAAAAATCCGCAATGAGGATAAAAAATAGAACAAACTAAAATATCAGCTTATAACTAATTATTTCCACTTACTTTTACAGTATCATTTTTGTATCGGTAAATTTAAAAAAAAAAAAAAAAGAAATTATATGCTTTAAAAAAGATCTCTCTGTCAGGATGAATGGATTGGATGCTGTGAATTATATACAGAAATGGGTGGCTACTTATTCGCAATGGATCCCCGCTCATAATCATATCATTGTTTTAACAAAGTTTGTGCTATGTGCAAATTACAGTTCTGGTGCAGTTGGAATTGAATTTAAATTCGAATTCTGAACTTTTCAATTTAAGTAAATTTAACTACTGATTTAATGATGTTTGTCTGATTTTAAATGAACTTTCACTTTTTTTTTTATCAGAATCGATTTACTCTCTTCAAAAGGTGACTCTAGCACTCAAGGAATGGCATATATTGAAACGATATGTCGAGTTACTGAATCAGCAAGTGTTGTAGAGGATATCGGTGGTATGGCTACCGCTGTAATCGCTGCTCATGAGCTGGCTCACAGGTACGTACATATCATTCATAAAATATTTGTGAAAATTTGAGTGATTGAAAGCCAACAAAAGCGAAAAATATTCAAAGTCGATTAAAAGGCAAATTTGAGATATTTCATTAAGAAATTCTTTTTCAGTCTTGGCGCATTTCATGATGGAACTGGATCAGCCGAAAACTGCAACGGAAACTATCTGATGTCCGCAACAGTGTCAAGTTCGGATGATGAACAGAAATTCTTCAGGACATTCAAGTTCTCACCGTGTTCAATTCAACAAATTCGATTATTTTTTGCGTACTTTTTTAATGAAATTTGAATAAACAAAAGTAGCAATTGCTTTCTAGAAAGGTTAAATTGTCTTTTTAAAACATAAACTTTTCAAAAAGAATTTGATTTTTGAAATTTTGCTGTATCAAATATAATTTGGACTAAATATTTGAACAAATTTGAGGAATTCCAGACGCGGAGCAGCTGATTGCTTGTTACGATCGAACAATCGTGAGAGACGGTTGCGACGTACTTCGCAATATAAGCATCGCAAACCCGGCGAATTATTGGTGCAGCAGAACCAATGCAAGATAGCATTTGGACCTCATTACAGTGTTTGTCCGGTAACTTTTTTATTTAAATGAGTAAATTAAATGAAATCTCAAAGTTCTTTTTTACGAAAATTTATTTACAATGCATACTTCAATTATGGTCAAGAGAATAGTTGAGGAAAACATTAGATTTATTGAATTTTTGTCAGATCTTCTGGGTCTCCTAATAATCTTCCAATAATTCCGCCACATCCTAATCATTTTTGACAAACTTACAGGATCAATCTTTTATTTAATCACCAAGTTTAGCCTAACGATATATTGAGAAAATTTCAAATTCCATTTCAATTCAGAGGAAAGAATATTTATCGAAGGATCCATGTCGACGACTTTGGTGCAAAAATCGACAGCTACACAAAAATGGGCCATGCGAGACCAAATTATATCTACCTCTATTAGACGGGACTAAATGTGGACTTAACAAGGTAACTTCGTAATAAAAGTAATAAAATAATTAAGTTAGGAATAGACATTAAGTTGCAAGGAAATTTAAAAAAATAATTGGAAATTTCTCTAAAAATTTTGTTAAAGCATAAAAACAATGATTTTTAAAATTGGTGTATTATAACAAATATAATTGATAGAAAAGCTGAAAATTTAATTTTGCTTAAAATCACATCACTGATTTTAAGCATTTATTTTCAATCCAATATTTCATCAAGATTCAATTCATATACTTCAGTGGTGTCTTGGTGGAAATTGCGTAGCAACCAATAAAGAAAGCGAAGGTAAGCTCATTTATGATCATAACATCTTCTGAAATTTCTTTCATTAATTAAGTATCATTACACAGATCATGCAAAGCTTACAAGTATGAATAGGACAAGTTCGAATTTTCTAACTATTGCATAATTTTTTTTGCATTTTGAACATTTTATCAAAAATAAAATTTCAGATTGCATCGATTTAAATTCATCGATGTGCTTTCAATTATCAGACGAAAAGCTTCGCGAATATTGCCGCTCGGAACAGTTCCGTCCATTATGCTGTGTCACCTGTTCGCAATTTATGCATCGCAAGATCTTTAACACTTCATTTCACGAGTCATAATCACTGTACATCTGAAAATATTTATATTTCTCTTCTGTGGTAGCTATCATTTCTAAAGTAGTATAAAATCCGAAAAGAATTCACAAAAAATTATTTCATTTCACAGTGTCATCAAAGAAGAATTAGAATTCTCATTCAAATAGAAAATTTTAAAAGTAAATTTTCGAATTGCAAACAAATTCTAAAATCTTTCACTCCTGGACTATTTAATGATTCATTACATTTTCCTTTTTTAGAGAAACAATATGATACTGTAGCTCTCATATTGCTCATGTGATAAATATGTTGTAAGCTATCATAAATTGAATTTAAAAATCTTAATTTTTTAAACTACATTCACCTCTTCTTCACTATTATGCCCACTAGCATTATATTTCATTATTTACTTCATTTAAATTCTTAGCAAGAAAATAAACGAAACAAATATCATAAGTAGCTCTATCAATCACTAATACTGTACTGTTCATATGATTTTTTCACCAAGCCATTAAAGTTATACAACTTGAAAATTGAACATGAAAAATGTCTTTCAAGAGAAATCTCACAGAAAATATTTATTCATTCTATTTTGCAAATAAAACAAAAATGTACTGCAAGAATTTTTATTCCACAGAGACGTTTCACTTTGAAAAATTTTAAAACATTTCAAATTTTACAGAACATTTCAATATAGGCAATCAATTTTAAGTGAAAACAGTGTCAAAGTTAAGCGCACAACTTGCTGCGTCTAAAATCTATTATTATACAAAGCAAAACAGCAATGGAACGATATTACAGCTATGAGTATTTCATGCCATGTACTCCATAAAATATGGTAGAAAGTCAGGATGTATCGAAAATTAGATGGGAATAATGAGCAAAAAAACAGGAAACGAATACCTGAGAATACTGAGCACTTCAACCAACTAAATTTGAATGGAGTTTGAGATTCAAAAGTGGACTTTATATTGCAACGTGTGTGTTATAATGGATGTATTACAAAAAATTAAGTCCTGTATCAAAAGATGAATGAAACAATTTACAAAGGAAAAAAATGAGACCCATAGGAGTAAGTGATTTCCAGTATGTTCTTTTATCTCTCTCTCTCACACAACTTTGAACAACAAGGAAAAGTGTCACGTTACCGAACTTCCATGGAAATAGTCAAAGATATACAGCTAAGAAATGTCTATTAGACAGAAACATAATAACCTTGGAAAAGTTAAAAAACAGAAGTAGATAATTATTTTAAAATCATTTTATAGGAAAAAAATATTGGAATATTGAACTTCTCGAAATTCAGTGTTTCAGTAAAAATCTGAAGTAAAATAGACAGAAATGGTAATGAGGAAAGCATAGAATAAGTATTTAAGTATAGTAGATATGCTAATACAACAAGCACTTCCTAAGATATCCAGAGACTTACGATAAAGAATGAAACTAAGATATTAACTAAAAAAATAATTGAAAGATTCCCAAAATGGCTTCGCCAAAAAATTCTTGGAACTTTCAATATATTTTTTGCAGTTAATGTTGAGGAATAAGACGCCATTAATAATTCAGTTCACATCAGAAAGTTATTTACAAGTCTATTTTCTGGTAGAAGTTTGAGCTAATCCGTCTCAGTTACAAAGATTAAGTAATACCCTATAAAATTAAATATATCCAACATTTTCAAAGGTCAAAAATTGAGAAAAAAAAGATCCTACAGAAAGATTAATCACCAGTATTATATATTGATGCAGAAAATGCACGAAATGTAATTAGTCAGTTCGTGGTGTTCTGATGAAATATTGATCGAGCGTTCGTTGTGTCCCATTCTTTTGTTTTGATTTTGGTGTTGACCGGCGTATTTCAGTTGAAGTATTCTGGGACAGCAAACACTTTGAGCTTTGTGAATCAGTCCGGGACTTCAATGACATCTTTGGCGTTGCCTGGTGATGAATACGTTCATCTGACTTATGTAAACTCTGTTTAACATGAATTTTACGAGGAGATGTACGATCGACGCGTTCCTTCATAGAAATCATATTTGAACAGTTGGATGGTCTATGAAATAAAAGACAATGAGAACTGCAGAAAAAATAGGAAAATATGAAATAAATGAATAAAAAAATATATTTTGTTAGCAGTGTTTAATCCGAATCAAAATAGAATCAAACATGGATTCCGATAATGCTAATCGTCCACTTCTTTCTAATTTAGTACACTACAAGCTATTTAGAAAAAATTCGCCAATATTAACAAATCAAAAACAATCTAACCTATCAGAATCCAATGAATCCAGCTCTAAACTTCCCTTTTCCAACATGGTTGTTTGTAACTCTGAATTCACGTTCCTCGTCGCAAGCCTTTCCTTAACAAAATCTGGCAAATTCATCGTTGGGTACCTTAAATGGATCATAATTTACTGTACAGGAATATCGAGAAAACATGCTGATTAAAGAAATTTATACCAAAAGCAACAGATCAAATCTATTTTTGAAAAAGAAATACTTGAAGTAGTAAGCACACGGAACTCGATTTTCCATCTCAGTTCCGGAAAAATCAAGTTTTCGCGCAGCCTGGCTCGATTTATTAGTTAGATCACATAATGGTGGAGACAACGACTCAGTAGCCCTTAAAAGGAGATAATTAGGAACAGTTCCAGGAAAAGATTTTTCAGAATTTTCTGAAGAGCCGGAAATTTGGCATAAAATGAAAAAAGTTTAAGAGAACTATACTTGAACATTTTTTTCACTGGCGATTCACTTCCATTTTTCATTTTTACACCAACCCGGTTTAAAGGGCTTTTAAATGGACTTTTGAAGGGACTGCGTACTGTGTTTTTCTTTGGGACTGAAACTGATACGTTCAACTGTTTCCTGCAAACACACGTGTTTCTATATCTAATTTTTTTGTAAAAAAGAAAGCTAAATGCAATCCAAAATAAATTTCCAAATCCAGACACTTTTTTTGAAGTCTTGAGAAGTATGGAAACAGAGATATAGTAATATACAATAAAAAATATATTAGATTTACATGAACTGCATTATTGTGACCGGCGAAGAAAAATGATGAGAATAAGACATACATTGACATTTCAGCCATAGCCGTTTCAGGTAATTCATATAGTTCAACACGATTATAATGTATTGGAACTGGAGATGGCTCTTGATTTTCAGAACTTTTTGCACTCCAATCCCAAACTTTTAGATACGAATCATCCATCGTAGCAATATAATGTCCATTGCTGCTAAATCTCGCGACTGTAACCTGAATAAGATAGAGGGTAATAATTTTCAGTTTTTCTTCGAAAACTGCTGTGCTAACTGAGTTGAAATTATAGAAGTTATTACTAAAATAGCATTCAAAATGATAATGAGCGAAAATGAATGAGATTATGGAACAGAAATTCCACAATTTATGAAATTTCATCCAGCAGTACCAACATTTATAAAACTAAAATTTAAGAACATCCTTAATTCGCAAGTAGTTTGTTCCTTTAAGTGCAGAAATAACAGACCTCATAGCGGTGGCCACCTAGTGTATATTTCGGATAAGGCAAATAGTTCAGTTTGCCCTTGCTAAAACTGGAATATTTCTCCTGTAATAATGAAATGGTAAAATGAAATATATTTTAGAATTAAATGGACAAATTCAATAATTGAAAGAGCCGTCATGCTTAGAGATATTGAAAACAAAAGTTTCTCAAATTCAAAAGCTCTAGAAAATGAAATAATTAATAACCTGTAAATCCCAAATAACAGCGAAGCAATCACCACCTCCAAACATCACATGATCAGAAGTTGGCGAAGCAGAAATTCTGAAATCGTATGTGTTGAAAGACGTTCGCTTGACTCCTTGCAAAATATCAACTGAAAATCTCTCATATAAATGGGTAATTAAATCAGAAGAATGATAACCAAATAATCTGAATGACATTAAAATATAAAACGCACCTGGTGCATTATTTAATCCCTGAACACTGTACTGATAAATTTTTGAGTCTGTGGATGCAACAAAAAGTGATGAGCTAAAGCGATCAAGGCATATTGAGGCAATACCTTAATAAAAAAAATTGTTATAAAAAAAACTTGTTTAAATTTGCAACTCTAAATACGACAAAAAGTAATCAAAACTGCTGAAGAAAGGTTCGGATTTGTTGAAGGGTCAATTCGTAAAATATTTTTATTCTTTTTTGAAGAAAGGACCGGAAATATTGTAATCTAAGTTCCGCATATTCTTTTTTTTTTTTTTTTTTTTTGTTTCACTGAACCAAAAGTATATGAAATGAATTCAGTTAATATTTTAGAATAGATATGAGAAATAAAAGAAATCTAAAACAGCAACGTACCAAAATCACGAACTGAAGTACTATTTGGATCCTCTAGAATACGAAACGGAGTATTTTTGCCACGATAACGTAAATCCCAAAAACGAATACCTCTGCAGTAAATTCATTATCTGAATTAGTAATTAACGAAACATCAGCGTCAGAAATGAAAGACACTGAAATGAGAAGCAAAATATAACTACAAAAACATGAGATTTTACGTTTTGAAAGACGAAGATGCTGATATTAAAATGTTTCCATCATAATGTACTAAAGAAGTGATTCCTTTTGAACTCGTTGAAACTGACATACGTGACCTTCGTTTTGTTCCAATATTTTGACCTAAAAATATACGAACCAGGATCGTAAAATGCAAATTTAACATAATTAGGACTTAGAAACTGGGATCATCAAAGCAGTCTCGAAAATGCCAGGTATGGGTTGGGGAAAAAGAGTCCTCATATATCGCGCGTATCTCGGTCCATTATTGTAGGCCAAGGAGTATCCGAATTTAAAAAATGTCAATTAAATGACTAAACCAATCACATATCATATTAAATAATGACACAAAGACACGAAAATAATCTTCCAAATGTAGTACAAATTAAGAAGAGAAGTAAGGATTAGCACATTCTAAATGAGTAGCTGTTCATTTCTGTTCTGCCATGTCTCTTTTCAGCATTCTCCTTTAAAAAAAAAAGAAAAAAAACACAAAAAAACATAAAAGCAACACTTTATCCCTCCACCAAATGTTTTATATATTGAATGTCATATTTTCGACACTTGCTGGAATACTACCACAAATAAAAATAAAGACAGCGTACGTTCAGGAGCTTGCAAGGGATGTGTGTTTTCCAGAAGACTGAACGGACGCAGAATAGTAGCTTGTGGTTCTCGACGGTCCCATATGCAAATTGTTCCATCTCGAGCTCCTGTTGCAAAAAGATCTGAAATTTGTAATTATTTTTAAAACCTGCAACAAATCTAAATTTAAAAAGTTACAATATTCACTGAAAAGTTTATTAAGCAAAACTAACCAGGGCTGTCGTCTGATACAGAAAGAGCGCGGACGGAACCTTCATGACCGAAAAATTGCTGCACCACAAATTGGCGTTCAATATCCCATGACGCCACTTTTGCATGGCCAGATATGGAAAGTAAATTGTTCGGCCGATTCGCAACAAATGATACATCGATTACACAGCTTCGATCAGCAGAAATTGCTAAAAACTTTACATAGGTAACCTCTATCTTAAGTAATGCTTTTGAACAACATAGTAAAATGGAAAAACGTGCAAATAAACAAATCAGGAAAAGAAATACATTGCGTGAAACATGCATACTAAGAAAATAACCATTTCATTTTTGGGTAATTGATAACCGAATAAGTAAACTAACAATTTGTTATGGCATTTTCTCGAGCATCCAAGAAATGAATAAAACCATTTTCATCGCCGATAGCCAATAAATGTTCAGCAGATGGATCTTTGGCAAACTGACAAACCACCCATGCATTCTAAAATTAGCAAGAACTTGTATTCAATATGAAATGATAGGAAATTAATTTACATCAAATTTAATATTCTTAATTTCAAATAGATTTTACAATTTTAATTTTTCAATTTGCTATGTGAAGTTAGTTACTACAAATATTTAGTTAGCTACCATCAATCCAATTTCCATAGGATAGTTAAATTTTAACGAAAAAGCTGATCGCTCCATCACTGATGCGATAAAATTTATTTTAAAAACTGAAATTTATTTTAAACTAGACTTTTACCCTTGTGACTGCGTATTTTTCTTGCATAATTGAAAATCCATAAGATTTTTTTTTCAATATTTTCTTTTTATTTCAAAAATATAAAACACAAATAATTTAGTTTCTGTTCTGAGAGTAAAAATTTGACTACTTAACTGACTAAGAAGAGAATTTGAAATAAGATAAACGGAAAATAGGTGGAAAGAACGAAATTACCGAGGAAATGAAGCATTTTGTAGAGGAATAGTTGAGAAAATATGAATCTGGTACCACTCTCGGTACCCTTTGACCCCAATGCATGCAACGAAATCCCATAGATCATTGACATTCGGTACACTTGCACCACCCACCTGATTAGTGTTAGGTTAGTTTTGAAATCCCCGTTTAAATTTTCAAATTTTGGAGGTTGTCGGTTACAATGCAAATCCAATATCTCAGTGGAAAATAAGACTTTAATTTGATTTAGGTGGTGTATATTTTTAGGATTTTAGCAGGGTTTTTTTTTTTGATATTTTCGAATATTTTTATTTGATAATTTTTATGAAAATCGTGTTTTTTTCATTGTTAATGGAAGAGAAAATTTTGCAATTTGCAAAAAATTTTAACGATTTCTTAATGGAAACATTGTAAAATTTGACTTGCCAGAATCTCTTCTCATATATTTTTTGTGATAATTAAATTACTTTAAAAATGAATGAACGAAATATTTGAACAAAAAAAAAAAAAATATTTCAAAACTGATTTTTTTTTTTCAAAAAACAAAATCCAATTAAAAGAAATTTTTCAAAATCAAAATACAATTATCATTTAAGGCAATTGTATAAATTGCAAAAGATAACCAACAGGAATGCAACATAGAAATCTTTATTATCCATAAGTTTTATCATCCTTTGATCTAAATGAGATAATATCTTATTTGATTATCTAATTTTAGCCTGATTAATACTTTAAACCATTCACTTTTCTTAGCTGATCCATTTCAGGAAACATTATTGAGATTTTAAAAATGTCAATTTGTTATTGTTGATTCGGGAGTGCATTGATGGAGCAGTTACACAGTCATACACAATTACACAAACATTGTGCTATTTTATATCACTTAATTGATATTATAATTTTGGATGAAGTGATTATGCATACTTCTGGAAAAAGTTCTCATGAATTTTTGATATTTCAAAATATGTTTTTGAAGTTGCTTTAAATTTACATGGTTAATATGTAATAACTATGGGTTACTGCTAAAATTATGTTAATGAATGAATTTTACTGCCAATAATTTATATTCAAATTTAATCGTAAGCAAATTTTTGTTGTCATGTTTATAAACATGCAAAATCAAATTTATTGCTACTTTCTTATTTGATATTAATTGGAATTGGTGATGTGGTCTTCAGTGTTGCTGGATTAATTTTACAGAGTCAAATAAAAAACTCTCAGAACCAGTCAAAATAGCAGGGGTTAATAAAAGAAGAGAATATCATGAACACTGAAACTTTGTCGACCGATAAAGGCAAAGCGGAAATAAGCCAACCTGTTGTGCATACAACAAGTACGCCTTCAACTTTCCAAGTGATGCCATTTATGAATCCTATCACAAGCAGTACTTCTTCCTTTCATGAGGTAACATATGGCATTCATGATATTGTTAAACATATATGCACCTCATATCTATCAGAAAAATCAAAAAATCTTTTTCAGAAGCATTTTTAAACTTTGGGAGACAATTTCTAAATTGTATTCTAGCGATGTTTCAGAATGCTTTGCTCCGTACAGCAAAATTGGCGAAACAAAGAAAAAAAATACAAAAAAATACTGGAAATGGCCTTATAATGATTGCTATTATACATGTAATTATTTCCTATTAGAAATATGTCGCAATGATCGATCTTTAACGCTTCAATTCTTTTTCATTTCTGCTAACTGTGCTTGATGTTAGCTGAAATTTTAAGAAATTCTATAATCTGAAAAAAAAAAAAATTTACTTCTCTAAGAATGATAATCTATTCAACATTATAGCTTCTTCTTGCATGTGGCCTAATAGATTTGGGCATGTTTCTCACCATTCGATTCAATCATTATGGTCATGTATGGCCTGATAGCTATGCAAAGTTATATATTTCCGAATATCGACTTTTCCGTAACCAGGTGAAAAAATTGTCTTTCTTCTTTGAATACTACAAAAAGAAAAGAATTTTGAAAATTGAATAGAAGAAAAGTATTCACAAGTATTTAATAAGGTTAGATTTTTTTTTTTGAATTTTTGAATAATTTCAGATGCTTGCCATTCGTGTCGTCTATTCACCTACAACAATAGCCATTGGCTTGATGATATTATTTCCAAAAATTATTTATTTATTAATTATTTTCTTTTCCAAAGTATCATTTTGTAGAGTAGCAATCGTTGATGGAAGCATCTCCATTCTTGCATTTTTTTATGCTTGCATTACAGGTCGTTCTTCTTTTTTTTTAAGAAAAAAAAGGGTTTAAAAAAATGAGTTTAGCATGTTAGAAGAGTGAATTCAGTAAAAGGTTAAAGTTCGAATAAATTGACCATGGATTGTATGTCATTGTAAAGGTGATTGAAATCACTTTGATGAATTAAACTCTATGAATGACTCTTGGTCAATCGCTATTGCAGGTTCACATGCATATATTGTGCTGCGTAATTTTTCAACGATTCATATTGCGGATGGCGATGATATCCTTTGTTATGCCATAAGGTACTCCCAGAACATACTGCAACAATTTCGTCCGAATTTTTTGCAATTTTTTTAACACTTAAATAAGTATAATTGATTAAATTAGTAAGCAAAAGTCAATGAAAACATTTATATATATTTAAAATTCTTCTGCATGTAACAATTTTAATCAGTTTCATTTTCAGAGGTCAACGTCAAAATGCATCACAAGCATTACGTGATCGATGCTTATTGCTTGCATATAAAATGTTTGGTGAACATTTATCATTGCAATTTATAATTGCCGTATTTGTAATCATTGTTTGCATTATTAATCTCATTTATTTTTCCTCTCAAGAACATTTAAATACAAAGTATTCACAGAAGAAAGTTCAGTTTCAATCAAAAGTACACAAAAAAGTTTTCTAATTGTTATGCATTTTTAAATTTAGCATTAAAATTCAATCAAACTTCAAAAAAAAAAATTGTTACTTTGTATTCAAATTTTGAAAAAAATTATTTTTATATAATTGAAAAGAATCGATAAAAAATACGAAAAATTTTTTTCTTTCAACTATGTTTAGTGTAAAATATTCTCATTTATATTGATTTGTTAATTAGTGAATTTAATTTTTCTCAATGCAATAAATATTTCATGATAATTTGAATACAAACTTATCACTATAATTTATAATGTCCTGTTGGGATGCTAAGTTGCAAGACGTACCAACTCGCTCTTAAAAGGTCGAGATGAAGAAAACTGGGTGAATATGAGAGTTCCGGTAAATGTCGGGGAATAGTGGAACTGGTAGAAATTAGTGCAAATGATATTACTGTTTTTTGTGGTACTATTGCTGGTATTTATTTTGCTTTACATACTGTATGTTAAACGTCACTCATACGTGAACCAGAATGTAGCCAAAAGGAAGCGTACGTCAACGTCAGTACGAATATGTTGCGTAGCTGGATCTGGTATGATTTTGCTGGAGATTGCTTGTATATCAAATTTTTAACAATTTCACTGCAATGTTTCAATTTCAATGCTAATATTTAATCAGTCTTTGTGACCATTTAATTTTCCAACAAAGAGTAAATAATGTGATTCATTTCCAGTTCAAAAATTCTAAATTTAGCATATACTATCTATTTTTCAGGTGGACATACTGCTGAATTACTGACTTTAATGTCTGCTTTTAGACAACAATTTGGTTATCGTATATATATCGTTTCGAATAATGACAAATTAAGTGAACAAAAAGTAAAATATATGGAAAACATTTTTAAATATTTAGATTTTCAAGGAATGTTTAAGAGTATTTTAAAAGAATTTGCTGGAAACTTTTTTGTGAATTTTTATGGAACTTAGTCAGAAAAAAGATTCTTTTTAGTTATTAGCAATATTTAAGATAATCGAATTTGAAAAATCACAAGATCAGGGCAACTTCTGTATAGAATGGATAAGTAGAAGTCGAGAAGTAAAACAAAGCTACATTACTTCAATATTTACTACAATTTGGGCTTGCATCGAAAGCTTATTTTTGGTATGGCGGATAAGGTATTCATTTTGTTTTTCATTAGAAAGTAATTATTTTAAAGACTATGAAAAAGAATGATTGGAAAAATTTTTATTTTTATCGATGATTACTCCTTCACACAATCTAAATTAATTATTTTAAAAAATGATCATTACGATCTTTTCTTTTTCGACATTGACATCTTGAATTGAAAATTTGAAATCCTCATTAGGATTTTCAAATAGATTGCAAAATTGGCGAAGCTATTATGCTCGCCGCATTGTCATTCACCACTTGCAAAACACTCGAAATTCTTTTTGTCAAAGTTGGAGGAGCCGTTTCTGTGGTAAATGAGCCTTCGTTCGAAATTTAGACATTTGAAGTTATTAAATGCTTTTTATAAAATTTAAGATTTGAATTTATTAAATATCAAAATTATCATCGTTTTTGAAATTTTAGCCAGATAGTATTTCGTTCCAGGCCTGATGCATTAATCTGCAATGGACCAGGTGTTTGCTTACCGATTTGTTTCGCTGTAGCGTTGTTCGACTTGCTACGGCTTCGTGATGTACAGTTGTTTTATGTTGAAAGTATATGTAGGGTTAAAAAATTATCATTAACCGGACAGATTTTATATGATTCACGCATTTCTGACATTTTTTTTGTGCATTGGGAAGATCTTGTTCAGCGTTATCCACGTACCGTTCTGATACCGTGTACTGAATAATAATAGGCATAATTTCCGAATATACAATATTGGTAATAAATAATTTTGGTGGAAGCTGTGGCTGTGAAATCATAAAATTGTTAGGTCATCTTACATTCGTTTTCAGCTTTCAGTCATAGAAGCATTAAACATTTCTGAGATTTCTGGAGTGTAAGCTTGAGAAATACGATTTCATATTAGAGATTTCTTTACTTAGTTTATAGATAAAAAAAATTGCTGTCTGAATGAAGTCTATAAGTGGCACTTCAAATGAGAAATGCATTATTATGTCTGATAGGAATTTTATGGCAATATTTATCATTGCTTTACAAAGAGATTTTGCTGTAAATTTGTGACAGGTAATAAATGAAGCGCAAAACTTGATAATGATGTTGATGGTTTAATTTGTTGAATTTTAATATTTTATTCCTAATTTAAGACTGATAAAAGAAGTATAATTTGAGATTGGCAAAATCATTTTATATAAACTATATCAAAGTCCACTAAAAGGAAGCAGGAAAAAGTTTTGTTAATTGAGACAAATGAAATGAAACAGTTATAGATTAGAAAATTGGTTTCATGGAATCACAGTAAATGGAAATTTATTTCAAATCCCTCAATATGTTATAATCTTTGCTTATCTTTCCTATCTATTAAAAAATATAAAAATTTCTAGTAAATGCTAATTAAATCAATTTGAATAGTTTTTATGACGAAAATATTTAGTTCAGCTTAAAATAATTGGGCTAAAACTTTGCTGCAAATGTTGTTATGAGAGACATTGTGATAATACTTGATGATAATCGGATTGCTATTAGACAGGATGTTATATTCTTACCTTGATATAATTATTTCAATACAGACAACTCTACTATTTCGAACTTAGAGGAAATTAAATCCAATAACAATCCAGTACCGCTACAGTAATCCGACTCACTCACTATTCATTTCCAAAAAATAATCTCACAAACAGCATAACACTCCCTCAACATCTTATAATTTATGCAGATTTCAATTCCCACTACTAAATTCATACTCTTCAAAGTAAGAAACAAATAGAAGTGTATTGCTATAAATGGTGCAAAGGATTCCAGTGTAACGCTTTTGCTATATGTTTCAGTAATTCCATGAAAATATCATGCAGGACTGCTGAATAAATATTCACTTCAATTTCGGATACAGTGGAAAAAAAAAACTTTTTTAAACTTTACTTGTTTAAAAGTTATGAAAGTTACTAGAATGATAAAAATAGCACAATGATAAAGATAACCACTGGCGATTGAAATAAAGATAAAATAGGAAACCATCGTAAATGAATCGAATAAATCCAATCGAAAATAAGATCATTTATAGTAGAAATATGACACCATAATACATATATAATACATATAAGACAACAATAACGAGTCATTGTAATGACTAAAAGGAAAATTTTTTAAAAAGTCCTAATTTAAAAAAAAAACCTGAAGAGAGCAGAATGAGAGAAAAATAAACATAAAAGTAAGCAGATAAGTATGTTACTTTTTCTGGATTTCAATGATATAAGTGTGCTAAATGGAAATCAACAAAAAAAAAAAAAAAAAAAAAAAGCACAAGGAATGCAAGCAGAATTAACAAAGCCGAGATTATCACCATCTGAGATTAGAATTTCACCTCAATAACACAGAATCCATATGACACTGGGAAAATCAAAAAAATATCATTTAGTTGTGGAATAAAGTGTATTGAACATCCAAGGCAACCTTGGACACCGTTTCCAAGAAAAGAGAGAATGAGCTTATGACGGGTAAACATCATAATATATACCTTTGCCATTATGCACCCCGTAGTACAATTGATACCGGTATAAATTACATGAGAGTTTCAAAATAAGTAATAAAGAAGTTTTACATAAAACACAAAATTGCAGAATAATTATTAATTTAGCAAAGATCAAACTTCATAAAGGTGAGCAACTGAATTACAGCGGCGACAATGATCGGCCTATAGAGAGCTAGAATAGAGCACATCCACTGCATCCAATGTTCATTTTTGACTCCAAAATGCTGTTTTAGCTTATTTCAAAGACTCATATAAGTTCAAATCTGTTAGTACACCATCCTGCAGCGCCGGAAGATCTTCAGCAATCACCTGAAAAAAATTATCCTATATGATAAAGAATTTGCCATAAAATTACAAGGAAAAAAAATTTGCCAATAAAATTTCAATTTTTTCCCTGTATTAAGACTCAGTATTGATAAAAACTTTATTGAAAAGACTCAGTATCACTACTATTGATTTTATCAATAGCATAATGCAATATTACCAAAAATTATCCATGTAAAATGTGTCAGAAATAAACTACAATTCAGAAATATATTTTAAACAATGTATGCATGAGAAATTTTACTGAAAATTTTCGAAGATTTTTATGAAAAAATTGAAAAATTTTCAAACATTATATTGACTTGAGGTCAATTCGATGTTTAATTTTTGCCGAATGAAAGATTGAAAGAAACAGAGCTCAAAAATTAGTATTCCAACTGCATTTGAATTATCACCCCATTAAAACTAAAATACAATAATATCATTATCAATACAATACTTACGCCTTCTACAGAGTTTACTTCACTCTGCTTCAGAAGAAACTCTCTGACGTTACCGAACAGTGCTGGCGTCTCTTCATTCTGTGAAGAAACTTCTTTTTCATCAATGTATGACTCAAGCATCCAAGTTAGATGGTCGTTACTGAATATAGGCACCAAATTCCTATGAAAAGAGCAGACAGAAATAATAACAATTGGAGATGAAAATTTACAAATGTTATTTAACATCATAAAGCAATATTTGCAATTTCACCCTCCATACACTCACACATTTGTCAAAAAGCGAAATATAAGGCTGATATAATACATTACAGAAAGATAATTTTTGGTGAACAACGAATTCTGAAAGAGCTCATAAATAGAATATTGTCATAATAAAAAAAATTTTTTTTTTGTACAAAAATTTTAGTCATAAAAACTAACTCTTCCGTGCACCAAACTGATTTTTCTGGTAATCCTTTTGAGAGATGATTGTTTTCGACGTAGTGTTGTCTGAGCTTCTGCAACGAACCCAGATCACTTCTACCACACACGAAGCATCTTGCATTGTAGTTTTCTTTACGTATGTAATTAATCATTCTCACCCGTTCATAAACATCCAGCTTCTCTTTTTCAATGATTTCGAGAATATCGAAGGAATGAACATTCTGGAAATGAATAGCAATATAACTTGAAGTTTTTTTTTTGCATATCTAATAGAAACTTGCATAATAATAAAGTCAACAAAAAGAGCATATGAATTATGAGATATTTTTGATCATCTGAAAAATTTTTCAAAAGAACGCTTTAACAACTCTAAAACTTTGTTGATTTTTGAAACTATTCATTAAAAACAGTACATAAAAACAACTGAACTTACTTTCATATGTTCGAGTAATGGAGCCGCATGATCCTCAGTTTCTTCACAAAACAAGCAAACCGCACGAGTCTGCTCCACATCGATATTATCCTCTTGCCACTCCTGCCAGGATTCCCTATAAACAATGATATCAGTTGAAACTTTAAAAAGTACCGAGCAGTCAATTCAAGGTATTGAAAATTATGCATTTGATTTATACAAGAAAACAGAAAGAATCAGTACGGTCCAATGATATCATTGATAGATTACCATATCGAGAAATGGAATACAAAAAATTCTGGAACGGGACAACTAACTGTTCAAAAAGAAATTGAAAAATTAAAACCTAACTCAAATTTGAGTTTGGTTATAACCTATACTGCTTTGCGTTTTAGAAAGCGCAAACATCGAGAACATATCAGAAAACTAAAACAAAAAAAGATTTACTCTTCTTCTTCTTCATCGGAATCTACAAACGTTGGCATAGTATCTTCGAAATCTTCTTTCAATACATCCAACCAACGCTTTCCCAGCTCCTAAGAAAAAGAAAAAGGGCTTTTAGATATACAGTAAGTATGTATATATACCATCTTATAAAACTTGATTTTGAAACTCAATACTTTGGAAATGTCAGCTGATAATTACAGCAGAACTTATGTACATCATTCTCGGAAAATCTAAGATGACATAAAACGTTTAGATATTATAACGGGCAACAATTCCGGTACACAGATTAGTATTAGAAGGCAAAAAGCTTGGAACAGCTGTACCCATGAGTCCAAAAATCTTTATGAACTTGATAAAACATCCAGTACGGGAAAAAATATCGGTTCCTACCAAGTAGTTGATTATGTAGAATTTGTCATAGTAATTGTTCTTTGGATTCACTTCCTTATGATTTCGTTTACGCATATGGTCCATTAAAGTGTTACGGTCGCTGAACTTTTTTTCACAGTAAATACACTCATTGCTGCAAAGCAAAACCTAACTTGAACGATAAGATAAAATGCAATGAAAAAATCAGTTAAAAACTTCAAAAATTCGATACAACAAGCATCAAAATACTTCTACATTATTAATTTGCATTAAAAAAAATTTTTTTATTATCAAAGAATCAAAGAATAATGTTCATTTTAGAAATGACAACCTGAGAAGCTTCGATTTCAGACACTCAATGTATTCGGTGACAAAAACTGCAACATATAAAATTAATTATAAAGAGATCAGACAAATTTAAATAACACTGCTGAAAAAAGCATGAAAGATGAACTGATGAGTTATAATTCCCAGAAATAACCTATAATGCACTAATTCAAGGCAAAGAACGCACCTAAGTTGTCCGGTGAGCCAAGATTCAAATGATGGATCATGTAGAGGTGGTGGATTATTTTCGATCGATTACCACGAGCCGTATATCGACAAAAAATGCACTGTTGAATGAAATTCGTATCTTCTCGTTCACGCTGTTGACATGCCAACGCCTATAATCCCAAAATTTTGAAAAAGGAAACAAAAAACGTCCATTTCTACCTCGGTAGTTTCAAAATTGGACCTATTTTTCCGAGTGTTCCGCAAAAAAACAAATCAGGAAAACTTTAATAATATACTTCTTCCAGGCGTCTCATAGCAAGTTTCTGACGTAAGGCATAATCCTCCGGTAGATTTTCGCCCATTTCATAGAAATAACTTATTTTCCCATAAAATTCGTCATTTTCAGCAGGAATTTTTTTCGGGAAAATGGTATCAATGCTTTCCTTAGCAAAACGCTGCCTCCAATATTCGACATATCTTAATAAAAATAATAGGCGATTGGTATGAACAAACAACATAATTAAACAAATAGGATGAAAAGTAATCAATGTACTCCAAAACTTTCGAACAAATTTCGGAAAATTCGTTCGGATTTCAAAACAAATCATAAAAAATTTAGTTTACAGTCACCAACCTCTTCGGATCAACAATCAAATCTATCTCGATAATAACAATATGATGCTCATCCAACAGATGCCTGTAAAATATGTTTCATTATGATTTAAATTTGTTAAAGGTCAATATTATGGAAAAAACTGAAAAACTAACTCCGAAAATTGCATAAGATGCTCCGGAAGATCGAAAAACTGCAAACAGCTGAGACACATCGTTGGACCACCCCATTTGGGACTGCAAAAGTATTTTCAATACATATTCTATTTTCATAACGAACCATTAGTTCCAATTATTCTGTCATAAGTTTATTATATCACTGCGAAAATATTTCTGAAGAAGCCGCACCCTAACTGCAAGCTTGATAATACAACTTTTAACTTTCTTTCAATACATCATATCCATTTTATGCAAAACAATAAAGATCAAGTAAATTTTGAAAAAATAAGAGTAATGAGTTTTTAAAATGCGAAGAATCAGTAAAAACATGGACACCTGTATCCCACTGCTGGAACAGTACCCGAAAGAGTGCGTATGCGTCCCCGTGGAATGGTCAGAGAAAGTTTTTTTGGTCCTTTTAAAGTGTCGTTATCATCGGAATCGCTGAACGGTTCTTCCAGATCGACTAAAAAAAAGAACAATTTAATCATGATTATTATAAATTTGCAAATGACATTTCAAATCGAGGACATACTTTCGCCGTCATAAATAAATCCTTCTGATGTCATCGAATTTGTTGGTTGTTGCGTATTCCGACTTTTGTCGATAGCTTAAATATTTTAAATTAAATAGGCAACGCTCATTCCTCACTCCGTATTTTTGAGATGGCTGCTATAAATTCACTGAATAGAAATGATAATTGGGAAGTGAAAAAGGAAGTAAAGCAGCAAAGAAAATAGAACTACAGTAGTTTCTATAGCCTGAAAGTGCTACCATCTTATTTTACCCTTCATCTGACGGCGTTCACTCAATTTCTGTCATTTTAATCCGTATATATATTTTTCTGCTTCTTTCTATCATAGATTTCTGCTTTTTTTCATCCTAATCTGATCCTTTACGAATTTTAATTATAGCTTTCTTAAGTTTGAATTCGCTAATTTGTTTTACTATTTCTATCCTCAATATTTAAATTTTTTCACTAACATTATGACATTTACTTAAACGATTTATGAGCAATGGATAAACATGGATGGATCATCTTTACTCTTTCAAATATCCCTTCAAAATTTTCTCTTCTGAAAATATTTCCAACTCCTCCTTCTCTCTATCTCGTCACTATTTCCACTCCATATTGAGCTACTACACTAAGCTTAACATAGCTTTAAAAAATGGAGAAATTCTAAATATCATATGAATAAATTCATAAAATATAAACAGCTAACAGTAACGTCGTTTTGCTACCACCGTTTGAAAGTCATCGCCACCAATTTCCTTCGTTATATTTGTTGATTTTGAACGTGGCTTGCTCTCTTTGTTCGAAATTTTACTACAAGTTTCTTTGCTTCCTGCTGTGTTTCGCCGATTATGTCCTTTCTGCAATATAACTCTATGAATAAAAAAAAATTCAAATATTGTGTCTAATTTAAAATTAATGTCCATATAAATATGTTTCTTAGTAATATAAGAAAGAGGTCGGAAAGATGCCTTGAAATCGAACAAGTCTCAACTATAGAGGAATATTAGAGCCAAACTAAAATAGATACATTTTTTGACACCAATTTCAAATCAGCAACACCACTTGCTTCATCCATGGATCCCTTCGTAATGCCATTTACTAATTTTCCTTGCATGTTGCCGGCAATTTCTTTTTTGATATTTTTTGGGACATTTTCCTTTCCTCTATCTGAATTCCCGTTCTGAACTGTATCACCACCATTTGCACCCACTGCTGTAGCCATATTTTTAATCTAAAAAGATTTCACCTGATTCTGATTATTCCATATGATTTTTTTTCGTCAAGAAGTAACGCAATGATTTATAGGATAGATATTTGTGCTAAAAGACAATAAATCATATAATATTAGCTTTCAAATTATTAAAAAGAAATCACATCTGTGCTTAAAATTGGAAAGGAAGAAAAGGTTAAAGTTCATAAATGATAATCTTTCAAAAAGACAAACAATAAACAAAGCTTTGAACGTATTTCTAAAATTAGAAAAAGAAAAAAAAAAACAATTTCTAATAACTAATCACAAAACAGCTTGAGAAATTTCAAACTATCCTGTAACAATCGGCGTTTTAAATATTGAAATCATGTTGCTTGTCACACAACTTATTCCAACAATAGCATTGACTTTTAATTAAGGGCCATAATAGGGTCGGAAACACTACAGTAATCGATTCAAGGATACGAACTAAAATAAAAAAAGAATAAGTATCAAAATAGAAACGATAAACAAAAATTAGTAATTGAATTATCAATAAGAATGCAACATAAATCACGCAAAATATCACGTCCGATACTAGTGGCTGTCAGTAACCTTTGCTCATTTTAACGCAACATGGCACAGAAATTACAACGTGTCGAGACAAGTACCCAAACAATGCAGCATAAGACCCGATCACGTGTATCTGATCTTTGATTCTCAGATTTACGAATTAATGTAAATTGCATGTAATGTTTACTTACTGTATAATATGTTTTTATCTTATTCAATTATTTTTTTCAAATAAGCTATTGAAAAAAAAAAAAAAAAAAATGAAAAAACACATCATTTTTCGCATAGCTCATCCCTCCCCTTTTTAGACAAATACGTGCAACCTTAAGACAATTAGATAAATATAGATATACACGTACGTGTCCAAACTGACCATCTAAATGGCTATTTATAAAGTAATGGAGAAACATACATGCTTAGAGAGAAATATATTAAAAAATAAAAACATTGGTTTTATGGTTGTATGAATGAGAAGCAGCAGTAGTAGCAAGAGCAATAGTGTAGTGTGATATTGTTGGAAAAAGGTTGATCTATTCGTATCGAAAGAAATAAACGAAGATAAAATTGTATTAGAAAAGATAACGTTGAAAGAAGAGGAAGAAGGCATATGAAAATTTAATTAATACTTTTGATTAATTTTGCCTTCTTTTCTCACTTTAATATTTTTCATCCTGAAATCTTATTTACAATAATATCAGGTACTGGTCAGATAATGGTCATTTTTCAGTATACATTTCATCCAATACTTGTCTCATTTAATATTAATATTCTTAATTTATTTTTCATTGGGAAAGGAAATTTTCATTTGATACGTTTAGTATCATGTAAAACTTCCAACTATTTACACAATAACGTCTGCTTGATCAAGTTCATTTCTGGACATTGATTAATGATGGACATACTATAAAATTAAAATTAATTTATTCTTTTTAACTAATCTCTATCATTGTACTTTATAGTATGATGATACAGGTAAATTTTTAGTTTATAAAATTTTCAATAGTATTGTAAAATGAAAGTTGATAGATTGAAAAAAAAAAAAAAAAAGATTTCGCTTATTTCTTTAATTTTTATACAAATTAAATTAAAAAAATTCTTTAAAAAAGTTCAATCATTTAATTAATAATATCAAATGAGAGTTCAAAGGTCATCTAGAATAAAAGGATGATATGAAGACTAAGAATAGAATAATTGAGCTTTAGCAAATTCTGATATGAAGCGTGTGTTCAATAACAAATTACAAAAGTGAAAGAAAACTACAATAATTATGATCTAGTTTCATTGCTAAACAAATCTAGTCTACTGCTGAATGAAGATCTTTAACGACCTTTTCACATTCTGAATTACAATTTCGAAGTGATTCTTACAACAACAATGAAGTGAAAATTTCGATATCGTATAATGTAATTTTCCTTGTTACAACCTAATCTAATCCATACTGTTTTGTACTTCAACAATTTTAAAACGTTTTTTTTAATTTATAAAGATAATGCATTCCGGCATCTTTTTAATATCTATCACAATTGCTACAGCCATTTCTAGAATCGTAATATACAGGAATATCAAATGCTTCCTTCTTTTTCTTTTTACTTTAGTGGTTGAGCCTGTGAAGCATTGCTTTTATCCGTTTCTCTCAGCTGTCAGGAATTCTGTTTTAATGTTTTCAGTATCATATTCCCTGCGGGATTTTTTAATTCCTCTTCCAAAATCTTGCAAATATTCTTAAAACCCATTTGTGAAATGTCAGTTGGTTGCCTTTAGTAATTCCTTGTGGCACTCGTATCATCATCTTCCTAAATGGTTTTTTTTTTTTATTTAACGATAAGAAGACGTTCGTCTAACCCATAAGATGCTCGAAGTAATTATCTCTTTGTGCATTTAACATAGTTATTGATTGCTTTAACAAAGCCAATTCTAATTATCTAATTAAGAATAAAATGTCATAATGTCTATTTGAACTTCTTCCAATATTTCTTAAAAACTGCTCGATTATAATAAAACCAATTTTTTTTCTCTGAGATTATTAGACTTGACGAACTTCCTCATTAATCTTGTAAGTTTAACCGCAAAATATTTTTAATTACAATCCTTATAATTTATATAAATTTCATATTAAAGTACACTTAAGATTTACAAATTTTAGGACACAATAGTTAGCACCTCCTTGACTGCTATATCACCTTCCTTTCATGCCATTCTTCAGTTCTATTAGAAATAAATTTAGAAGGCACCATTAGATAATTTTTTTTTTTTTTTATTTTTATCTAAAAATAAGAAACGCAATTTCAAAATTTTGATAATTCATTGTCCTTTGAAGATTTCATTTGTTACTGTGAAAAATAATTTGGTGAAAGGATACTGTAGAATTTTTCTGTTCTAAATTTGATTAATATCAATCATTGCAAATATCATACAAGTTATAGCAAAGATTGACTTTTCATGCTATATCCATTTCATCCTGTTGTGCTGCAGCCTGGAAACCTATCCTTGTGAAGAACGCTTGAGCTCAAGGATGCATAATGATTAAGAGTTATCTTTTCCCACAAGAACTAGCAATTTGATCATATCATGCAATTCGAAAGTAGTTCAGCAAATATGATTCAGTTCGAGGAAAGAAATGAAAGTGTGGGCAAAGAGACAGGATAGTTCAGAATTCAACAATGCTTTGGAAGTGTTACCTGTTTGCTTGGACAAGAATGAAAACTAAGTTCCATATGCTAATTAAAATTGTTGAATTATATTAGGAAATGTAGTTAGGACTTAACTATCGTTTTTGGCATAGCAAAATATTCTGGATCGTTAAAATGTCACTCATCCATACCTCGAATCTGTGGAAAGCATTGTTGGAATTCTGCATATCCTTATCTAGCCCATGTTTTAAGAAATAATCCTATTTCATCTATTAAGCAGGCCCATATTTTGTTATTTTCAAGAGAAAATTACTTCTATTGATAGAAAAGCAATACGGAAATGAATAAAGCAAAGCTGTTTGTGAAAATCGGAGGATTTTTCTCGACATGTTCAGCCAAGTTAAACTTCATTTTATTACTGAAAAGGATGGAAGGAGCAATGAGGTCACGTAGAAATACAAGTTAATTCAAAGATAGATGAATGAATGATAATTATAGATTGTACCATCCAAAGTTGATCTTACAAAATTGAGTACATAAAAAATGTTTGGCTCAATTGCTGCCAAGTTACTTTGTGAGAAATAGATGAAAATAATGATTTTCTTTTAAATATAATAGTTTTTCATCAGACTCATATAATTATTTCTTACATTGCTTCTGAATGTATCACATACTTTGAAATTGTCATTTTATTTGAGTTGGTAACATAAGAAAATATCTTCTTCTACTTTCTTCGTGCTCAGAATGGTTATGGTTTTCGAGATCCAATATTTTTGAAGCCCATTTCCAATTCGTATATTTCGTAATGTTTTTGAAAAGAGTAAATGTAAAGGACAATTTTATTGACGAATAGAAGTTTTTTTTTTTTTTTTTTTTAAATTGAGAATTGTCATTTTTTCCATTTATTGGTTTATCTAACAAAGAATGAACATTTCAGAAGGTTTGTATCGTCACCATTTATTATTGTTCAATGGTATTCGTCTTCAAGCTAGAAATAATCTATCTGCCCCTATTTGTTCTGGCTTCTTGGCTAAAACTTTCGGGATTTGTCTCCTACTTGTGCTATCCATCATTTCTTGTTCCTCCCATCTTCACATATTTCATTGCCTATGTTCCCCAATTGCCTCTCCTAAGCATTTAAAGTTGAAAAGATTCATCTATTGCATAAATTAATTTTCGATGAAATCAAAAATATATAAAGCTTTCTCGAGATCACACTGATTCGGCTTCTGGTGCACTATCATTAAATTCACTTTTCGTTAAATGAAGAATATGCTAATCTACTGGTAAGCACTCTTTTGAAATTTCTTCGAACCATTCCTCTTGAGAATAATGAAAATTTTCTCATGCTGTCATTTAAAAGTTGTGCGAACTTGTTCACTACATTCCATCGAATTCAGTTTAATCACTATTCAAGTATTACAGTTCCAATTATTACCAATCGTTACAACTTTTCTCACAGCTATTTTCTACTTTTCATCAGCAAAAACTACGGCTTTTATTTGTCGAAAGTTTAAAATGAAATAGGCCTTGAAAGTTTTTACTCTTAATACCTTCACTTTTCAGTAAATTTACATTCTTGAACAAAACTTCCTCAATTTCTTCTAATTTTTCAGTTTAAATAAAAATCACATTCGAGAAATTTGCGAGAAAAGTGAAAAAGGAAGCTGAAATTCACAAAATCACAAATGTTTCATATTACTAACAATATATTGCTATATGTCCTTTACTAGCTAAAAGTATTACTTCTTCAAAGTCATTAGTCGGCAAAGCTAGACCAAATCTTATCATCTTGAGAAATCACAACTCTTGTCACATAACCGCTGATCGATCCCAAGTCGTCATTTTTCGCACTCAAAGGATGCAGCTATCGCTGACATACAAACTTCAAGAGTTCATTCTGCACCATCTTATCACTTCAAAATTATTTCGGAATAATACGGAACTTACCGATCATTCTTTCTCATCAATAACAATTTCAACTTCCCTAAGATGATTTTGCATTCACTCAGATTTATCGCTTTGCACTATCGTGATTGATGTCCTGTTAATTAAATCAGATATCCTTTGTTACAAATTAGAAAAAAAAAGCGATTTCAATTAATAAAAGCATATGACTAAAAAGATGATTATTGAAATGTTTCCGTTTAACTTAGATTCTATCAAATGCGGCATTAGTTTAAGTGATTTTTAAAAATTTTGGGAATCGGAGAAGTTGTCATCTGATTGTTCTTAACCTATTGATTTTGTATTTAGATTGACATGTGATACATACAATTGTCACTAAGCCTCATTATGACATTTTCATTTTGCATAAGACCCGTGGAATAACCAATGTCCAGTAAAAGCTTGTAAATGATGAGAAATCAAACAGTTTGCATTAATATAAAAAATATTGTTTGAAAGCATAGCAGAACTGTTTGTCAACTGCCACAGGACAATGAAATTAAATTTTTCCTAATTCGTTTTGTTTGAAATGCACTTCAATGAATTCTTCTTTTCAATACCATCCATATGTAAATCATCGTAAAACTTATTAAACAATAGTTCAACTGATCTGTAAAACAAGTTGCTTTATAAATTAATTTTCCATACACAGCAAAGTTGTAAAACATTGTTGCGAGCTGTTCTGCTTCGTCTCATTTTGCTAATTCAAACTTCTAGATCAACCTGGTTTAGAGACATCATAAGTCATTTGCAACGCAGCTCTACAGTTCACTTCAAAGAATTCTGAATTAAAATTTGCATTTTAGGAGGATCGCATAATTAATTTTGCTCGTCCAATTTCCTTGAATCTTTTCTTAAAAATTAAGCACAAATCTAGCTTGTCTTGTCAGGAACGCTTTAGTTATATGAAGTATTGTTATGAAGTAAACAGTGATGAAAATGAGGCCCAATTTCTATCTTTCTAATATTGGCTTTTACTATGATAGCCTCAAGTAGTTCCAGTATATTTTCAATTACCAAGTTTTTAATTGAAATGCCCAAGCTTATTTCTATCGTTGTTGAAGATGGAACCTAGTTATCGGTGATATATTCTGGAAATGTTCTAACTCTGAAGAAAGAAGAGAGAGAGAGAGGGAGAGAGAGGGAGAGAGAGAATGAATTGATTCAATTTAAACTCCCCTGAGGCGCTAATGGAAATTGGTGCGTTTCTAAAACTGTACTCTCAAAAAGACTACTACTGAGAAATCATTTTGAAGTGCCCAATTCCCAAAAAATTCTACACCGAGATAATTTCCATTAAACATCTGTCACATTAAGATGCAAAGTTGAGATTTACAATAGAACAGAATAGATATTTTAGGGATTTTAAGTGAACCAGGGATTAGTCCAGTTTTTATTGGTCACTAACTTGATTTATCGTTGCACTAATGTATATACCTATTTATAATGAGCCAAGCGAGTCTCAAATCATTGTTTCAATCCAGAAAATTCACAAGACTGTTTCGGGTTTCACTCGTTGCGAATTCGGATTATTACTATGCCATTTTCAGTTTCGCTAAAAATGAACATTGATGTAAACTATGTGTAAGAGATATGACTCATCACGACACAGTTCGTGCTAAGCTAACCTCCATGTCTAAAGCAATTCTTGGATTCGACAAGAGTGGGTAGTGAAAAGCCTGAAACAAGAGATAATGAACAGAAATGGAAAGCCAAGAACCAGCTCAAAGCTAGCAATTAGCGTACATTTCTTTACTCAAGTTATATGTCTATGAGCGCATTTGTCGTATGAGTTACTCATTATGTCCCGAAGTACATTTATTTCGGCATAAAATTCAAAATCGGTATCAATGGTTGATGCTAAAATTTTCTAAATGTCCATGAAATCCTACACTATATTGTATTCATCTCTCAAATGCATGAAGATGACTTTGCAGATGACTTCATAGTTAAAAGAATAAAACCTGGATACTAATATAAATCATTTTTCAGGATGTGAAGTTGTGAGGTGTGATGAACATATTGCTGAACATTATCATCTACATTTTGTCATCTACTCGCATTCAGATACATTCTCAGTGGAATATTGCAACAAAAACTCTCTACAGCAATCGTAAATTTTGTTTCCTGAATATTTCTATGATTCACTACATTTTTTTTTTCCACGATATTTAAATGTTTTGCATAAGAAATGAGATACAAATGGTTATCTAATATATTCACGCTGATCTGTACACAGAGAATAGAAGATGACAAAAAAGTTAAACTTGAGAATTATAGAAAATCTCAGAGTGATAAAATTTTTATTCTTTCTATTTGGTCAACAAGAATAACATTTTCTAAAATTTATCATTTAGCACTAACAAAATATTTCATAGATAAAAACTATTTGTTTAAACCCTATCCAACTCATTTCTCTTCTTCAGACTATTTCATTCTTTTTTTCTCATTTTTCTATATTTTTTTAGATCCTTATCTTATGTGTATCTTTGGCTTCACTTAATACTTCGGTGAACACGAAAAAGTAGTCATTGTTCTCTGTTACTGTTCACAGTACTTAACTACATTTAATACAAACCAGGTTTTTTAAGAAGTATCTGTCATTCAAAACAAACAGAAACAAAAACTGTCACTTCTCAGCGACTAGTATGAATTTATACATGCATTAATTTTGCTGATGAAATTCCAGCTTCACTACTAGAACCTTTCAAAAGCAATACATTTTCTTGATGTCAATAGAAAATAGGATTTTACAAGATTCTACAAATGTTTAGAAGGAGTAGTTTTAAAATAAAAAGTGTTTTCTAATAGGCTCTCAAAAAATAAAAAATTCTTGGCAACTTTTTTTCTCAACTTTCTTATGCTTTTGCTTCTTATTACTAATAGTCTATTTCTCCTCTAGTATTTCCCGGACCATTTTTCAGTTAAACTGATTTATACGAATCTTAACACTTTCTGGCAATCCGTTCGAATATTGATTTCTGTAGGTGGTATGCCAAACGAATACTATTTTCACACTTTTATTTTAAGAATTTTGAAATCGTTATTCATTTTAAAGAAATGATTTATTTAAAGTAATGGTATCCAGTTGCTCAATAGTTGCTTGAGATCAACAGTATTTGATGTCGAGTATTCGATATCGTTTGCCAATCATCACTTCTTTTTGCTTTCCATTCTTGTTAAAGCTAAAAATTAAATAGCCATAATTCATTATAACTATACAAAAGACTGTCCATTAATTCTCCCGTTCTTTTTTTTCCCTTTTTTTTCATTTTCCACCATTTTTTCCATATTCTTTTTTTTTCACATTTTTTTCTCATGAAATAGCACTTGCTGGTTCTACATTTTCTTATAAAAATGTAGCAAGATACCTAACATCATAAAGAAGTATCAGTCAGGATACTAGCTGTACTTCTGGTACCATGAAAATACAATCATTCCGAAAGAATCAAGATACAGAAAGACAAGAGAATAGTTTTTAAATTATAAATTTCATTACTCAGAAGTATGTGTTCGATAAGATCAAAATTATTTCCGATCCTAAATAATATTCATATTTATTACTGCAAGAGAGATTCTAGCAATTATTTGTGCACTTCAAAGGAGAATAATTTAGCAATCCTATCAACATTTGTATCGGATCGATGTCCTTTCTGCAGAACAGTGATGCAATAAATAATTTTTTTTTAAATCATTTCTAATCACTGATATTTTATTGTTTTCATAATATCTCAATGGATTTTTGTTTCATTCGCAAACTTTATCATACAAATCTCTGTTTATTAATCCTACCAGAAAAAGTCTGTTCAAAAGCAAACTGCGATCTGTTCAAAGCTATAAAATCAATCAAGATGAAATAATCTTATAAAAGACAGGACAAATGTCTGTAGTAGATGCCATTATCTTTGTTTTCTTCTAGCTTTGTTCATTTCTTTAGTATTTCTTATTTTTCCATTTAATTTATTAATTCGTCCAAAAAATTCATTTTAAGAACTTGTTGTTAGCGTCTGTATAGCAGCTAACTGTAGCAACTAGCCTTCAACTCCTAACAAGTTCAACAAAAACGTAAAGTGAAACGGAAAAATCCTTGTACGTAAGAAGGTAATTTTTTGTAATAATTGTGCTCATAAAAAATCGATTATTATCGAATTCCTCAGCGGTCATCTACGTGGAAATGTTTTCAACAATTCATGATAAGCTAACCTATAACAAATTACTTAAAAATGAAAATTAATTAGAAGGCTATGGGAGTATTTCTGCAAAGCAATGTTATTCCCACACTTGGATTCCAAAATTTTCCGACTTCATTCACACAAAACCGACGTTAATCTTCGGCAAGGGTCAGCTAAGTCGATCAAATTTGCATGTTATGCTAAATAGACAAACACTATTAAAGTGCCATCTCCTCCTGTCTTTTTTCTGCAAATATCTAATTTGCCTGAAGAGACAGCTCAGTGTAATACATTCCCATCTGGTTATAATCATTCCTGAAAGCAGTTGAGCTCTTTTTCGTAGAAATTCGGAAAATTTCCTGTAGAGATGAAATGTTATGCCAAGAGAAATGCAACATCGAAAGCATAACATAGTCGAATCATTGTTCTTTATAGGGCAGAAACTCGCTAATAGAGAAAAAAGATTTATGTTCTATAATTAGTTCGATGTTACAAAGAAGATACCTGCAAACAGATAATTAAGTAATTAGAAGTCTTCCTGGCAGAATAAATTAATAGTCTGTAATGGTAACTTATATCCATTATTATTGTTTTAATTTTTTAATAAAGAACAGTCTTCTTTTGTCTTATCTTAGGAAACTTTTTAAATACTTTTTTTTTTTGATCCTTCGTTGATAATTTGATTTATTACATCTGTGAATGTCATTATGTAAAAAAGAAATGAAAGATTCTTATTTTCACTTATACTTTTCATGTTATCTCAAATCTTTCAATAATACTTGTCATTTAACAAATTGCTTCCTGAATCAAAGGATCGGCAATATTGATTTAAAATCGTTTAAACTCACTTCTTCTATCTTTCAGATTGGTATATTTTTTCAATACATAAATTCTTTTCATCAACACTAATTCTTTTCATGAGTTATTTCTCAATTAAGACACATTACAAATCAAAACTAATTAATCGATATATAAAAAGATAACTGAAAAAATGACAAGGTGCTTTTGCTCTTAAAGATTTCTATTTAATTTCACAGCAATCTTAACTCAATTCTCGTTCAAATTTAAGTTTAAATTTATGCAAAATTTATTGTACTAATTATATATCATCTGAATAATTTGAATTGTGGAATAAATGAAATAAACTAAAAATGGATTTGATGGCAAATGAGTGCGCTTAAATTTATAAAAGAATGGTAGCAAGAAGGGAATCAGTGTTTCAGATTTTTTCAAAGGAAAATTAGCCAAATCATCAGATCTAATTGTCCTAACTTTAACTAAGAAA
Source organism: Mansonella perstans (assembly GCA_037074765.1). Lineage (NCBI taxonomy): Eukaryota > Metazoa > Nematoda > Chromadorea > Rhabditida > Onchocercidae > Mansonella > Mansonella perstans. The sequence continues at coordinate 120,389 of JBAMDO010000107.1, forward strand.
GTGACTTACCTCGATCGCCTCTATTCCTCCTTGTCGCTTTCATCAAATTTCACAGTGTTTTATTAAAATTTTGATTTGCTCAGATATTGTTTTACTATCGAATTCAGTTACTACTTCTGCCGGAACTAACATTCAATTCCTGTAGAATAAAGCTGAAAGCACCAGAATTGCTCAAATATTAGTCCAATCATTTTCGATACTATAAATTGAATATGCCTGCTAGATTTGGGCTAATATCATAGACATTTGTTGTTTAACTTTATTCCTCACTCGTTCCCTGGCCAGTAAATGATTTGCTCTATTTTAATCTGATCGATCTTTTCTCCGCTGCATTTCCTAATGATTAACAGATTATATGATCTGGCAATGATATTTAATAAACTCTTACTTTTTTTATTACTTTAGATTTTGCACAAAATATAAAAAAGCTGCACGATCTGTTTTGACTTATCAACTTTTGTATATTATTCGCTCTTCGCATTTCCATTAGCAACAAATACTATTGATGCAAACTTCAACTCTTACATTTTTTTTCCAATCAGTTTTTCAAATAACAAATCTTGTTTGACAAAATGCCATTTGTCAATTATATATCATTATCCTGACAATGTTAATACTTCTTAATCATGATAAATTTATTATTTTTCACCTATTATCGAAATTTTTTCTGCTCTACAATCAGAAACAATTTTGGATTACAGTACATTACGGCTTTTTGATAATTAAATGGACTAATCTGCAAAAATTCAAAACTGTTAAATATCTCTCAGATTCTGAATGCTACAGTTTCTCCCACTTATAATTTACTCATTTGTTGGAACAACTTGTACTTCTACAAATACTAAAATTATGTGATGTTCCGATGCGTTTCAATTCCATAACGGTCTCAATAGCAGAATCAGTGTTGTGTACATCGGTATCAGCACACTTCTTTCAAACTATACGTCAACATTTCTGGGTCCAGAAAGTCTGTGCATTTCGCCAAACATTTCAAACCATTTAGCGTATTTTTATAATTTTAATGTTGAGATTTCTAATCATGACAATATCTTCATATTGCCTATAAAATTTTTGATTCCATAATACTGGATGATTTCAAAAAATGTAAAATTCTTCGAATATAATGCGGTATTGAACAAAGTGTAATTTCGTATCGATTCAAAATCATATTTATGGATTCAGTTTCTTGCTCTTTGGTAGTTGTAGATACCGAATTCCTGAAATATTTGGATGAAATTATGGCGAAAACAAGAGCGCTATGTAGAAGGAAAAGTTTAACATTGACAAAATTATCAGAAAGGATTTTAAAATTATGAATGCGACTGCTAGTGATGAGAAATTAGTTTTCGAATTTTATTTCAGACTTTTATATTTGAAACGAATAATTATCTCATATTAAACGCGCCTACTCAATGAATAACAATTAATACTTCTAAAATGATCTCTATTAGCTCTCAATGATGAAAATTTATGAAATGTCGATGTTTATCATCATCATCTCCTTAGCACGGCTTTCAGATACAGCTCGTTGTTTTTCCTGCATGTCGCGGCTCTATGAAGCAGTTTGGCCTGCTCTTTCGTCTATTTATAAGAGGCCGAGAAATTTCACAGATCTGTGTAACGAAAACAATCTTGACCCGCAAACCGTTTCGTACACTTATTGTCCAACAATTTGCATAAAAATGTGGGAGGAACCGACTGTAGCTGGTATTTTTTTTTCTATTTCAATTAACCGCATTATTATGTACTGTTGAAGTTCTAACTGCATCATCTAAAAAGTTTCCCAGATATAATGTAGTAGAATAATTTTCAAAAATTGATGGGATAGAATTTCAACAAGAAACTTATTTGGAAGAAGATGAACAATTAAAACATTATCCTAATTATATGCAAGAACTCTTTATACCATTCCTCAAATAACTGTCGTAATGTTAAACAAAGTAATTTTGTTGTAGATGAACAGCTTGTAGGAGTTCGAATAAGAGGTCATATTCGTGGATGCCTTGATGAGCTTCTCCATAACGGTTTCAATCAAACAATCGTCAGATGGTACAGGTGGATGCATCGCGATTCATGTCGTCAATACAGGTTTTCATTTCTTTTCCTATGTTTTCCACAAAATTTCCTTAAATCACTCTAAGCCAACTACTTGAATGTATTGCAGAAAACGTGAGCTATTCAAATTACCAACAGAATTAAGCGATGATAGTTATATTACGGTTTGCACTTGCTATGCTGACTACTGTAACGGGAGGCCGTCTGCAGCAACGACCGGACGAGTGGTCTTCCACTATCCATTCTTTGTACTTTGTATCATTCTCTTCCCTATCCAGAGGATATACTTATCATCAGTTTGATATTGGCAATTATTTTACTGACCCAGCTAAGAATTCCAGTACTAAAAATCTTACTTGTGCAGTAATATTTAAAAATTTGGTGGGAAAATTGTTCATCTCAATTTAACTCGAACCACTGCCGTGAAGAATGCAATGAGAAAGAATGCAATAGAAAAATAGCAAGCAAAAAAACTTAGAAATTTGATAAATTGAAGATATGAAGATACAGAAGTGGCAAATTATAATTATTCTTTATTTTATAAATAAATATCAACGGACCAAAGTTACTTCCAAAATCACACGATGTTATCATCTGAATAGACTTCTGAATAATATGATATTAGTGTCGGAACAACCGAATACCGGAAAGTGATTCTTGCTCGTAATGCAAGTTAATAACGTTTTTGTAACATTTTTGCCTATGTAAATCATTTTTTGTAATCCTATATCTTCAAAGACGCCGCTGTTGTAAATCATCTACTGTGAACCATAATTAATCCCCTCTTCTATTATTTTGACCCGATGACCTTTGTATTAAGCCATTAATTCCTCCTCTTCTACTACTATATAAACTGTCAATCCTCCGACCAAAACATTATTCATTTGTTTATTCATTCTAACGGGCGGTTTAGTCACTGGATCTATCAAGTTTACTAATAAAAGATTTAAATACCCAAGTTTGAGATTCGACTGTGTCACGACAATAGAACCGGCAATACAGAAGTTGGGACACCTCATCGAGGAAGCCAAAGGGTTAGACTTAATGCCTCTCCACGAACAGTTACCAAACAACGAGCTCTCTAAACAATGCGAGGCGAGGAGAACCCTCAATCAGAAAATCAAATTCCTCGAGTTATATATTTGCATGATGAAATCGACCAATGAAAAATGGCTGGAAATTATTCAGAAAGTTTCGCCGCCGTAGAAGAAGAAGGAAAAGGAAGAGAAGTATGCGATGGTAATCAACGAGAAGGGCATTTTAATCTTGTTAAATAGTGGTAGAGAAACGGTCGTAGTTCTAAAATTACACCAAGATGAGATTGAGGCAATACTTCAAGAATTAGGTACAGCCCAAATGAAATTGCCAGATTCAAGTACCGCAAAGCTCAACAAACAGTAAATCTGCCTTAATTACCACTACCAATATTCAGTGGTGACCCTAGGTTATGGAGACAATTTTAGAATGGCTTTGAAGCTGCAGTCCACATGCATCCGATTCCAGCCATCCAAAAGTTAAATTATTTACTCTCTTGCCTCCGAGCGGAAGTATTGCTAGCCGTCAGAGGTTACGAATCGCTCCCGAAAACTATGGAGTCATAAGAGACATTCTAATCAAGAAATTCGGAAAATCGTCTACCATCAAGTTCCTCTACAAGGAACTAGAGTCCATCAAGAGGAGTAAAAGAGATTGGAAGACCACAGTTGAAACCATAGAAAGGGTGCTTCGACAGCTGGAAACCCTAGGTGAGAATCTAGAGCATTCTTCCATTGAAAACATCATCGAGACAAGACTGCCGGATTGGATTATAGATAAGGTATACCAACAAAAGGAGGAACAGCAGGTATGGTCGACTGCTGAACTCCGATCATTCCTAAGAAAATTGGTCGAAGAAGCAGAAAAAAAGACCATCGCAAAGGTTACGATTCACATCAACGCACCTTTTAAACTCATAAATGGGACTCGTTTTAGCAAATGGCTAAAATTATTACGAACAACTGTACGAGTTCTCAAGTTTATTAAACTTACGACGAAAGGAAAATTCGAATGGTTACAAACATTATCAACTGAAAAAAGAAAGATTCAGAAGCGAAGATTACCGCTTGGCAAAGTGGATATTAATCAAACAAGCACAAGCCGAAGAAATCACCGAAGAAGAAAGGGAAAAATGGAATTTGTATAGCGATGATTAGAATTTGTGGAGATCCTTGAGTCGATTGGAGAACTCAAAATTAGAAAATGGCAGCAAACGCCCAATCTTCCAAGACATAATCCAATAACCGAGCTCCTCATACAATAACATCACGAAGACTCACTCCATGCTGGAATTGCCCATACAATAGCAGAAAAGCGACGTAACTTTCTGGTACCTAAAGGCAGAAGTGAAGTCAAACGAGTCCTAAATAAGTGTAGGGCTTGCAAACGATGGACTATCAACCTTCCGGACATGCCCAACCTCCCAGAAAATCAAGTCACTCGATTTAGAACCTTTGCACATGTAGGTCTAGACTACTTGGGTCCCCTATCTGTCAAAAATGATAGTGGGATTGACCAAAAGATGGGTAGCTCTATTCACGTGTTTCACAACCAGAGTGGTGCATTTGGAATTAGCAGACAACCCATCCGCTGAATGTTTTCTGCACATCTTTAGAAGAAAACTTTCCCGACAATTAGACCAGAAAATAAGTCTTCATATATCAGATAAACATGATGCAAACGCCATTTCGCATAAATTTATTACGGACTTCATTTGTTATCAACAAAGAAAGAAAGACCTAATCAATTTCCCGGGTTTTAACCGATCAGTTAGTCATCTATACAAACAACTCCAGCGATGGTTTTTGCAGTCATTTGTGCGATCTGTCTGCATTCTATCGACGGATCAGCTTCGGCTAGCTTCGTAGCATATTCTAACCAGTCGACTAATTCCTCTAAAAGAAGCACAGTCTTATTAAAAAATAAAGACAAAACTTGATAGATTGTGAAACTTCAATCAAAACTCTGAATTCTTTCGGAATGAAGTCATTTCAGTATTCAACACACTTGCTTAAACGAATCAACAAGCAGTTATACTGGATAAATAAAAAAAGATTACTGCACTTTTATTAGAACCATAAGCTCAGGCAGAATGAAATTTGTAACACTGTAGCAACAATCCCATTCATTAGAAATCATAGACTGCATTATGAAACTCAAGAATATTATTTACCTGAATAGAAATGCAATAGTATCTCTTTCGATAAGGACACACAAACAGAGGCATAACAATAAAGTACCGCTTGTCTCACCGCGAAATTGATATTATGTCGCAGCGGAATAAGCAAATAAGCCAAAGTCCTACAATAGAAAAAGATATTCTAATTTAATAAAAAAAATATAATTATATGCAGTGTACCCGGCACAGATAACTGAGACGAAGATCTCGACAAATTACTACCAAACATTAAGCTATTATGTCTGATCCGAAAAAAGAAATTTGAACTTTGGACCATTTAGAGTATAATCCATCATAACTCGAACTCAAACTAATAATCTTAAAACTGTCTAAAGTTTTTAATCAAATAAACATACCTAACCATTTTAACTGTACACGGAGAATTACCAGAACACCTAAGCAAATGACCCATACAGAACAGAATCCTGCTTAGTAATTCCGAATCTCTTCCCTGAAATAAGAAATCTACTTTACATATTAAAAAATTAAGCTCCGGTGACATTAATTTACTCTTACGAATAATTGCATGTTTAAATTATGTTAGCAAGAATCAAAAGTAATTCTGCAAACCTCTCAATAAAAGACTAACAATGAGATCAAGATGTTCACGATGCTGGTCGATTGCAGCCAATGGATAGAAGAAAGCATTTGCAATTGGTGTAAATCTGTTTTCCTTTAACGATGTAACTTGTGGTGTAACGAACCGTTTTGTTTTGGAGATCAGTTTTCCATCTTTCAGAACTTCTTTATCTAAATAATCAGCAATATTCTACGAAAAAAAATTTGTTATAGAAATACTATACAGCAGAGTGTAGCTTAATTAGAGAACATGTCCTTCAATATTACCCTGGTTCTTTATAATTTTGGCGTCAATATTATCAACAAATTGCGTTGAAGATGAATATTCCGATGCCGCATCGGATAAGGCCTTTAAAATCATATACCTATTCATCACTGAACATCTGAAAATGAAGTGAGTAAAGAAAAAATATAAAAGATTTCACAAACAGTTGTTTCTAGAAACTTTTCAAGAATCTGATTGAATATATCGTGCAACAAATAAACTCAAACGAACTTTCTTGAAAACATAATATCAACAGCAACGTTACCCAGATATGGACTTGTGACCAAACACGATTCAATAAGCTGCAGTCGTTTCTCCTGCAAATACTAATGAACAAATTTATAAATATAGAGTGGCGAGATTTAGGAGCAATAATTCTTTGCAGAAACCTTCTTATTTGTAATAAAAATTCAATTCAATTTCAAAATTCGTTCTTTGAAATTATATGTGTTGGCGTATGTCACATAAAGCTCATACGAATTAAATATCGTTTATAATGTTTATAACTATGAAAAACAAGTGGTCTTTTTTTGTAAGAAAATTTTTTGGGCTCTTGAATGGAAATAGGAATCATTAGGGCTACCCCAGAACGCAAAAGTGAGGTTATTTTCGTTTTTGAATAATTGATATACAGAACAAACAACATAATGTACTAACTAGTATAAATACCTGGAAACGTTCAATTTTGAACCGATCGCTAAGATCGATAAGTCGGCACAGTAATTCTTCCGCAGACTGTTCATAACCAACAGCTCGACGTCTGAAATCAACCAAAATACTACTGCTACTATGAATATTTGATATATCAGTCAAATCAGACTATAAAGTGAAGTTAGAAAATTGATTAATTCATAAACAATACCAGCGCCAAGACACTTCACAATGACACGAAAAATGCTACCACGGCAAATGTTGGATTTAGGAAGTGACTCATTTCGAGCTATTGCTCATCACTGTTCATTGTTCCCTCTTCTTGTTGGGGAATGGCTTACAGATCATAAACATGCCTGTTTAAAAACAAAATCAAAGATTACGTCACCTAATCATCGGTTTTAGCGCGTTGAATGCAATCTCAAATTTGGCATAGTCATTTTGTTCATTCAGTGCCTCAATGCAATCCTTAATATAGTACGGCACCTCCACATTGCGATAATCTTCATCATTTTCTTCCTGAAAAAGTAATTGCAAACAATTTTGAGCTTTAGATGGCTTGAACAAACAAAGCTCACTGAAAACGCCAATAAAAGAACATTCCGTTTTCTACCAAAAGCAGCACAAAAATTTCAAACTTGAAGAATTACTTCATTAAAACTCTGCACTATTCATTACGCAAACCTTATCGAAGACCAATTCTTCTTCAGGGATTTCATATTTAGGGAAGTCATCATCATCATCATCACTATCCACTTTGTCTACAGCATTCCCCACATCCTGTATTTCTAGTTGTATCACTTCTTTTTCTTCACAATCGTTTTCGTTTTTAGCAGTTTTCATATTAGCATCATACTTATCGTCCACAATCTTCTTCAAGTCTACCACGATCTCATCCGTTTCAGGAGGAAATTCAAATTTCAGCTCACCCAATGAAAACCAGTCCGTAAGCGTTTCTGAAGAAATATTCTAAAAATATAACATTAATCTCTTCTTCATCATTCCATTTTTCCTAATACTTATTCCCAGTTGTAATATACTATTTCTGCAGAAAAAAAACCTTCCGCTGGTATCTAAATGTACCTAAAATTCAAAAAAATGTGATAGAAGAAAAAATAAAAACAAGCACAATAGACGAACCAGCTACAAACATCCCTCTTAGCCTACGTCGAATATCTGAGCACTTGAGACGGATGCTGACACCAGCAGCCATCTTAGTAACAACTTCGGATGAAATAGAACGACGTATTTGTTCACTGAAACATTTCCATTTTTACATGAATTCCAGCGATCATAGGAAAACAGCGACTTCACTTCTAAGAATTATTTTTTTGTGCGTAAGAATTATAATACAATGCAAGACACACATTACATGTCCCATGAACGTTAAGAATTGTAACAAAAACTTCAAATTCGCGGCATTCTAAACCGTTACTTAAAAAGAAATCGGGAATTTAATAAAAGTATTTGTCTTGGCTAAATTTCAAGTAACAACATGCTCAAAATCCACCACTGTTCCTAAGCGGTTCCGAAAAAAATGAAACTTACTTTGCGTATTTAACGAAATTGAGAAGTACGATATCAATATAATCCAGCTGTTCATCAGAAGAATGATTGACATGAATGCTACTCGCCCAGACATTCAATACACTACAAACAGTATCCCGATGCAACGTACTCCATGATTCACTATCTATTATGGACAGTTGAATGATAACTGGATATGAACTTAACTGTCAAGATGAAAAAAGAATGAAAATAAAAATTAAAAAAAAGGATGAGTAGAAACAAAATTACTTTATGATTTAAAAATGAGTGAAGTGAAAAATTCCGACCTACGTTTTCCAGGCAAATTCAGAAAAAAATGACCCGTAAAATTTGTGCAAAAAAATCTACCGATTTTACGCAAAATTTTGGTTTTGCCAAAGGCTGATCAAGTTATGAAAATAAATTTGTATTGAAACATGGAAAGAGCATATATTACAATTTCTAGTGAAATTCAGCAACGATCCTGACCTATATATTACATAAAAAAAGCTGTAGACAGAAAAAAATTAACATAAGCAACTGTTACCACAAGACTTATTATTGCCGATTTGCAAACAAACAGCCAATTTTTCAGGAACTTGCTCTGTCGAAGGAAAGATTTTGACAAAAAGCGCTTTTTCAAAAAAAACCCGCCGCACTATCCGGTTATTGCATATTTCATTACCAAACAGTTTCTGCAATATGCATAATATAGAGCATAATTTTACTAAGAGAGGCCATGTCTTGGGTGTCAATAGAACCGTTCTGAAAATAATTAAGGATGAATGAAAAAGTTTACTTCATCCCATTTTACCTAAACTGAAGTTATCACCTTGTCATATATTTCTGCAAAAGACTCTTAAATATCCCTATCACTTGATTATTTTTAGAATAGTTCTGAAGTGTACCTGGAGCATTTCGCCATCTTTTGCTGCAAGTAAAGTAAGTAAGACTAGACTTTCTGATTTAGCTATACTGTTTGAAGTATCTGTAAGCAGTCTTGCAGTAATGCAGCTCCAAACTGTATCATCTACTTGTGAACCCAACCAAGTTATTAGCGTCCGATACGTCTAAAATAAAAATTAGTGGAAATGATGAGTAAGTAGTTATAATTTATGTTTGCAAATCAATAGTCTGTTTCAAAAAAATTTTCTATTCATTATAATCGAAAAAATAAAAAGCTCAGTTATGGTGCAAAATCTATAAGATAAGGAAAACTAACAATAACATCGCTACGGCTCAACTCATAAGTGACTCCCCCGAGAAATTCGATATTTACATTCTTCGTATTTCGGAATCTCTCTACTGCATTCATAAGGGCAGCTTTAAGTGAATTTAACAAATAAATCCAGTGATTGTTTAAATAAGCCTTCAGAAGTGCGTCATCTGACTTGACCTTAATTAAAATATTTTCACTCTTGGAATACAGCAATAAATTTTAAGATATATTTTAAGATAAGGGTTCAACAGACAAGATAAACATTTTCCGCAATCATAAAAAATTTTATGTATATTCACGGAATTGAAGTGTCATACAAAATCGCAGTTCAGCGATATCATTTTTCATTCATTTTGTGCCTCCTGTAAATTTCTTCCGTGAACACTCAAAAAAACCGAAAATGAAAAATTAAAACTGACCGAACTTGAAGAATGTGAATTCCCGAATACATTGTGCAACAAACTAGTAGTCTGGCCTAAAAGCCTGCATAATTCCTCCTGTTTAGCATTCCAGTCCACTGAAATTGCAAAAAACTGCACAATGTTTATAAATAATTTTGCGAATTATAATAAGTGGAAGATGACTAGTGCTTAATAAATTTTTTTTTTTAAAAATTAAAACTTTCATTTACCAAGAGACCAAATACGCTAGATACTTTGCTTCTACAATGTTTAAATAGATGAATTAATGAACTGCAGGAGAAAACTATATTATTTAAATAACTACTAACCATCATTCGGATCTTTCTCAATGCTCTCCATAAGTAATGTTTGCAGACATGTTTTCTCCAGATCATTTAAAAGAATTATTATGTGTTGCAAGCGGAATATCTGAGAGCTCTCACAAGAATGCAAAGCATTGATCAATACCAGGAAAGCATCATCTGCTGGAGCTGAATGGAAAAGTGCTGTAAACAGCTCTTGGAATTCATTTGTTGTCAAGAGGCCTGAAATTTCAATTTTAATTTTGCCTTTTTAATGATTTAAAAAGTCACCAGAAGAAAACGATGAAATAATCAATAATAACCGAGCAGGCATTATAATAACATTCGTAGGCAAATAAATTGCAACTTTAGCTATTATATCTTTTTGAATACAATTCTAATCAAACAATTATTTGAACGAAATTTAACAATTATAATTTTAACAAGTTTAAAATTTAACAATTGATAACAAAACAATTATTTGAATAAAATGGTTTGATCTCATATATTCAACAATTTTTCAGTCTTATTTTCTATTTTACTACATCTTATCGATATTCACTATTTCTAAATCTGTTTGCGTAACTTTTTAAAATCAATTAAATGTCCCAAAAAAAAAAAGTAACAAAATAATAGAAAATAATTACCAATTACAGAAGGATGAAAAATGTTAATTGATTGATTGAGTATACGATATTTTACAAATGATGATCTTTCCGGTGATGACACACACTGAAATTACATTTGAAAAGGAAGAAGTTCAGAAATTTCATTTTTAATTATTTCAAGAAAAGCCAAAAACATGTAAAGTCTAAAAGAACTATCATGCGTGCAACCAATCAATTTCAAATTCAGGTTAGGTTTCATTAATATTTCTTTTCAGGCTTAATAAATAGAAAAAGAAAGCATTTACCTGTTGAGCATTTTGAAGCGCAGTAAGCAATTCCGTTCTGTTTTTAGCATTGCCCAAAGCATCTATTACTTCATCACACATTTCTTAAATTACATTGTAATTTTATATATTTGAAAGAAATGCTTCCCTTTTTTGGCCAACTTTTTATAATTATTTCACTCATTCTATTCAATCAATAATTTGCTCCAAATTCTCTATTTCATTTCTCACAGACTGATACATATCCTTCTCTTTAACTCTTATCAATAACCCTTACTGATAACAACTAATCAACCAACTAATCTTCCACATTATTCAAATTCAATGGATTGTGCCGTAAAGTACATCTCGGCCTGCCATTCAGATTTTCCATTTGGATTGTTAGTGCAGGGTCAAATAAGAAATGTTCAGGATGGGATTTTAAGTCGAACAGGCCTAGATGGATAAATTGATTGTTAGCATATCAAATCATTTAAGCTAATTGGATTTCCGTTCGATTCGAACGTGACATTCATTTCAGGTCAGAATAATGGCTTCTCATTTGGAAACAAACCTTGGATTATTACAAGAATTGGTATGCCTTTTCTTTAAAGAATTTATTATATAGCATAAAGCTGATTATAACATTGCTATCTATTATGCTTCAACTGGAAAAAGCATTTCTTTAAATTGTGCATAAAAGTATGAGAAATATATTGATAATCCCTTTGTATGCCAGTGTTTTTCATATTGATAATTCACAAATGGTACTACCAAAACGTGAGGCTACCTGTCGATATTTTATTTATCCTCCATAGCTGCGTGTAATTCTACGTTTAGCTGTAAAATTATAAAGGATAGTGACACGTTACCCAAAAACTGTGAAGAAATATTGTCACATTTGAGAAAACATATCATTAGTGTTATCATTATTCTCAGAAGTAACATATAATGATACATTTACTTAAACGACAAATATCCAAGTAACTTTTTTGTTAATTAATAAGTACATGAGATATTCTTGTTAATTGATAAGTACAAGAGTAAAGATACAGGTTCTCAATTTCTAAATTTAATTTCTAAATCAATTTTTTTTTTAAATTTGCTCGGATTGTAAAACTCTGATTTTCAGATAAACAAAGATCCAGAATCGTATAGGGAAGAATTCTTGAGCGAATACAATTTTTATATCAAAACAATACAATTATTGAAATTGCAACCAAGTTTAAATCATGCGGATCTTCAATCACTAGTAGAACTGATTAATTTTTTGGCATCTACTAGTAACCACTATCCAAGTTAGTCTAGGGAACTTATTTATTTGAAGAATTTTTTATAGTTATTTTGTGTTTCTACAAAAAAGCGCTAATATGTTGTATACTTTCGCGAATAAATTCCATTTTTGCAGGAGAGGCTAAGGAGTATGCAGCTAGTATAATGGAGATTCTGAGCAGTCGAATGACTGGACTTGACCCAGAGGTAATTAATTAACTGATCGTTCAAAAAATTTGAACAAGTTTTTTTTCTTTTTTTAGTAAAATAAACATGATATGATATGCTAAGTAAGAATTTGTTGAAGTCCAGTCTGAAGAAGCTTTGAAGAAGTTTTCTTGTTATCAAAATTATCCGCCAAATTTATAAAGATAGACTTCAGATTCGTGTGGCATTTTGTAAAGCTCTTGTTACGCTACGAAATCGCAAAATCGTTGATCCGTTGGCTGTTATGGATTTATTTTTCACGCTTGTTCCTTGTGAAGATAAAAATTTGAGGTAATTTCTGTTGTTGGGCCTGAACTGCATTGATTTTTTGTGAGAGTATTACTTTTGATTTAGTCTGCATGGTACCCATGTTATGGATAAAACTCGATCCGTTGGAATTAATCATATGCATGCTAGTTAATTGTATTTTCAGCCAGTCAAGATGAATTCGAAAGTATAGTAAAGAATGGAAAAGAAAATAACTATATTTTATGACTTTCAGGAAATTTATCTGCGGATCAATAAAAGCTTTGTTAAGAAAACTTACACAATGTCGGGATCAAAAGACTTTATGGAAAGTTCGAACTTTTTTATTCACGAAATTGAAGGACTCTCGATCCATTGTAGTGCGCACTGCTGAATTGGTGAAATTTTGATTATTTCCCGATTTTTATTCAGATATGGAACTTTCAAATTGTTCATACTTAGATTATTTGGTTTTTTATACATTTCAGGTACTTATCGATGGGTTTCGAAAAGGTTTTTTAAAAGATGCTAAGGCAGCAAACGCTTTGGCAGAGTGCTGTTTCCACAGGATTTCACGTATTCAGGTTTATTAAATCAATTAAATGACAGAAACAAAGCCAACTTAATTAATTAAGCCGATAATAAAACGAGATACTTCCTTGGCTGTCATTGTAATCTTTTGCGTAAGACTAGCTTACCCATCTTAAGATTGTGTACTAAACACTTTCATGAAAATAATTGATCTGCCAAAATGAACGAAGGATAAAAATTGCTGAAACTGTTATTTCGAAATTCATTGAGTTTCAGCAGTACATTTCTTTTATTTTTAGGTTTCAGCAATAAGATTTTTCCTTGGTTCATTGGAAGACAATAGTTCTGATGACGATGAAAGTGGAAGTGAAGGAGAAGATCAGAAAACTTTAAAAGAGGTGCATCTCTTAACGAACAAATTGAAAATGTGTTGGATTTCTAAGGACTTAAATGTTACATGTTGATCTTTTTTATTCGGAGAAAAATAGAAATTTAGATACCAGTTGTTTTTTTCAGGTTACTGTAGCATACAGAGCTGCAAAAAAAACTCGTAAAAAGAAGGAAAAATTTTTGAAAGCAAAGAAGGTGTTGAACAGCAGCAAAAAATCCAAAAAGGAGAATGTCGGGAAATTTTGCAATTTATTAGCAATTCGCTATGTTTACGATCCTCAAACATTTGTTGAGCGATTGTTTGGTTTATTGGAGAGCAGGAAGAATGAGAAATTCGAAACGCGTCTTCTGTGCATGGCGCTTTGTGCACGAATGATTGGTACTCATAAATTACAAGCACTGTCGTTTTATTCCTACATGCATCGTTTTCTTCAACCAAAACAAAGAGAAGTTCGTTCATCATCACTGAAGGGTTTTATAAATAAGGGTTGGAATTAAAATAGTTTTGTTGCGACTTACTAAATAATATTGCTTTACTTCGATATGGTCATTTCTAATTTCAGTACTGGAGAAACACTTTAAACACATGTTTTTCAGGTCACTAAGATATTGCTTTATGTGGCTCAGGCTTGTCATGAACTTGTACCACCAGATATTGTTGAACAGTTGGTATATGTTATTGCACAAAACTTTGTTTCTGATCGAAATACACCGGAAGCAGTGACAGTTGGATTAAATACTATACGTGAAATATTCGCGAACTGTCCATTTGCTGCAACGGAGGATCTGCTTAGAGATTTAACTAATGTATTCGTGTTCTTGTTTGCTTTTTTCAAAATTTTTCTATGTGTGCCCAAAATCAAAGGATCTAACTACCATTATCAATAATAAAATAGATAGATACCGAAGACTTTTGTATTTTAAGTGTAAGAATTTTTATTTCCATATTATACAATGGAGTGATACAGCTGGGGAACAGATTAGTAAAAGATTTTTTTAAATTTCAAAGAAACAATCGCTACAATAGACGAAATATGAAGCGCTGTTGTTCTAGATAAATTTATTGCTCCTTTACTCCTTGGTATATCAGCAATTTTTTCAGTACAAGCGCTTTAAAAACAAGAATGTATCCATGGCAGCACGAGGTATCATCACTTTATTTCGTGCTATCAATCCGAAACTCTTGCATAGAAAGGATCGAGGAAGGTTGGTGTGCTGATATAGTTTTGATTTTTGTTGTGCTGAACTTTGTAATGTCTTGAAACATTTTCAGGCCAACCCAGAAACTGAAAGATTTGAAAGTAGTTGAATTCGGTGTTGAACATCCTAAAGAATTTGTGGAAGGAGCAGAGTGTTTATCAATGGAAGTCGATACATTTGACGCTAACGAGGTGTGTTTCCGCTTATTCTTTATTTTTTTGAGTGAAATTTGATCTTCACTCTGAATTAAGAACTTTTCTATAAAAATTTTAATCCACTATAAATTCTTTCTAAATCAACCTTTTCTCGTTTCATATGTCATATTAGTTGCATTGATTTCTTTTTCTACTGGTTACGTTCAAATAATTTACAATTATCTGTAATATTATTATAAATATAATACATACCATCCAAAATGATAATCAAATACAGAATGGTGAAAGCGACGACACTGATTTTGATTCTGATTTTGACACTGAATTTGATGAAAAGGATTCATTGGACTCAGATGGAAATATGGATTCATGCGACAATCACATATCTATAAATAATGTTTGCGCAGATAATGAGAGATCTCTGAGCAAGAAACTTTGTGAAGCGGTACTTAATTTCTGGTTTTCGTGTATATCCGTCAACAACGTGATTTTGCAACAACATTTTTACAATTTTCTTGTAATAGTTCAATGGAATCAATCGGAAAAAAAGAAAGAAAAGGAAGAAAACGAAAATCTTTCTTAAGCTTTAACTTTTGTGTTTCACTATCCAAAGTTTTTTCTTTTTCGTTGAAGTTATCTTTTATGTTTCACTCCCAAGAAAGTTTGGTTTGGTTTTTTTCTCGAATTATGTAATCATATGACTAATTATTAAGTTAAATTGATCATTGCAGAATGTTCAGAAGACCGCATCTTCTGAGACAAAAGAAAAAGCAAGGCAAGTATGTGAAGCTCGAATCTTAAGTCAAAACGATTTCCGCAAAATCAATGCTTTCCGTTTGAAACAAGAAATGGGATATGGTGAGAAACGAAGAAATGATGAAGTGAAATTGGAAGAAGAACTGGGAGAAATCATCACCAGGTAATTTATTATTAATTATTTAGAGTTTCAATAGATGAAATGCTAAGAATTTCGATATTTTGTGAAAATCCTTATTATTTTTATAACGTTAAGGGGAAAAGAAAGAGTAGAATTTGGCACTAAAAATTTACTTATAAGATTTTTTTACTAAACGGTCGTATTTCAATAGCTAAATTTGTGCCTTCACACATTTTTTGGGATTCCTTCGAATATCAGGATGAAAAATACATTATGCAGGCATAATGAAGAAAATGGTTTGACGCGGCTTAAAGACATTGAGAAATTCCACAAAAAACTGAGAAAAGAAACGAAGGAGGAACGAATGGAAGCAGTAAAGAAGGGTCGAGAGGGGCGTCAGCAATTTGGAAAGCCTAAAAAGATGGTAATGCTTTTGGTAACCTTTTTGATATTGAATTTAACCCCGAATAAAATTAATGACTAAAGTTATTTGATTTAAAGTGCAAGTTTCTATGAATATTTGCATTCTAAAAATTATTACTTGAATTTTAGGGAGCACACGTTGGACGTACGAACAGGGAACTGATGAAACGGAAGAATTTCCAAATGGTACGGCATAAACTGAGAGGAAAGAATCGTAAGAGAAGTTTTAAAGAACGTCAAGAAAGTTTGCGGAAATACCTTTTGCGTCAGTCCGGTCGGAAAGTCTGAACGGATTTTATTTTAATGATTTTAATGAATGTGCCTTGTCTTGTTGTTATTGTTAAAATAAGTTGTAAAATATGTTACGTTCATAAAATTTTGTTATTTAAAGATACATAATAGTTTCCACATTTGGTTCCAACCATTTCCTCATTTCAAACCCGAAAAGATTTTATATTCATCGGTTTTTTGTGTATAGGCTGGAAAGCTTTTGAAAAATTAACATAATTAAGAAATATACGAGCCAGATGTCACATAGGAGCACTTCTACTTTCCTGTTTGACATTTTTTTGCGTCTTTGTTAGTTTTTCAAAGGACTCCTCAAAATAAAATATTCTTGAACTGAACATCCGGTACTGGTGTATGAAACGATTGCTTTGATTATCTCACACTGCTTTCAACGTTCCGAGGTTTCAAAGTTAACATAGTATCAGCCCATACGTTATCCATTCTCTGCATTTGGAATGAATATGATAAATGTGAAGAATGTAATACGATTAAGTAGTAATATTCAGAATTACGATAGGAAAAGGAAATTAGGTTAATGATGTGTGCGATAAAATAATGAAAGCAAAGCAGGTCATACTTTGATTATAATTCCTGGAGGAAGACGATATATAGTTATACATGATAAATAGAAATTAATTATTAATAGTGTTAGGAATACAAAGAGCATATAGTTTCTTAATTTAAATCTATTAATCGGTTAACAAACAAATATCGTTATTGATTCTTAAGTTAGGATGAAATGAAAAGATGTCACTGTAATTGTTTGCTTTTTTAATTTTTTATAGTATCTTCATTTCATCGTATCTTTCCAATTCCTTTTTTTTTTTACTGTTTTCTCCATATTTCTTAGAAACTGCAAGTCCAATGAAGAAAACTAAATATAAATATTTGCTATGGGAAGTTCTTCGTGAATTTTTTTAATCAATATAGATACAGAATCTTTCATTGCAAATTAGCAACAATGGAATCCATTAATATCGGCTTCAGTATTTTTCAATAAATTACGTAGTTATAAACAATGCATCAGCAATGATATCGTGACTATTTGACTATATATGTACAGTCTTCAATCGTAAAGTCTTCCAATGATGCATTACTGGTTGAATTTCCAAGTATACTTGGAAATACGTAAATTGCGTAAAACTCTTGAAGGATGTGATTTATTTGCTAATTTTTGCAAATATGCTCATCGGTCTTTTTTCTCGAGAAGATATCGGATACAATGCAAAGAATCAGATGTCTTTTCCAATAAACATCTCTATGCATTTTCATCATCAAATACTTTTGCTATTTTGATTCTATGCTTTTCACAATCAAAGACTATTTGAGGAAGAAAGCAATATGCCTTCATATCAGGAAGAATAACCTTGTACATAATCATATATCGCCTGATTCAATGGATGATATTTCAAAAGCAATTGTTAAGTTTGAGCAAGTAAATTCTAGTCTTCTGGAATTATTAATGGTTTAATGATTAATTACAACAGAGTGCTTTTTAGAATTTCTTTGTGTAAAATTAAATTCACACTTTTTATGATGTCAAAGATAAAATTTATTTCAATAATTTTTCTTTTTAATTGTCACAAATTATAGCTTTTTGTTGGCATAAGTTTCCAGAAAAGTATGTTAAAGAAGATAGACAAACTTACTGTCACAAAAAAATGTGACAATTTTAAATGCCTTATCCATCATTGTATGATATACGACATTGTTGATTGTACTGTAAAATAATCAATTAGGCTAAATTAACAATGAAATCTCATTACGAATAATAATTAGTAGTCTTGATAGAGATCAATTTTAAGATTGTTCTTTTCCAATTTATTACTTACTTGTTTTTTTGAATATTTATGGATTATACATATTTATGCTTATTTATAAAAGATGGAACAAGCTATCAATAAATTATCACATAATTGATGATATTGGCTATACTTCTCTTTTGATATCTTATAATAAAGTTAAAAGAGCAACAGTTTGCAAAATAAAAATGTTAATTATAATTTACAACTCAAATTTAATAAAAAAAAATGAACAAAGTAAAATGCGAAAAAATTGCAATTCATTATTTTCTATAAGCTAATACTTTTGAAAATATAGATATAAGTGTTCTTATCTTCAAATATTACTCTAATATTAACGAATGACTTACGCCACTTTATTCATATTAATTATTACTTTTTTTTATAAAACATATCAATTGTTACTTTTTTAAAATATTTCTTGTATTTTTACATAAGTTTTAATTTTTTATAAATTGTAGGACAATAAAGAAAATTACTGAGAATTGAGATATATGATTTAATGTGTAATTTTATTGTTTTACGTTTTTTTTTACGTTTATTTACGTAAACTAACTTCAGCATTCATGCAAATAGCATTAAAGTTTATTAGCGCATTGAAATATTTCACCAATTACTTTTAAGCTTTTTTTCTCCTTTTTATTTTATTTTTTAAACATCGAAATATATGAAATGCTATTAAATGATTACGCTACGTGGATAGTGAAAAAAGTGAAACATTACAGTTACGTTAGTACAAAGTAATAAAATATTTGACAAAAGATAAAGAGAGAGAGAGAGAGATCAGTGATACGAAGTGATGGACACTTAGTTTAGCTTACCAAAAAAAAATTTCTTCCTTCCTCCTACGTGAACTATTATCATGCTAAACAGAATTTGGATGAATGAAAACGTAGGATTGACGCGTTTCATAGCGCCCGTCGTGCTGCAACGAAAGGCACGGTCACAATTGTCGAAGGTCATAAAACTCCGGAGCATTATGGGTGCGATGGGTGGTTATGGCTTGTTAAGGAAAATAATTGATTTTTTAGCGACTATCAGGAATTAGATAGATTGTTACCGTGGGATGATTAATTTTAATTGACGATTTTAACGATAATTGAAGAGAATTAAGAAATTTTTAAAAGTCGTTTTCTGTTCAGCTAATGAAACCTTAAATATTATGAGGAATGAGAAGAAAAATAGCCTTTTTTTTTTGTGTTATGATAGATTTAAAATTAATATCTTTAATTATTGTATAAATAATTCATTCAGAAATGGGACAGCAACAATCTGGTTTTGGTGGAAAGCGCGAGGATCGAGGAGCTGGCGATGCGGAAAAGGTTAGCCAAAGAAATCTGATATATTTCCTATCCGATGGATAAAGTTCCAGTTGCAGGAACACATCATCTTGAATGTTTAGGCTACTCTTCAATACCTATGAATTCCAATTTCCTCTTGTACTTGATCAAAATATATTTTTATTTGATGCCATATATCAAAAGAATGATAGCAATTTTATTTGATCAAACTTTATGAATATGATATTTAAATAAAATTTAAATTTTATATTTTTTAAAGGAAAAGAAACGAAAATACGAAGCACCAATTCCAACACGAATAGGCAAACGCAAGAAGAAGGGTAAAGGTCCAGATGCTGCTACGAAATTACCCACGGGTAAGTTTTACATTGTTTATCTCATTTTTATGCTAACCTCAATTGTATTGAATAATTTATAGCGAATGTTTCAAGACTACATGTTTAAATGTTATTTTATTTCAAGTAACGCCTCATACTCGCTGTCGTTTGAAGTTGTTGAAATATGAGCGAATCAAGGATTATCTATTAATGGAGCAAGAATTTATTCGAAACCAAGAGCGTTTGAAACCACAGGAAGATAGACAAGAGGTAGTGTAATTTCTCAGCAATTCTTGTCGAGAATGGGAAGAAAATAATCATTTCATGCGACTCATTAACTTGAAGGAGAATACCTGTTTTAGGAAGAGCGTAGTAAAGTAAATGATCTACGTGGAACTCCAATGGCTGTCGGAAATTTGGAAGAAATCATCGATGATCAGCATGCAATCGTCTCCACAGTGCGTATCCACACTTATGTTGGTTGTAATTAATCATAATATTATAATATTTGCAATCTTTGATTCTTATTCCAGAATGTAGGAAGCGAACATTATGTGAATATTCTTTCATTTGTTGACAAGGAACAGTTGGAACCTGGTTGTGCCGTATTGCTGAATCATAAAACCCATGCTGTGATAGGAGTTCTGGCAGATGACACAGATCCTATGGTTTCTGTGATGAAATTGGAGAAAGCTCCACAGGTAAAAATCATAATCTTAGCGGAAAGCTTTTTTTGTTTTTAGTGTCTTTCTTTTTTACTAAAATATAAATAATTTGACGGAAGAACCTTTGGTCCAAGTCTTGTTTTCTTAAACTCGTCGTTACAGGAAACATATGCAGATGTTGGGGGACTGGATCAACAAATACAAGAGATCAAAGAATCTGTCGAATTGCCTTTAACTCATCCGGAATATTATGAGGAAATGGGCATTAAGCCGCCTAAAGGTTCGAAAGTTTGAAGTATCGATTAAAATTTTTATTGTATTTCTGTACTGAGATAGATCTGTATGGATTGCATTACTACTCATCATAATTTTTGACAATTGCAAGATATTACATTATGTGATTTTTTTACTAAAAATAGGTGCTGACATCAACACAGGTTGTAACAAATATTCGAAATCCGCTAAAAATTCATCATATTTAATATTTTATAACATTTCTGGTGCCATGTGATGCTTCATTGGTGAATTTGGAACGTTGTTATTTGTTGTTTTTATAGAATTCAATAATTTTTTTCCTCCAGGTGTTATACTGTACGGATGTCCTGGCACAGGTAAAACATTGTTAGCCAAAGCAGTTGCCAATCAAACATCTGCCACATTTCTGCGTGTTGTTGGTTCGGAGCTTATTCAGAAGTATCTGGGTGATGGACCTAAAATGGTGCGCGAACTTTTCCGAGTTGCTGAAGAGCACGCACCTGTAAGCATTATTTTTTGTTGCATCGCACCACTTTCGGCTCTTATTTCATTGCTTCACTTTTCCTTATCGTTTACAGCCGTTTTACTTTTAGTTTGGCCCATAGTTGCAAAAATTAGAGAATATTTTCTTTCAGTCAATAGTATTTATTGATGAAATTGATGCTGTTGGTACAAAAAGATACGATTCTAATTCTGGAGGCGAACGTGAAATTCAACGTACCATGCTTGAGTTACTAAATCAACTAGATGGTTTTGATTCGCGTGGTGATGTGAAAGTAATTTTTTTAATCTAAAAGATTTTTTTAGAATAGAATTTGACTGGTTCTCTATGTGTCGCCATTATCATTAATTAAAACTTCTGTATATTTTGCATTCTTGTGTAAAAAGACATGTTCATAAGAGTTTAAATAAAGTTAATGTGCTGTTTTAGGTGCTGATGGCAACAAATCGTATTGACTCATTAGATCCTGCTTTAATTAGGCCAGGTCGTATCGACCGCAAAATCGAATTTCCATTGCCAGATGAAAAGACTAAGCGTCGTATCTTTCAAATCCATACATCACGAATGACGTTAGCTAATGACGTTGATCTTGATGAATTCATTGCAGCTAAGGATGAACTTAGTGGTGCCGATATTAAGGTTATCCTCTACTGTTATGTTTCGTTTTTGTGTTTATAGACTAGTACAGTTATAAATGGCAAGATTTCTAAACATTCCTAAAAATGTTTCGAAACTGCGAGTCTTAATTTCCGTTGTATAAGCATCGCGGGAGTTTAAAAATATATATTCATTTTTAAGTTGGATTTATTTTTTAAGAAAGTATTACAAAATTGAAACTTAGGTTCTTTTTTGATTCGCAACTTGATTCAAATTAGGACTTTTGGGATTAAATCGAATAGCGTCCAATAGAGATTTTAGGCGATGTGTACAGAAGCAGGTTTGCTTGCACTGCGTGAACGTCGCATGAGAGTAACGATGGACGATTTCAAGAAATCAAAAGAGAACGTGCTTTACCGCAAGAACGAAGGAGCTCCAGAAGCTTTATATCTATAAGAAGTTTGACATTATGTTATTTTCTTCCTTCCTGCAGTGGTAGAGAATAAATTTTCGTCCTTATCAAAAGTTTAACAATACTCTGTCATAATTTGCTTTTTATCTTGATATCAATAAATTTTATCTCTGTTTTGAACATGATAGCAATGTGCATTGCCGCATTTGCACAGCAGTTCAATAGGTCATGCTTGCTATTATGAAACCACTCACTTTCGAGACTTATTATTGATGGAAATGTTTTTGGAAAAAAATAACTGCTGGCTGTTGTAAGGGACGGAATGCATATACAATTTTATTTAAAAAAGCAAGAAATCCTTATTACAATTGTTGCAATTGTGCCGGTGAAAATGATTGAAATGAATAGTAATGAATTATGGGAATTAGTCTTTTTGATATATGTGCTGCCAAATTGTGACCATTATGGCTTAGATTTGCGAATAAAGTTTTGAGAAAGGCTTTATCCATGTTTGTTGCAGATGAAAAAACTAACTGAAAAAATCAATGAGGGATATAGGCTATCCGGTTGCATAAGTAACAAAGGGAAGTGTGCTTGAGTCAAATAATTTTGCGAAGTTAAGATTGAAAATCATCCCCATCAGGAAGCAGGTTTGTGTCATTTTATCCTACAAGATATAATAAGGCTATTGAAAAATAACCATTCTGCAGACTACCGTTATGAATGATGAATAAAACGTGCCAACTTTTCATGGATTATCACTATTATAGCTTAGCATCGTAAGTAAAGATTTGAAAAGGGAGGATATAGTGATAGTTTAGTAGTAACAACAGCGAGTATTAGGATAGAAAGAAATTAACAAAGAAGTCAAGGAGTTTGTACGATGAAATGAAAGTATCACTGCCTTATCTGTTCCTATCACTGCCATTACGATGAAACGAAAGTATCACTGCCTTATCTGTCCCTATCACTGCCATTACGATGAAACGAAAGTATCACTGCCTTATCTGTCCTTATCACTGCCATTACGATGAAACGAAAGTATCATTGCCTCATCAGAGATATATTACTTCAAACTTTGATTTTTCACACAGTATCTCTGAGTTACAGTGTATTTGAAATCATTTTTGGAAATAAAAATAGTATTTTGTTAGCTAGTATTATGCAATTTCACAGTCATAATTAGGATTGAAAACAGTTTCATTTTTTCTCATAAAATCTATTTGATGAGTGAAAATTCATTATTCTCGAAAAATCTTTGGTGACATTTTTAGAATAAACGGTAAATCTTTTCATTGTTCATTGATACTAATTAAATGTTTCTGAAACTAAGCAATTCTCTTTTAATTATCTGTCATTTTATCTAATACATAAATAATGCTAAATTTGATGATTATCGTTTGTGATCAATTAAAGATGCAAAGCATTGCTCATTTATGCCTTAACTCTCATACTTATTAATCATCACTAGTCAACTTTTATAGTAAAATTATTTTATTATTATATAGTCAAATTTTTAAAGTAGTTCTTATCATAATTTCAAGAATTGAAAAATGAAGGATATCTTGACATAATTTCTCTTTTCACATCCATTGAATCAAATTAAACTATTTGATTGATAAGTTCTGATTGAATTAAAAATGAGAAGAGTGAAATATTTTCAAAACTATCTGCTTTCTTTTTTAAAAAATTCATCCAGCATTTCAAGTTTTTCATTTCCTATTTCCTTTTTCCATCATGTAAATTTCGTAGTTAATAGAATTCTAAATTGATTGATATTTAAAAAAAAAAAAAAAAAGAGTTGATATAAAGATATAAAAGATTTAGCAATCAAAAGAGACTGATCATGCAGATATAAAAATTTAGAAGATTATAGCAATCAAAGAGACTGATCATGATACAAGAATTATGAAAAGACTGTAGTAAAAAAAGAAACAGCAGTGAAAGATAAAAGAGAAAGAAAAAATAGCTATTAAGTAACAAATCAAAGTAAATGTCAGGGGAGGAGCAAAATTGCTAGGTGGGTTTGGTTACAAATTGCAGCAAATATTAAAAATTGAAGCACATTAGAGGAAATGTGGTAATGTGAACGTGTTCGCATGTTATTTCGCGTGTTATGCGTGGTTCCACGTTAATTAATGCGTTATGCATAGTTCCACTTTAATTAGTGCGCTATGCATAGATCCACGTTAATTCGCGTATTGGACATTGTTCCACGTTAGTTCACTCGTTATGACGTATATATAACATTTATTCAATTTCTCAGTTATTTGCTAATGCGTATTGCAAATACGTACGTCAGCAATAATACATGATTAGTGCATTACTAAGTTGACGTTTTGTTGACGTATAATTAATGTTGATGTAGACTTTCAGTTCTATACATATCAAACTTTTGTAATTTGCAATTTTTTTCCAGGACATTGTAACGCAGCAAATCATTGGGAATGTGGCAGGTTTTGATCGGTCTGTTTGTTTATTTGTTTATTGTTAGAAATTTCGAAATGTAATAAATATTTAGTGCTGTCTTCGTAACATATCAGATAAGGAAAGATTTGCTGACATATAGATTGACACATTTTTTCCTTTTTTTAGTCAAAAAATTCTAATTTCGTTATCATTTCTTGATTTAATCTGTTTACGTAACTTACGACCTTTTCGCCATTTTATCCATAAATAACTCAACTGTTGATGGAAAACTTTGATCGTTATTGCAACTGGAGTAAAAAGTTGAACATAGCAGTTAATACTTCTGGAAAGTGTTGTCATGATATGATGAAAGATGCGTATGATAAAGTGAAATATGATAAAGATATGATATGATACGTGTGATAAAGATATGATAAAGCGATATGATACGATATGATATGATAAAAAGATAAAGGGAGTTTAGCATTTGAACCGTTTAGTAGAGAGATGATCCGAATCAAAATCTTTGATTGATTACAAAGGTTTGATAAGAATGATACAGTTTTTGATATCTTCATCTGTCCAAAAAAAAACTGATGCAAAAATTGAAAGGATTAATACAGTAAAATAAAAATTTTTTCGGTCCGTTTATTATCCATACTTTTCGGTGCTTTACAAACTATTCATTGTTTTATTTATTTGCTCCAACTGGAGTGTTTCAGCCAGATGCTCAAGAATACTTGTTATGCCATTTGTTGTGGTAATTGGTGCGGTTGGTTATTTCGTGGAGCAAAAATTTATCACTCCAAAAAAAATCCCCTATTTGGATTCATCGGTAAATGAAGGACGGGAAAAGCGACAAATGGGAATGGAATTAAATGCAGAACTTGATGCTTCAATGGATATTAGCAAAATTAAGAGTGAAATAGTTCCTAAATCAAGCTTAGAGTTGAATGCAGGTCGAAAAGGTTTTTTTGACAATCAAAGTCATTGAGAAGCATTTTGTAGAAGTAGTAACGGGTATTTTAAAATATTTCAATTGCTTTATGCTTCATTTTTGATCAAGATTGTCGTTCTATTCCTGAAAAAGTATGGTAATAATCGTACATTAATACTTGCCATCTTTTTTCTTAATTTTTTAACTATTAACTACTACTAAATATTATTCTAATAATTTCGTATGAAAGATTTATATTTGTTGTTCATTTGAAATAATAATAAAAGTTTACAATTATTAAGCAGTGCTGTCCACTGTAATTGCAGCTTTTGGTAAGTAGCAAAGTTCAGCAATCGAAAATGGAAATCTTCTAATTCAATAACACCATATCAAAAATGGAAAAAAATTCATTTACTATTTTCATTTTATGCATTGATTACGCATTGCTTATAATTATATTTTCTCCAAAAGATGCTTATGAAATTATAGTCCAATTTAGGATATAATTTAAAATAAATTTAAATTTGTGCATTCTGTTCATGTGCTTGTGTTTATGCTCATGTTTAATGCTGTTTATGTGCAATTATATGTTTATATTTACTGTTTGTTTGAAGGAATAATAAAAGTGTACTATCATTAAGCAGCGCTGTCTATTGTGACCGTTTTTTCGGGAACAATTTACTGCAGTCCTGGAATATTTCAATTGGTAGCAAAATTAAACAACAACATCAAAAATGGAAATTTTTTGAATTTAATAAAGCCTACTTTTAGAAACTATCAACAAATTCATTGAATTGATTTTTGGGAGAATGGATTGGAGATTTGTTAGTTTGATAAACTTCAAGAAGAAGTGTTTGCACTTTAAAGGGTCAATATTTGGCATTATTATTCAAACAAAAGAATTTGCATCTTATGTACGAAGGTTGGCCTATTTACATTCTGGATGGATCCATAATTTATTTAAATCATATACTAATTGATTCGAGTCTTTTTCCTTCGAGTGATAAAATTTTAGATAAAGATTTTATTTAAAGTTTCATTGATTACTGTTAAGTCATATTGCTTACAATCAACAATGTATTTTTTTTCTTTTTTTTATTTTTGTTTTTTTCATGAAACGAAATCATTATGACGTATTGGGTATTCCATATGATGCTACGGATGAAGAAATAAAGAATGCCTTTATTGAAAAATCACAACAAGTAAGTTTTCAGTTTTTTTTTTCCTTTTTGGAAACAGTGATGGGAAATGAATTATAGTAAGTTTATAGGCGTCGATCATTTCTTTGATTATTTCTGGAAATATTGATCTCATTTTAGAGCATTTCTTCTAAATACTCTAAAATGTGATCAGTATTGTATTTATTTGTAAACATATAATCATATACTGAAATAAAGAATGTGAAGTAAAGAGTAAAGAATGTCACGACTTGTCAGTTTAAACTTAAAAAATCTTTAAAAACGCTTACAGAATATATTTTGATCTTTGAGAGAAATTTTTTGTTTTCAAAAGCTTTTATCTCGATTTGTCTAGTCTTTTCAACCTGTGCCATGCAATTAATAATAACATTATGTGCGATCTATACTGTTGATCAGATGACGGCAATCTAATAGGCGTTTGATCATTTGATTGTCTAATATCGGTCGCTTAAGTAATTTAGTAGTTTAAATGGTATTATATACATCAGGCCATATTTTTTTATATTAAATTAGCAATATTTTTAAGTAAATTTATTCTGAAGTTTGTGGTTTTGTATTTTTAATGAAAAAGTGCTGTATAAAAAAAGTGAAAATTATTATGCAGCGGTGGTCAGGAATTTCTCTATATGTCTCGTTGTTATTAGCTGCATCCAGATGGCAAAAATTTCAATCCAGAACTGGGACGATCCATGGATAAATATGCACCAGATTTTACGGAGCAGTTCATGCAACTAAAAATTGCTTATGACATTTTGCGACGTTCAGCACGAAGGAAGCAATATGATCAAATGATGGGAATTGAACATTTAAAACGTTTCAATGAAGTAAAATTCATTTTCGTAATAGAGTAAAATAGAATGGAAACATTTCCATAATAGTTTAATGAAAAAAAAAAAAAAATCATTTTCCTAATAATTAAAATTGGAAGTTCGAGTAGAAGTCGATTTGAACTATATTTAAAGCATATTTATAGTTTTGTAAAACCAAAATGGAATTAGTTTTGGTTTTCAGCGATCAGAAAAGTCAAATCTTTACGATGTTGAAGCCAAAAAGCCCAGCTTAATGTCAAATGTTGGTATGTCAGTTCGTGAATTCGTCAGCAGTGATTTCTATGTGCGATTAGCAGAGAATTCGGATAATTCGCTGTTGTATATAACCCTTGGCGGTTTAATAGTCATTTTGGTATTGCAAAAGTTTTATGTTTGGTAATGTTTTCCAGGATTCAGTATAAAAAGAAATGAAAATTAAGCTAAAATTAGGAAAATTAAATTGTAGGTAATTATTAATTTCATTCCTCGATAATTGCAAGGTTTCTCACTTTCATTATTGTATGCATGATGATCATCCATCGTTTGTTACAACGTCATGTGAATGCATCGCAAACTAATATCTGCATCATTGCTTTATACGATAGATATTGTTCAAATGCTATAATTTAGTCACTATAAAAAACTTATCGGTTATTCTCATCATGTTCATACAGTATTGAACATTTATTCATATTTCCTATTAATTAATCGTGCGTTTAGATAGAATTATATGTTCTTCATTTTCATTTTGTAGGTATCTCGAATCTGCCAATGATAAGCAACATGATATGGTGGAAGCTGAGGAAAAAACGTGATATAAAAGTACGATAGATATTGTTCAAATGCTGAACTTTCCAACTTCTGACAGTGTTATAAATGATGGTCGTGATGGTCGGGTAAAACTTTCCACCATTTATATTTGAATGTGCTTAAAAATGGGAATTTCGCGAGATACACCGGTTTTTTTTTCAAAATTTCACTGGAGAAAGATAAATAGAGGTAGTTGTGAGATTTATGTCAAAATATATTTGTGAAATTTCAGATTTGTGTTTAGAAAGATATGCAGAATGAAATTCAAATTTCGGATTCGGAGACTAGTATTGAAGAGAATAATTTTTTTCTTTTATGGAAATAAACATATTAAAAGTTAATGAGCACAAAAATGTATTAGGAGTTAAATCTTTGAGAAGACAGTTAATCGGTAGTTTTCCAACCGAAGAATGGATCTGCATAAAGATTTAAGAAGCCTTGAATATTTCTGTCATTAACAAGCAAAGAAAAAATCTAATGTTAGTTTTTCTATGTATCATCAGTTTTTTTGCATATCATCATAAGTCTGAGAAAATTATACTGCATCTTTATGCTTTAAAAAAAAGCGATAAACAGACTATAAGGCAAGAGAGTTGGTTTTCTATCTGTTTTTTGCACCATTCATCTGTCTTTCTGCAGTCTTTTTTGAACACATCTTATAAATGGGAAGAATTCCTTTCTAATTCATGTATTAATTCGTTGTTTGTTAATTTTTAATCGATCTTCCAGTTTAATTTTGTGTAATTTTTTTGACTTCTATTGGTATATCTTTCGATACTGTTTCACAGTATTCTTGCCGCTCCGTGTAGTAACGAAGAAAAACTAATTAATTTCATCTATCCATAATAATTCTCTAAATTCTCCAACCTACATGCAATAGTTATGACTATTGGTTAAAGGGAAATGATCAGATTTTAAAATCGTTGCAAAGTTCGATATTTGGATTCATTTTAGTAGTTGGATGCTTATTTTAAATTAATTAAAATTGATCTCAGTAGCACATAGAAAGTATGGTCTACGTCGGAAGAATTTATTTTGTCCTTTTGAAATTTGTCTAATTAATATTGATGGATTTTATTTCTATATGTGAAAACAATGGAGTTGATTAGCAAAAAATACCTCTACATAATTAGTTTTCTCCAGTTCGAAAGTATGCCTTTTTTCATCATTATCTTGTTAGGACAAAGTTGTAAGTCAGTAATGTATTTATTAACTGTTGAAAGCGTTGACCGAAAACTTATGCAGGTATTACAATACGTGTCTAGGTTTCTTTTTTGCTTGCTTTTTCAGTAAATTATACCTATTACTTACTATTATACTTATTTGTTAATTTGGAAATTTTTTTTCATAATTTAACTTGAATTTTTTTTGGTAGCTGAAAAGTTGGTTTTTTGTCATGGATGTGTGATAACTGTAGTACTATCTGTTTAGAAATCAAAAGTGTCGTATGAAATAAATGCTTGAAATAATTATATATGAAGAAAATAGATTGTTTTTAATCATTAATTAATATGTCTAGGTTCTTTTTTTGCCTGGTTTTTCAATAAACATATTTGAATTTTGAAGGTGTTGAATTGAATATTTGGTTTGCAAGTCATTACTGAAAAATTTTTTAATTGCTAAACAATTTGTTGCTCTTCTCTTTTCATCTGATGTCACCGAATCTCATCCCATTTTTTTTTTTTTAATTTTTTTTTCCTTTTAAGGAAATAAAACTTGTTCCACTGCTTTTTGTTATTGCTATGCTTTTTGTCTAATCATATAGTTCTAATTTTGCTGAATGTTTTTTCATATCTGAAACCACTGCAATCAAACAAATCATTAATTAAACTAATCAGATGGATTACATCCGAAATTTATAAAGGAATTGTAAAAGTCTCATTTTTCTGAAATATTCGAATAATTTATTTTCTGTTAGATTTTGTTTTTTTCTATATTATCATTAATGCAGTAGGAAATTTGCAACAAAATCATTTACTTCATTTCACTTGACATCCAAAAATTATTCATACATCAATCAGTGAAAAATATTCTTGGTAAATTTAGAAATTTTTGTTTCGAAATTTGTTTCATTCGAATTCGTTAGATTTTATTTTTTAAATTCCTAAAAAAATTTTGACTGGTCACTATTTATGATTGGTTGTTATAATACATGGTTGTCATAATTTCGTATCTAACCATCCGTTTTATTTTTTTCTCATTTTCTTTCTTTTAAACTTTGTAATATTGCGCTTTTATCACCTTTTTGGCTAAAGACATTATTCCATGATCAGATTGCATAATATACAGAATTAATTAGTCAATTTAAAAGTAGTCGTTTTTCCTTTTTTTTCTATATATTCTAACCTTTTTCACTCATTTCATGAAATTTAATCCCGATTATTTGGTTGTTTTTAATTTAATTTCAGGATGGATTATTGATCGGTTTATTCTTACTGAAAGTTATACTACTTACAAATCTAATTCCCTTCAAATGTGTTTGCCACGCCTTGATGGTGTCATAAGACCATCAGTTCGACGACCACTCTATTACTCTTCCTGTTTTTTGCTTTGCACGCATCAAAATATCTCGGGAAAAAATTATTATGATATTTTGGGAGTGAAACGAAATGCTTCAATTGCTGAAATTAAAAGCGCTTTTTATAAATTGTCAAAGGAGGTGGGATTAATTTCATTATAATTCAATTTCATCCATCAAATTTTTTTTCAAAATGGAAACTTTCATATCTTTTCTGTTTTTTTTTTCCAAAATATGCTGCACATATTACGATTAAGATTATTCTTATTTAGTTTAATGATTATCAATCAATAAGTATTCAGTAATATACTTGAAAAAATTGATCAATTCATTATTTTTTTTTACTATTATTTACAGCAGCTTAATGATTAACAATTCCTTTGAATGGAACATTCATTCGGAAAAAATAAACAAAAAAAAAAAAAATGAAAGTTCACTTCACAGATAAGATTTAAATTGGTAATCCACTGATATTTGCTTTTTTTTTGTTTTTGTTTATGAGAGAACTATTGGAAGCAAGGCGGGGGATGCAATGTGGATAGAATCTGAACAAGTGTAACTGTCCTTAAATTAAGATTGATTGTTGTTTCGATTCTTAGAGGTTGGATTTCGAATTCTAGTGATTGGGATCTTTTGATGGTAACAGAACAATATAATTGTTATCCGGGTATTCCGGATATTCCAGAAAGTTGTAGTTATTCTTCGTTCTTTTTTCGTTACAATAAGATATTTCGTATTAATGAAAAAAAGTAGCTTGATAAGTTAGATTGTTCAGATTCATTATTTACTAGCTTCTATCTTTTTAGTATCATCCGGATGCTCTGAGAAAATCAGGACGTACTGATATACAAGACAAGATTTATCTGGAAATTAAAGATGCATATGAAGTGTTGAAAAATAAAAAAAAACGACATGATTATGATGTAGGACTTGCCAATACATCCAATCTCCATCGAACAAACAGGAAATATAATAAAACCAGTGGTCAAAATTTCAAAAAGTACGATTCATCAAATGTAAGCTTTTATCGTCTGTAATTTGCTTTTCTAATTTTCATATACCATTTATGAGAAATTAGGATCTAACGATGTGAGATTCTGAAATTCGTAACATCTTAATAGAAGATGTTAGTTTTGTAAAATTTTGTAAAAAAAGAAGTAAAATGGTACTATATTAAAGGAAAGAAAATTTCATGAAATTGAAATTCGTTATCGAATGCTTCTGAGGGCCAATGAAATATCATCAAATTTAAAAGCTGATAATCGCTTCCTCAAAACTTTTCCTGCTTATTGCATGAAAGCATTTTCGTTGTGAAAAAATTTGTTGCGAATATATTTGTACTGTAAATCCTGACTTATCATCTGTACTATAAATCTTGGCAACAGTCAGTCTTTATAAGGAATGATGACGTTGGAATTAAATCAAAGTTTTCAGAGGTTGATGCAAGAGACCACAGATAGGTTCATGATTGTATTTTATTAATTTTTTCAGTTTTATGAAAGAACAGCGCAGTATGATAGTGATAAGTGGTACGAGTGGTATCGAAATCGATATAAGAATCGAATGGAAACATGTTCGATTCGGAAGTAATCAATTTTTATAGTTTAAACGTGGTTTCAGAATTTTTTCAAGTTTTAAAAGGTTTCCAAGAAAGTAGAATTCATTACTTTGGAGAGAAATACTATAAAGTTGGAATAAAGTCGTTTTCAGTGAGTAATTATTATTTATTATCATTACTGATATGTCCACATATTTAAACTATTATGAATTATTCCGATATTCGAGACAAATATTACTAGTAAATTTGAGAGTGATTTGGGAAATTTTTATTCTGTTATTATAAATATTGAAATGCCCATGAAGGAGTAACAGGCTGAGATTTTTACTAATTTGAAAACGATAGCAAAAAATTTTAGTGATACGGTAGACTACTGGACGACAATTATGCTAGCTTTTTTCGCGATATCTTTTGTATTTTCGATGATTATGCGCATTCAGACTGAGCGGTAAGTTGTTTCGGAATTTTCGAAGGGATGTTATTTCAGAGCATTGGAACAATACAATTGTTTTGCGTTCTTATAATAATAATTTTGATGCTTTTACGAAATTTAAGATATCCATGAAAAAAACTTGTCTTTGCTTTGCAAACTTCCCACTTAGAATGCATTATTCTATTGAAATCCAGTTGGTACATCTCAAATTTTACGGAAATTTCTAATTTTTCAGGCTTCGGCGAAGACAATGGATTGTTCATGTGAAGGAAAAAAATAAGGCGCAAGAAATAAGAATTGAAGATTTGAAGTGATATCCGGAAATAATACTGGAGGACAAAGAAAAGAGCGATATGCTGCAGTTAGCTTGAGAGATTATAGGAACGGAAATTAACAAAATGATTCAGTAGCCATTGTTTTTTGATTCTGATCATTTGTAGTGGT
The DNA here is from genome assembly GCA_037074765.1 of Mansonella perstans. NCBI lineage: Eukaryota > Metazoa > Nematoda > Chromadorea > Rhabditida > Onchocercidae > Mansonella > Mansonella perstans. The sequence goes on from JBAMDO010000107.1 coordinate 154,030, forward strand.
ACAGAATATGCGCATATTTGCTTATATTTCCTACATTGTATCTGATCTGCCCAGAAGTGATCAGATCAGTTTCGAAAATGAATATAACACTTTCAGTTCCATTATGCTGAATCTGTGCGTCTTATTCTTTATAAAGGCTCTTCTTCTGGTTCCTGAATATTCGTGTATTTTTGAAGTAAGGGCACTAAAAAATCATGAACATTGCGATAAGCTGCTTAAAATTATTAAGCTATTTGCCACTATGCGTTTTCTGATATTTCTTTGATCAAATTAATGTAGAATATTCTGATTTTACCAATAATTAGCCAAGTTTGAATTTGAATTATCACTTTTATTTAAATACGAGATGAAATGTTTCGATTTAGCAATTGAATTAAGTTTGCATTTAGCTGATAATAAGTTCGATGAAATTAGTGAAAGTTTCACTCTTTTGATATTGGATAATGTTGAATCTTGGAATTTTTAGTTCGATTTTATGGCCTTAGTTTATAATTTCAACATTATTTTAGCTGAGAGATTCCAACAGTCTGTATATAAAGTAGTTTCGAATAATAAGTTTCTTTTTTTGCATGAGTAAGAACATTTTCATGATAAATGCAGTTGGTTCATGATGAAGTAGTCAAAAATCAAATGGCAGTCAAAAAAAATATCAGACCGAATAAGGATAAATGTTCAGCAATTATAGTATTTTATCTGCTATTTTCTTTTTTCTTCACTATCGAGCAATTCTATCACTTTTTAAATTTATTGCTCCTTTATTGTTAAGGAATTTTGTCGTACTTGTGATCAATTTTAAAATTTTTTTAGCTGCTTTAAGATATTTATCATTTTATTCAACAGTATTTGATATTTTTATTCGACAGTATTTTGATATTTTATTATCTTTTAACACTAAATTGGTAGCTGAAATACTTCCGGGTTAATTTGTATATTTACCTTTTGAATAGAATTAATCTTGTGCATCTGATCTTGCTCATTGATTTTCGTTCAATTACAAATTGTATTTATGTTATCAAATTATAACAAACATATATTTTTGTCCTTTTTTTACCATAATTTATAACAAATTCAACTTTACGATGATAAAATTTTGAAAACGTTTCATTTATTAATTATTCAATGTTTGAAAAATATACTCATATGGTCTCTCTACAGTTCCTTTTAATTTCATTTGTACTGAAAGATAATTAAATATTCTATATAGATTTTAATTTAACTTTTCAAATTCGTTTTTTAATTCGAATTAGTAAATTCCTAGTTTTGATTTCAGACTTGATTCTTCCTCGAGTTTTTTGCTTTTATTTTTCACGAAACAGTGCCTTCAAAATGGTTTGTTTTCGAAGTGTGAAAAAACTCCATTGATAACGAACAATCAAAACTTCATATTTTATTATTTCACCGTGATTGTTGTGCTGAAAGAAACTAATTAACTTATGAGTAATTATGAAGTAAATCTGGGAAGGAAACTGCGATCATTCGAGAGATTCATTATTATGATTTTTATGTGTTTCAGCATTTTGATACAATTGATATTCCATTCTTGTCCTTCTAGATTCTGTCTCACATATACCGCAAACAAATGGATTAATGAGTGGCAGATTGATGGAATGGATTGTTGAAAAATGAAATAATTTAAATTATTTTTACAATGTTTGGTGGGTATCGCTTGATCCTTGTGAAACGAGTCTTTTATTCATTCCAACGATCCATACGACAAGCAATTGATTATCAGAAAAATTACTACGATATTTTGGGAGTTAGCCGTGATGCGACACAACAGGAGATCAAGAATGCTTTCTATATGTTGTCCAAGAAAGTTAGAAATGAACTGATAATTTGAAGAAATAGTCTATATCTTTAAGTAAACTAGGATAATTTTCATAATAATGGAATTATTGATGATTGAATTAATAATTTTACATGATTCAGATGTAGTCCTTCAAATCAATATATAAATAATATTAATTCATTATTTCCGGAATATTAAAGTTTTAAATATTGGCATGACCTTCTCTATACTATCTATACAATATCTTTTGTTTGTTATGAAGCTAGAAGTTTTGACACGTTACTTTCCTTATATTCGGTAATTTTATTACCATAGCAATAACGAGCTCTATAGGATTTTGGAGATTTAACTTTCCTGTATTTTTAGTATCATCCAGATGTCACTGGAAGTGCTGCTGAGAGCATTCTTACGAAGCGATTTATCGCGATTAAAGAGGCATATGATGTGCTGAAAGATGTGTCTAGTCGCAATGAATATGATGCATATCAAGCACAGACAAGTTCTGATTACGATCGGCAAGCTTATAGTAAGCAAAATGGATACGGTACCTGGAAAAGTAATCGTTATACTGGTAGCTACCAATACCCTAGTAGCTGGAAATATGATGACGCGCATTTGAAGAAGGTTGAAATTTCTTAACAATTTAACATAAACATACTATTGTTATGACTCATGACAACGCCGTTGCTGTGTCAAAAAGTCTGCTGAATATTAGCAGCGGCACCATCTTTTCCTCAGAAAGTTTTTATGGAAATTTTGAAAGAAAGAAAGAGAAAAACAAAAAATGATTAAGAAGTTTTTTGGAGGGTTAAAAGAAAATTTTTAAGAACTAGAAACTGGACAGTTATTTTCCTTCTTTATTCTCCAAGCGGAAATTTTCGTTTCATTTATTTGGACTTTTAATTCAATTTTCTTCGACATTTTTTTTTTTCAGGTTTTCGAAGTGTTGCAACGTCGCGCGGAAGAATACGAAAAAGCCCGAAAAGAACGAGACGATCGGTTCTGGGAAAAATTTTATCAGGCTGAACAAAAGCGGTATGAACGACGTAAAGAAATGCCGCCGAGGCCTAGTATTAAACTTATAATAGATAGGTATTGTAATTTGTCGAACTTTACCTATAAAATACAGGTGATGTTGGACTACAAAGAAATCTGTCCGACAGATGAATGTACGAAAATAGCTTTGGATTCGACTTCCTGAACCTTTTTCAGGATTTCCTTGTAAAGCTTACTATCACAGTAGTAACTAAACCGGTAATCATGGCAATTTTGTTGCTGCCTTAAAGAATTTCTAAAGATAAATAAGCGTTTCCTTCATCTTATATTTTAAAGTTCTTTTAGTTGGCTCAATGGACCATTACTTCCATATTTACCTTATTTAAGTGCTGTTCTGATTGTTTATATGATTGGATTCTTTATTTACTCACTACACAGCATTGTCGTCGATAGGTAAGCCATTTTTTTCTCTAATTTTGAATACTTGAAATTATTGCCAAGAATTTCAGATTTCGTCATTGCACTAAGATGAGACTTCGAGACTTATATTCATTACTTTTAAGGGAAGCATTCGATGTTATAAATAAGGACGATCGTCCACAAATAAAACTTAATTGAAACGAGAATTGAAGGAAATGAACTGCATACGAAGAATTTCAAATATGATCAATCGTACTAATGTTATGAATAGAAATGTTTCATTTTTCAAAGGTTTTCGTTTCAATTTGAAAGCAGGCGATATTTTCGTGTAAAATTTGAATTTATTTTTAATATGGTGAGGCATGCAGCTTTGCCTTTATAAACATCATATCAGATGCAATTATTGACTCTGTTCAAAGCTTTTATTTTTCTTCTTTTCCCGTGAATTCTTTCAGATTAACTTTTTTGACCAATCATTTTATCATAATATTTCAATATTTTGATGATTTTCTACTACTTCAGATATTTGGTAGCGATATATTACTTCAGATGTCCGGTGATACTTTGGCATATTGGGTCGGAAAAAAAGAATATATTTTTTATTGAACTTGTATAGAAAGAAAATTAATTTGTGTTCTTTCAAATGTAACAATCTGTGTTCTCATAGCTATGTATCGCATTTTTGTTTCCATTAACAAATTGTTGCAAATCCATAAACTGTGCTTCTAAAAGTTTCAAATTGAGCACTTAGATATGGTATCATTCATTATTTCTTCTATAAGTTGTTGCTACATAACTAGCGGATAGACTCGAAACTTTTTTCAATTTTAAATTTAACTTTAAACTTTAAACTTTATACCTTAATTATTGGGGAAGTAAAAAAAATTCTTGGAAGTATACAAGGGATCGTTACAGCCATGAACTCATTGCTTGTTTTAGCATTTGTTTGGATGAATCCATAACTATCTTATTTTTCAGCGATAATTAGCTATACTTATACTATTTGACGTGTTTAATTAGCAAAAATAAAATGAATCATCTGAATACTATTGAATCATTTCTATAAATGAATTCAATTTCTTACAATTAAATTTATTCAAAGAAAATAAAATCGCTGTAGATAATTTTTGAGGACAAATACTTTAATAATTTGAGTCGCACGTATCACGTACGAATTGTTAAATGCTTGGGTCGCATGTATCACGTACGAATTGTTAAATGCTTGGTATTACGCTACTTCAGATTTGCTTCATCTTGAATCTCGTAGACGTGACAGTGTACTTGTTCATTTCATCAAGGATAGATTTTTGCGCTAAGACTGAATCTCATAACGTTTTCAAGTTATGGTTGGTTAATTGCGTACGTCGAAAATTAAGCTGGTGTAGGAGGAGGAGGAGATTGAGAAGCAGGATGTCTCGGTGGGGCAAATAGCTAAAGAAACCAATACTCAGGGTGGCAAAAGTGTATATGGAGTTAAGCTAGATGTTGTAAAGAGTGGGGATAATTAATGGGGAAATAGCGGGGAAGAATAATATTATTAGGATTCTCGATATTTGCCACAAAAAGCGCATGAAAATAGATTTGATGCAAACTGACAGTTAATGTCAGTTAATTTAGTAGTTAGTAAGGTATGGACTGATTAAAATTTTTTAATTCTTATTTTACATTAATTCGCGTGGGTTGAAAGCGTTGCTAATTAATTAATTAATGTTAACAACATTTTTTTAGGAATAATGACTTGGAGAAGTGAGCAATTCTTGGAAGTTTTGCGATGCCCTGTATTGGTTGTTGGAGTTGGTGGTATTGGTTGTGAATTGCTAAAAAATTTAGCTTTAACCGGATTTTCTAATATCGAAATTGTAAACTTTTCATTTCTCTTACTTTAACTGATAACTCAAACTTTTTAGATGTGATTGTTGCATTTTTCATTTAATTTTCATAAATAGTTTTTTGTACAGTTATCATTGTTTGTTTTAGATTGATTTGGATACAGTTGATGTAAGTAATCTGAATCGTCAATTCTTATTTCGTCGTAAACACGTTGGTAAATCAAAAGCAATCATTGCTGCAGAAGCAATTCGATCAATTGCTCCTCATGTAAAAATTGTGTGCTATCATGATTCAATACTAAAGTATGTTACTCATTTCACAAATATAAATGAGTGTAATTTAGATAGTATAGCATAATTCGAGAAGATTTATACTATTTATGAAATGTCCGATTTTCTTGGTTCCAGAAACCCATATAATAAATATAAACTACTCCATTATTTCAGGGAACAATATGGTGTCGACTTTTTCCAGAAATTTGCAGTGGTTCTTAGTGCATTAGATAATATAGGTAGGTCTTAAAAGTTAAAAGTTCACAAAACTTCTAGAGTTTCTCCTTCAAAAATGAGAAAATGCACTCGATTTTCTTGCTACCAGAAATGTTAAATAAAAATAGTTCCCATTTTGATGAATATGGCAAAATTCGGACATTTTAACTCAAAAATTTTTTCTTTTCCAGCTGCACGAAATCATATCAATCGGCTTTGCTTAGCAGCTCGAGTACCCTTAATTGAAAGCGGTTCTTCTGGTTATTTGGGACATGTAAGTTTATCATTCTTATTTGATATGTTCGATAGCACAATAGTTAGATTTTTCTCCTAAAGTGTTGTAATATGTAAAGTTACTAAAATTAGCCTTGAATTCAGGTACGTCCAATAATTCGTGATTACACCGAATGTTATGAATGTATTCCAAAACCAGTGCAAAAAACGTATCCAGGATGTACGATCCGTAATACACCATCGGAGCATATTCACTGCATTGTTTGGGCGAAACATCTTTTCAAGTGCGTACTTTTTTACTTTTTGACAGTTCCTATGTTAATTATGTGAGAGTCATATGGAATAATTTTGGATTCTGTATTTGAATTATTGCATCATTATACATTAATTTGACTACTATTTGCTCTTGCGATTTGTAAAAATGTATTAAAATAAACGGTAATCAAAATAACATAGTTCACCAACTTCGTTTTCAGTCAACTTTTTGGTGAACCGGATGACGAAGATGAAGTGTCTCCGGATTTAACAGATGATGAGAATCGCGATGCTTCAAATATAAAGAATAATGAAGACGATGATTCGGCTCTCAGTACGGAACAGAACGCTGATGGCAGTCCATCTATGCATGGCGATAATAGTGGGCTTTTGAATAGAATCAGTACGCGAAAATGGGCTGCCAAAAACAATTACGACCCAAAAATTCTTTTCAGAAAAGTTTGCTTTCCGATAAATTCTCTTAAGGGTTTTGTGCTTTGTGTCAGTGCGACAAATTTTGTGTGGAACAGGATTTGTTTGCTGACCGGACAAGAAATAAGTCAGATATTGTTTCCATGTTTTGATTATAATAACCGTAGGATTTTTAAAGATTAAAAAGTTTCCATTCCTTATATGCTTTTACAAGTTATATTTTAGTTTTTTCACAGTGACATCAACTGTCTTTTGAGTATGACGAATTTGTGGAAGCAAAGAAGGAAGCCGTTTCCGTTGGATTGGGATAATCTTCCGAATGAAAGTAGGTTTTGTTAGTGATATAAACACCTTACGCAACTTTAGGACAATTTATCATTGGAATAGAAATATCATCAGTTGTTTGAAATCCTTAATCGCAGAACTTATTATCAGGAATTAATTTCGTGAAGGAATAATTCAAAAATTTGAATATAATTGGAGGGAAAACTAAGACAAGAATACTAGAAATGCTTCACCTTCGAAAATTGTTATATGTTATATTTAATGATGTGAAAACGTCATACTGCAAGTGTATTTAGATGCAGGATCAAGTAGCAACGAATCAAATGCGGAACTTTGGACAGTTCTGCAATGTAAAGAGGAATTTAAAAAGGCCGTACTTACACTAAGCAAACGTGTTGAAGATGGATCAGTGTTGTCATGGGATAAGGTTTCTTTCAATTTTTTAAAAACATATTGCAGGAGTAAGCAATTCTCGCCTTATTGTTTGTCAAATCTATTTTATTCCAAATTGCTTTTAATTTGTTTAAAAAACGGCAGATTAGAATCAAATTTCGAGTTATAAATATCCCTCCTTCAGGATGATGAACCGGCAATGCATTTTGTTACAGCATCTGCTAATCTTCGTGCTCATATTTTTGGCATTCCTCTTAAAACTCTTTTCGATATAAAGTGTAAGTCTTTAAAAAGAAGTTTAGCAGCGTTTCGATTTTAACATGCCAGCAGAACCTTCTGTAATTTTTTTGCTGGTAAATCATGTTGGTGAAGCAGGCTAACTTTTACAGTTTGGCCGTTTCGAGAAAACGGTAATGCTAATTCAAAGAAATGACTGAGTGGGATAAAAAAGAAATGTAGTACGAAGCACTTGTTTGAAATTCCTTGAATTTATTTTGCAGCGATGGCGGGCAATATTATACCGGCTATTGCTACTACGAATGCAGTAGTAGCGGGAATGATTGTTACTGAAGCACTAAAAGTTGTTTTTGGTGCCAAGGACAAATTACGAAATGCAAGTTTTTTATTATGAAAATTTGACGTTTTTTTGACGATGCTAATGTGTTTTGTCATGTTATTTTATCAGTCTATGTCTACATATTATGAGGATTGTCTAATATTTTTTCTGTCCATTGAAAATATATTCTAACAAACAAAAGACTGGGATTTGTAGAAATGGAAAAGTCCAGTGTTAATAGTTCACCAACGTTATATTTGTGAAATTTAGGATTTTCCCTTCCGCAGACTTATTGAAATAAATGAAAAATTTTCAGGTTTTCATAAAACCGAAGCCAAATCCGCGTGGCAAAGTTTTAGTTGATGCAATTCCCAACAAGCCTAATGAACAGTGTTACGTTTGTTCGGAACGACGAGAAATAACGCTAAAATTAAATGTTAAATCAGTTACAGTTCATTCGTTGGAAAACAAGTTTTTAAAGGGAATTTTGCATATGGTCGCACCTGACGTTATGATTTCTCTAAGTGGCAATATCGTTATTTCGAGTGAAGCGGGTGAAACGGAAGGTGACAATTCATTTTGCGTTTTTATTATGTTATTAAAAATAGTCGAATTATGTTAATAGTCGTAACGATTTTCTTGAAAGCTTAGATGTTTTAACGAAAGTAACAGCTTCTTCACTTTCTTTTTAATTAGTAAGCAAGACTGATCTGGAACAATTCTTCAGCAGCAATAGGGAGAATTATATATGCGAAAATTAATTTTTTACGAAAATAGTAAAGTTTCCATAGGATATTCCTTATGAATCAGTCGTTTCAAAACTATCTGTGTTTGTAGGCTATTCAGTCTTCGTGAAATTTTCATCTAGTCAGCTCCATCGAGTTCTGTCAATAGTCGCAACGATTTTCTTAAAAGCTCAGATGTTTTAACAGAAGAAATGTTTCCTTTTCGAACTGATTTTTTTAGCCATTAGCGAACGGACTCTGGAACAAGTGGGTGTCATTCATGGTTGTATCTTAGAATGCGATGATTTCTTGCAAAGATTGGAACTTCGGTTACGTATTGAACACGCTAGTGAACTGAAAGCTGATGAATTTGTGATAACAATGGATACTGGTGCCACTATAGCAAATGGTTAGTTTAATTTGCATTTTGTTTGAAATTTGATAAATTCTTTAACTTCAGAGCATTCCAGTATATTTGTTGAAATGCTGCTAAATTTTATAAATCTATTGTTGGTTTGCTTTTCAGTGTTTGTTACAGTGGTGAAAAGAGTTTTCTATTCTTAAATGATCATTTCAACGGATGATTCTTTTTTCGGTTACAAACTAATTCTCTTTGCAGGACAGAAAGTTGGGGATCAGGGAGATAGGATAAAACGCTCGATTAGCGAGACAACTGATGAGTGTTCACCGACTAAAATTCCGAAGGTTGATGCTGAAATTAATTCATTGCATTGAATTGCATTCCTGAAAATATTCACTTGTTTTATTATTATAATTTCTTTTTTTTGAGATTGCTATTTTGCATTCATGCAAAATTCTTCGAAAATAATAATTTAACGAGTCTTGTTTCCGTTCTTCATTAATTTTTGTTTTCTTTTTTCGTATATTGAACATCTTTACGTCATAATTTATCAAAAACTATATAATTATTTGTACATTGAAACTGAATCCTGATTCACGTAGAATTGTGGTTTCATAATAAGAGTATCAAAATAAATGTTATCTTTTTATGCCTTGTTTAACTCCTGCAATGCGATTTATTTTTCCATCAAATTTTAATATTTCAAATACTCGGATGCCTGTTAGTCTTTAACACCTAACATTTGCTTCTGCAGAAAAATTAATTTGATTTCCTAATATTAGAACGAACTAAATAGTTTATCTGGGCAACGATTAAATTTCATTTCAATATTTGCAATGAAATTCAGTTGCAGAAATTTCTAAAAATGTAACAAAATCGTAATTTTTTGTAGCAACAGCTGATACTGCATAAATCATGAACAAAGCTTATATGTTGCGCTGTTATTTTGCAAACTTTTCGTATAACTCACGCATTTGCAAGTGAATCAGGTTTATTGGGTAGGCTATGCGCAATTAATTAATTTGTATATTATTTGAATGGCCCATTATTTAATGAAATCAACCGCTGCTTATTTTTTAATTCTAACAAGGTTATATCGTCATACAATGAATTTAAAAGTATACTTACGCAGGAATCCATGCGCAAAATGAGGTTATAAATTAAAGGACAATGGACAAATCAAAGATATTATTTAATAAATTCTACAACTTTGTCATAATAATTAGCTAGCTCTTGATAGAGACCAAAATGTACATTGATAAATGCCCATTCATGATTAATTATCATGTAGTAAAGCAAATTGAAATTCCAATTAAAAATTACTTTAATCGAAATTTATTCAAAAGATAGTATTGCTTAATGTTAGAAAAAAACATGTGAAAGTTAAGCTGTCAATTTCAAAATATTGATTGAAATAAATTTCAGATCTCTTAATTTTAATTTTACCATCAACTGCGCAGAAAATTGCACCAGAAAATTTCTTTAAAGACATTTTTAAATTTTATATTCATTTATATTTATCATGTCATTCATGGAAATGAATTCAAATAAGCAGGTCAATAAAGGAGGAAGTCAGGCGAAAATTAATTTCACGCAAGCCATAAAGGATTATTGGAAAAAATACTTTTTTTTCCAATAATATGTCTATAATAACCTAATTAAATTTGATTGGGTTACTATCATTTTTTAAATTGTTTTTTGATTAGAAAATATGTTGTCTTGTTTGAATAAAATTTTAATCACAAATACGTAAGGAATAAATTTAAAATTAAATTAACACAAATATAAAATGTAGCATAACTGAATGAATTGAACAGAACCATTTTTGAGGTGGGTCAATTTGCATTAAAATGACCAGCAAATATATTCTAATGAATCAGAATCACGGTTTAAATAATCACCAAAAAATACACCGTTCGCTGTAATTAATAATAACATTGCAACAATCAATAATAGCAGTAATTAGTAATAATAATGATAATTAATAATAATAACAATAATAATAGTAATGATAACGATAATAATAATAATAAACAATAGTAATAATAATACTTAACTATCATTAACATTTCACTCCTAATTAACTGTTCATTTTACAGAAATTAAGATGTCATCTAAATTCCAATGTGAATTAGTACGTGGACAGATCTGCAATAGTTAAAAAGCGACCTGGCAAGGTCACAACTTAGTGAGTTAAAACAAGCTATTTCTCTTTCTAGCTAATTCATCAAAGAAAATTCAGTTTCAAATTAACAGAATCTTATAAATCCTGCTACAAATAAAAAAGCTAAATTGGTTCGTGGCCAAGGAAAATTTGAAAATCACTATCTTAATGGAATGAGTTGATGGCTGGGATTGACTAATTGTTACTTAAATAAGTCAGTAGTGCATTTTGATAGCCATTAGTGTGTGTGATTAATTTGATAGCCAAATGATAAAATAATTAATAAAGAATACACATAAACTGTCTCTATTCTATCATTAACGATAATGCATAACAAAAGCATTTTAGGTAAAGCCTTCATTTCTATTTTTCAATTATCAATCTAAAATTATTAATGAACAGAATAAATTTCTTTTAAAAGCATTTATTAATTATATTTCACAAAATTAACTAATTTTTCTTCATAGAGCATCTAACTTTTGTTCGTCCAATCAATTTTTGATGTGCAATCAATTTTTGATGAATTATTTTTAGAAAATTTTTCATCAATCTTTCCCTTCTTTTATTACTGTTATATTTCTATACAAATATTTTCTTCGCCTAATATACAAATATTTTCTTCGCTTAATGCAAATTAATGGCAAAATTGATAATACAAAAGAAATTATGAATTTGAATACTATCAAATAGTTCTTTTTTCAAAAAATAGTAATTTATGAAGTCAATTAAATTTCATTTATTTTCAAATTTCCCTTCAATTCTTATTTTTCCTTAACCATTTTTTCTCTTTGCATGATATTAATCAATTTCAATTCATCGGGAAATAATTCTCGTATTATTTTAATAATCTTTTTCTGCCTTTTTGATCATGCTTTTTTTTTGGCTTCCAGTTCTTGACATTTATTGTTTCCTTAGATTTTCCCAGCATTTTGTCATTTTACAGCATTTTTTTTTTTGCTAATTCTTCAATCAAATCCTCATTAGATTTAGTATTAATTGTCGTTTCATCCATTTCCATTACAATTACAACTTGTCTCTTCATCTGTCACTTTGCGCCCATTATGCCACAACAGCCCAGGAGATTTGTCTTTAGATTTACTTTATGCACCTTTAGCATCATCCAAATTTTCCATCAGTTTGATAAAAAAATGTAAAATTTGACTACAATTTTTTTGACAACATTTGTTTCCGCAATTTTCATCACTGTCCTCATAATCTCAAAGATTAACTGGTAAAGAAGTTAATTAATTGCTCAAGTAAGCATATTAAAATTATTTTTCCACTTAGTGATTTAAAATTTCACTTATTATAATATTAAACTGATTAATCAGTCTCAGTTGATTAGCAAATTAATTGAGCAATTAATACTTGAAACAAGAAGTTTTGAACTTAAATTAATTTTGGTAGCAGATTAGTTGTGAATAAATCAGACTTGATCATGTTTAACTTCCAGCCAATAATGTACAGTGTAAAGTGAAAAAAAATTTCCACTGCTTCCTGCAAATAAAAATAAATAAATGGATGAAATGAACTGATTTATTGGTGTATGAACTGCTTCGCTTTATCATATGTGGCCGTATAAATCATAATTTACCTTGTTCTGGCTTTGTCTTTTATGAATGACGTTATTCTGATCCATCTATTGTTGACTGTAGTTTTCATTTTGCAGAACTACAAAGTTAATTTTTTAATTATTCAATATTTAAAAAATTTTTTTATTTTCCAAATTATTTATCTCAAAATTTCCTTGCACTTTATTATGCAACATATATAGCCTTCATTGAGATAATAATTTAAATGGCTTTCATTTTAAATTTTACCAATCAACTTATGCAATATTGAAAGTACAAAGTGCTTCATTAAATATTTCTCATTTCTTTTAGAACATAATTTTCATTTCATATGACCATTGCAAGTAATGCTAATTCAATGGCATCTGATCAATCTCATCTATATTGTAAATGCAAAAGTCATACAATTCAGTATTATCAGTCATTGATTATCAGTGATGATACAAATAAGCACATTCCGAGCAAATTTAATTAATTTACTTTGAAATTATTCAGCAAAAAATATTGAAATACATTTGCTTATTTTGTTTGCTTAAAACTTCTTAATAGTGGAAGAGAAAATGGAAACAACAGTCATTTTTGTCTTGTCCAACTGCTATATAAATTCATAGCTAAATTTAGTAAACTGGAATTGCGCGTGCAGTACTTATTGCATCTGGAAATGCAAATAATCTAGGTTAATTTAAATTCATTACTCTTCGATTTCCATTATTCATTCTATCATTATTAAAAACAAGCAAGAAAAATCAGGCAAGCCAAGACAAAGTTAATTAACTGCCTGTTTATGGTCATTTGGAAACAGCTGTCTGCTCATTTTAATGAAATTTTCTCAAAAAACAGCAGAACTTTTCATTTCTTTAGAAAATTCAATTATATTTAAAAATCTTTTCTCCAATCTACTCTCTCTATTTGCTATACAATTTTATCACATCCAACTTTGGGTTGAAAGGAAAAAACGATTAAATGAAAATGCGAAACAAAAAATGCTGGAAAGAATTGGTTAGCAACCACTGATTGCAACAAAGCAAATATTCAGCAGAGAGGGAATGGTAAAAAAGTGTTGGACAAGTGGATAAGAAGTTTTTTCCTCTTTAAAAAGTGCAAACTTTTCAAGAAAATAAAATACGATTGGAAGGAAAAAATTTAATTAGATTTGCTAAGAATTCATCTTAAGTAGTTAAATAGCGAGAACTTTTCACAGTTTAAAAATATCTGCTTTTCTTCCAGGTTTGCAAATGCCTTTTAAAAAATCTCAATGAACTTATCTTACTCATTATTACTTAGCTGGAAAAACAAGCTTATTTCTTGCTTCTTGTTTTGTGCATATTTTTTCCAAATAACTCAAAATGTATTATATTTCCATTTTTTTTTTTTTTTTGCTTTAATTATAAAAGTTGAATAATTCTTCAGTATAATCTTCAGTATAATTTTAAGAAAACTTGAAAACACTGAGATCATCGATATTTTGATAACTGAACAATGATAAATTAGTCATATTCATTAGAACATTTGTACACCTTCTCTTTGATTGTGCTATTGTCATTACTGTTCGGCTATGAAATGAATAATTTTAAATTTAATTTATCAATTAACTTTCAATATATCCGAAAAAAGAATGGGTAATGGTGAATCATCAACAAAAGAAGAGGATGGTAAACCGAAAAGAAAGGATCAGCCACGTTTGTATCAACATGTTGACATTCACGGTGGCGGTGATTTGATATCTATTATGTGGCAAGCCAAAAATAGCAATGATTTTTCGCAAATTAATGAACTGATAGATTCAAAGGTTTGGTTTTGAGTTTAATTACAATCTTTGGTAAAATTTAGATATTAAATTTTGAAATTAATTTGTTCTTGAAAGATAATTAAAAGTTATACCGAATTTTGTGATATAGCAGATTACGGTTAGTTCTACTACATTGTGAGGTAGAATAGACATCTTTAAATAATTTAATTGTTTAAATTGTAATTGAAGTTGAAAATGGAAGAATGAGGGTGAAAAAAGTTTCGATGATGGGGAATTTTTGATATAGCGTGCGGGCAAATTTCATGTCTATATATTGCTTCAATTATTATTAAATTTTTATCGGTTTTGTAGTAAATTTCGAAGAATTTTGAAATATTCTCAGTCAGTAAGCAATTTCAAATTTAAAATTTTAAAAAAAAAAGAAAAATTTTTTTAACATTTCAGAAGAAATTTAATTAATGTATGTTTAATTTAATTTTAGATTAAGAATTTTATGTATAATTCGGGTAAGGGGAAAATGGTGGCAGTTTCGGAACTGGTCAAAATACGCAACAAAGAGCGTAATGCAATGTTAAGTGCATTAAAACGTAAGAAAGGTAAAGGTAAAAGCGGGCCAAATATTTTGGATGATTTCAATCAAGAAGGCGAAAATCAAGGCGATTTAAAAAAAGGTCAAATATGTATTGAAAATAGTGACAGTAATAGAAAGTAATATCTATGAAATTTATGTACTAAATTATAGAATATGAAAAGGTAATTATAATACAGTAAGTATGAATGAGCATGAAAAAGTGTGCCGAATGTTTATGCAAGTAAATCAAAATAGAAAGTAATTTCTATTATCAGTTATTTTATCATTTGCTATCATCATGACCATTATCAATTATCATTGTTAGCTTTTAGCAATGAAACTTTTGGAAGGTGGAGGAAAGCGTGGTGACACGGATTCAAAATATCGTGAAGTGGTGTGGAAGTTAGAGGAACGCGGTAATATGGGTGAAAATCTTGTTGGTCTGTGCTTGCTGCAAGGAAACGCAATACATAATGATTTGGCTCGTCATTTAATCAAATTGTATCCGAAACTTGTGAACGATATTTTCATTAGTGAAAATTACTACGGTAACAATGATAACGTAAATTGAAATTGTCTGTTAATTTTGAAATATTTATTTTGTCATTGGTCAGAGAAATACTATTTTCAAGTTATACTATATTCGTCAGCATCATAATACATAAAACTTTGAAATACTTCTGAAATGATAAGATTTTAGAGAAAGCAACTGAAGAGAGTTTGATAAATCAATGTAAATATAATTAATTTAACAAAATCTCAAAAATACTTACTAAACAAATTAATATAACTGTCTACAGGTGGCAAGTTTTTTCTTGTCAGATAATTATAGGATTATCACCTTTACATCAAGCCATAATAAATGAGGATCCGGCAATGGTCAGTTTTCTACTGCAACAAGGTGCTAATATTAACCAACGTTGTTACGGTGCTTCATTCTGTCCCGATGATCAGAAAAGCAGTCGGACCGATTCTCTGGAGCATGAATATGTAGAACTCAGCTTGAGAACATGTTACACCGGGTGAGCTAATATTATTTCAATAATTGCCGAACACTTTTCTCTAACTGTTTTTATCATTGTAATCTATTTCCGAAAAAAATTATGTTAAAAAATGGCTTGCAAAGTTAAAGGTGTTGTATATAAGTTATCGGATAGTTAAATAATTGCGTATGCAATTATTAATATTAAAATTGCGAGAAACGATGATTTTGAGTTCTAAGAAAAAATGAAATCGTCGGAAAAGTTCAAATGATGGAATTTCTTCATGATTTAAAAATTTCCGAATTATTTTTGATAATATTTTTGGGTAGATTACCTAAAAGTTCATTTTTTCCTGCATTCAGCTAACATTTTGGACTGCCACTTTGAAGTTATTCTAAGATTTAATTACGAATTAAGTCAATTGCTAGTTAAGGTTAAAATCAGAAAATTTTCCTTCAATTTTTGCTATTAGTGAAAATGCTGCAAATGTTTAAAGTCATTGAAATGGAAAATTTTAACAAATTTACATATTAGACGAATGTATTTTGGTGAATATCCGTTATCATTTGCGGCTTGCATCAATCAAACGGATTGTTTCCGGTTATTGGTAGCCAAAAAGGCTGATTTGAATCAGAAGGATACGAACGGAAATACGGTTCTACATCTAGCTGTAATCCATGAACAGCCAGTGAATAATTCAAATTGCTTTATGCAAATTATGATTTGAATTTGTTGATATGTTCTCACACCATTAAGTTTTCAAAAGAAAAAAAAGCCAAAAAAAATTCACGCATAAATTTTTTTTGCTTAATGTGAAGTTTTTTTGCCAAAATTACTTTTGCAATTTTTTAAATTTGAAGTTTGAAGCAAATTTCAGTAAATAATTTTCAATCACTATCTTTTGATGAGAAATTTCATGGCTTTTTCTTATCAGGAAATGATCAAACTATCTTACAATATGGGTGCTAAGTTACAAATAGTGAATAATCAAAATTTGACTCCGCTCACTTTGGCAGCACATTTGGGGAAGAAAGAGGTAAAATGGTAATTTTGTAAAAAAAAAGCTCCAATTTAAAACTTTTTCTTCAACTTTAACTTTTCTCATCACAATACGATTTAATTGTTTAATTTTTAATTAAATTCATTTTAAAACTAGTCTATTTCATATTTATCTACAATTTTCAAATCTTTGCTTACTTAATCATTTGATGAATTTTTAGATATTCGAATTAATTCTAAAATTAGAAGCAGATGTTGCTTGGATATACGGTAATGCGAGCAGCTATGCCTACCCGTTAGCTCGTATTGATACGATCAGTCAAGAAACAGGAGAAATGAATGAAGATAGTGCACTATCACTTACTGTTTACGGAGTAAACATCTTATTTGCTCAATAATAAGTCTTGTTAAAATACAACAATGTAGCAATCTAGTGCAGTCTGTTTATAAGTAATCTTATGGACCGCAGTATCGTAGATAACATTTAAACATGCATAAGATATCCGAGATGGATTTTTTTATTTATAGGCAATTATTTGCTTGTCGACTAATTAGTTTGGTTAGACTTCTGATGCTGCTAATTATTGTTTTAGTTAATTTTATCTGATATTCTCTTGCTTGCTCTTTTTTCTTTTTATACTCAGAATGTAATTTAATTTAAATTTGAGGAAACAACGGAACATTTGGATCTTCTCGACGGATTATTGGACGAATTATTGGAAGCTAAATGGAAAGCATTCGGACGTCGATAGTAAGAATAACTTTGAAAAAAAAGAAAGAAAGAGAAAGCTTTTGAATTTGAAGTAACTAATATTAAGCAAATCAAAAAGGGCACATAAATGCTTTTTCTTTCTCAACCAATTTGAAAAATCGGATTCAGTTAAAAACTTAATATTAATATAGTAAAAGCTTTTTTAATTTTTCTCTCAAAAATTTCAAAATTATATATTTTTCATTAATTTAACAAATCATTTTAATCTCATCAGAATCTTTCTTATAGCCTGTAACAGAAAATTCAATAACTATTGACGATTAAATTAATGATTGATCTTTAATGATGAAAAAATTGCTGTTGCAGTTTGACATTATCATTTTCATGCTTTGTGATTTATTTTATATTTGTATTTATGGCTTTTATGTGTCGACCATTCTCCATGACAACAAAGGTTGAATTTAAAAAATGGTCAATTGACCACATTATAAATACTTACTGTTGATCACTTCTTTTGTTTAATAAATTAAAACAAATTATTAATATTATCTCAAAGCTTCTTGTTCACTGCACCGCTTTGCCTTCATAATTTATCATTTGTCATTGATAATGCAATCAGTATCCAACTATTATAGGTGTTTCCACATAATGAAACCCAAGATGTTAATACATCCATTCCATGCGACAGAACATCACCTAATAATAACTGTTACAATTCTACCTATACCATACTCGATCATATGGTTCTTAAAACCACAACGTTGCAATCATTTTCATCACACGCTGCAAACGAGCAAGCTGAACGGAAATTTAAAAAATCTGGTTTAATAAACTTTTCATAAAAAATATTTGATTAAAAATTTTTTTATTTTATAAGTTTCCTTCGAATATATTTCAAATTTCTTATTTTATCATATTTCTTAAGTCTTATTCAAATTTCAGTTTTATTGTCTAATAATTTGAAAGTTTCAGAATTTTACGGAGTATGCAATTGTTTTTAATTGATTATATCAGCAATCAAATTTTGATCCTACAAATTCAAATAATTGACCAATTTTTTCTGAAAGTTAACTTAACAAAAAAATAACACGTCATATTTTTAAGAATGGAAAAATATTTTAGGTCAGTAGAAAAAACGAAAACTTGAAGTAAGTATATTATAGGGTATTGAACTTTATTGCTGAATTAATAATATAGTTAATTGTCACAATTGTTAATGATTTTTCAAATATTAAATATTTAAATTTTGTTAGTAGAAATTTGGTATGGTACCGATAATTGCCAGTTGTGGAGATATGGTGGTTTAGGATGGCAACAATACGTAAGTTTATGAAATGGATCAAAAGAAAATGTCACAAAATTTTTCGCTGATTAATATCAAATCATTACTTTCTCAAATCAGTTGTACACAATTCTACAACTGATTTGAGTTGTAGAATCAGCAATTCTGAACGATATGTATTTTTTGAATCTTTCGGTAAATTGTGCAAGAAATATTAGCATTGAAATGTAATAGCAAAACTGAGTAGTGACAGTAAAATACTGGAATGTAATTTCGAAATAAATGGAAGCTAAGAAATGCATATTAATTATTTAACAATGTATTCTGCTCAACTAATTGCTAATTAATGTTCTGTGAAACTGACTTGTAAATTTAGAATGAAATTGTCATAATGCCTAGAACAATATGCTGAAGAATGTGAAACAGTTTGAAATTAAAATTTCCTAATCTATTTTGAATTTCTGAAATCAATTAGGTTCGATTAGTTGCTGAACAAATGGTACTGTTGATGGTGTTTCTTCAAATCATCTGTGATACAATCGATATAAGAAATGTTGGCCGGAAACGCTGGTGGCGCGTTATGGTATTTCATTCTGTTCAGTTACAGAATCCACAAGAAGAAAAAATAACTTCAAAATCTTTTCCTGAAGAAATTTTTAAATGATTTTAAAAGATAAATTTACAACAGTTATGTGAATTTTTTTCTTTTAACATAAATTTCAAAATTTAAAAAAGCTTGAATTTTTTATTTCGAAAAATTTTTGCGAATAAATTCAATTGCATTTCAGAAATCATTTCCGGCTAAAATCGCTTACAAAATTTCATTTATTTTAATAATACTAATTGTTCCAATACGACTAGCATGTTCACTGTGTTCATCAATGCTTCTCCTCGAAAACATTCTCTCATTGATGATCGTCCTGTTAACTGGAGCACATTTCCTGTTTTATACAAGGAAGTTTCTTTCTTCTTTTTTGTTCATTTTGATTCAATTTGAAACAGCGTCCAATTTTTGAAACAGTTAAAAATTATTTCCAGTCACTGGTGCAATATTCAGGATAAAATTTGAATTTGTGTAACAATTTAGAGCTTTAAAATTTATTGGACCATTCGTTTTAATGATTTATACCATACTTTCGCGTGATATAAGTCGCTTTATGATCATTTATTCGATATTTCTCATCGGATTCTCTCAATGTTTGTTAATTTCTAATTTAAAAAATGTTCAGCAATTTTTGTTCCCAAAATACTTTGATTATTTTTTAAAAAATTCAAGTTTAAAAGCGAAAATGAAATATTACATGCGAGAAATTCCGACCATGCTATTGTCTTACTTATTACTTCTCTACATGTTGCACCGATTCAATCATCGGATCATGAGCCCATGGCTTCGCAAAATTAAAACAGTTCACAGTTTTGTAGAAGTCAAAAATTTAAGCGAACTAAAATGTCCTTTATTCACTACTAACATCTATTTCTGCTATTACTTTTCGCTTTATTGATATTATTTTGCTATGCAAAATTTTTGTTTTATTCTTCCTGTTATTTATTTAACATTTCTAAAATAAATTAACATTTTATGCGGAATCAAAAATGTTTCATTTTTAAAGACTATTATTTAAATATATGAATGCACTTATTGGAGTAATTGTCGCAGTAAATGCATTTGTTGATGAAATTTTAAATTTCAAAGAGTAATAATTTTGAACTACAAAAACTGTTTAATTTCTGCCTTTTTTTCAAGCATTCTATGTGATTTTTGGAGCTTGTGAACGAGCAAGTAAAGAGAAATACGGTATTGGATCAACCCGCTGGGAGAATATCTTGGACACACCATTTGAGGCCATTATGAGATTGTTCATAATGACCATTGGTGAATTTACCATCTTTTATCGATCGTTGAATACATGTGAGGAACGGATGATGCAGATGATTGGTAAGGTAAGGTTTGTATGCTTTGAATTTTATGAAAATTTAATTGAAAAATAGCGGCAAAGTACATGAAATAGTATTTGAATTTATGGTAGTTATTCACTTTTATTTCAAAAGAAGAAGAAAACAAAAATAATGAAAGGTGTTTTTAATTAATAAAAAAAGAATCAGAAAAAGTTTAATTTCGAAATTTGAAATTAATTAAAATACGAATCTTTGGTCATTTAATGTCCTGCATTTATGCATGCATATGTGTATCTGCGTGTGTATGTATGTGTATGTATGCCTGGTTTGTGTGTGTTAATAATCTATTTAGCAAAATTTTACATAATTTTTTAATTCTTAGAAGTTGATTGGTGATTAAAAAAACAATTCCAAAGGCGGAATATCTTTCTCATAATTTGGTTTGTGTGATTAATTAATGATACGCTTTAAATTAAAGTAATGCTTTTTTGATTACAGTTTTTGTTCACTATATTTGAATTATTTATTAGCATTATGCAATTTAATTTATTAATTGCTATGATGACACGAACTTATGAAACTATTTCGAGGACATCAAGTGAATGGAAAAGACAAGTTTGTTTCACAATGTTTGCTTAATGATTCTTGAAATAATTAAATAATCTATGATAGATTAATTAATAGACTAGGTGAACTTTCTGTAAATCTCTCTTGATTCAATTATTTCATTTCATTAAATCCATTACAAAATTGCGCATATTTTGTTCATGCTAAAAATTTTTCAAATTTTTTTCTTTCTTATCCATTTCTATTCTCTGTTATTATCAAAAATATGGGCAAAGATAAATATTACGTTAAATCTATTTCGTTATTTTATTAAGTTACTATTTCATTAATTATAATTTCTGATTTCTGTAATAATTCAATTAACTTATTTTTAATTATAGTGGGCTCAGGTAATACTATTCTTGGAGCTGTCACTGAAACCAAAAGAGCGTCTTATTGCAATGCTGAAATATTCTCGTCCAATTGGTACGGACAAAACAAAACGCTCATTTGTTGTTGCCAGAAAGACTACGGTCTGTTCTTCTCTTCCTATGCTACTAACAGACTTATAAATAAATAAATTACAGTAAATAAACACTGAAAAAATCTGGAATTTTCAAATAAATTTTATAGTGGTGAAAATAAGAAAATAATTGAGTAAATTTGAAACTAATTAATTTCTCTAAAATTAAAAGTGCTTCATTTTTAATTCCAATTCAATGCCAAACTCTTAATTTCATCTTAATAAGCGCTATTACTTGTCTTTCATTCTAACATTATTCTTCTTTGAGCCGACTCTATTCTCATCGATTTCAGATTCACATTAGCATTGATTTTCAGAATCATTTTTTTTTTAGCGAGAAAAGCATCGATCTAATTTACCTGTCAATAATTCTAGAGTGAATCAATGTCACAGACTGAAAAGCAATTACTTGAACAGCAAGCACGTGATTTACGTGAAGAAAAACGAGCTTTATTAAAGAGACGTTTGAAGGTTGGCTAAACTGCTTTTTTAATAAAAAGTTAATGCATTTTTTGCAGCAGAAAGATAACAAAAAAGCCATTAGTTTAAGATATTTGCAAAAATTATTTTTTATGCAATTTAAATTTAGTTTATGCTTAAATCTAATAAAGCTCATTCAAATCTACAGGATTTTGCTCATACTCCCAATGATCGAAGACCGTTGACGTCATATTTGTCAACGTCAAGAAAAGAAAATGAGAAGAAATGAGAAGCAACACTATACTTGGAACATTACCATTAATCATCATATTTAGTTCAAACTTCTTAATCCTAACTTGTTTAAAAGCATATCAAATGAAATAGACATTTGATCTAAATTCTAAAAACTTTCCTCGTAATTGAAAAAGTTTTCAAAGTTTCAATTATATGAAAAAATCTGAAAATATGTAAATTAAGACAAATTTGCTCACCAAATTTTTAACGTATTTTTTTGCATTATTATATTGAATTTAAAATCTCGCTATTCGTAGAGTCTAATTTTTCCAGAATCGCATTTTATGTTCAGCATAACCGATATGAAATATAATAAAATTGATATTATATCTGCATTTGTCATCAGTTGCAGCAGAAATGATTTGGGACTGATAATTCAGCAATTATCGGGAAAATCAAAATAAATTATATTACAAAGTAATAATAATGAGATGAATGCGTCTTATTTTAACAACTGATTCGGAAAATTATATTTAATTTACCGATTACATTCAATTGACTATTTCATTACCATTTCTTTAAAGTTGTTACCCTTTTAACTAACATATTTGATGATTAACTCTAAATTATTGTCTAATTACTTGGCAATCTCTGATCTCGAAAATATTCTGTTTGTAAATCATGGGAAATTGTTTCATTATGTTCAGTTCAATATTCAAATTATCATTCGATTGAATCTTATTAGTTGTGACTATTTCTATAAACTGCGCCTTTATCAATAAGCCCACATCATATTTCTGTATTTTTGTTAAGCAACGAGCTACTTCATCGTCTACAATCTACAAATAAGAGAAATTTTTCAAGGCAGTAATTACAAAGACCAAGATTACAGCATCCACAGGTCCACCGGGACTGCGAGACCAATGGAAAAACGGGGATAGAGAAGAGAGGGCGGATAAGATGGATCAAAAAGATAAAGGAAGGAAAAAGCGCAAACGGTACAACGGGACTAGCAGGAGCGGCAAGAGCAACATTGGATCACCAAGGAGAGAATTTACTATGAATGCGGAACAGTATCAATGATGAAAGAGAGAGACTACCTGTTTTAATGGAAAATCCGGTGTTTTTTATGGCAAGCATTCTTGCTTGATAAAATGATACACTGTACAAAATGAAATTCGCATGCCCATAAATGAATCAATTAATGAAGATTGATGATCATATCGACAGTGTGGAATACCACTTAGCTAACATTGGGTAACCACTTGAGAATAGTAAAAGCCAAGTTTTTCAATATGTCATGACTCGAGTTTTAGAGATTAGAAAGCTTTCTATTTTTATCGTGAAATTATCTTCAGGAAAACATTTGAGTATCAAATATATTTACATTCCGATCAATTACCAATAGAGCTGGCAGACTTTGTCATATTCTTTGTGTCAGTATAGAAACGAAATTATGATTTAAATTTTCGAAAAAATTATCCTTTGAAATATATAAAACAGTTAAATTGTCTACTTAAATTTGTTGAACTGAAAAAAATGGCGCATTATTTATTGCGTTGTTATTTATATAATCAAAACAGATGACAATTTATCAATTGCAAACTCATTTTATGTCAGCCACTTACTAA
Organism: Mansonella perstans; assembly: GCA_037074765.1. Classification (NCBI taxonomy): domain Eukaryota; kingdom Metazoa; phylum Nematoda; class Chromadorea; order Rhabditida; family Onchocercidae; genus Mansonella; species Mansonella perstans. Next base: position 178,076 of record JBAMDO010000107.1, read on the forward strand.
ATTATCGTTTCAAAAATTGTAATTTCAATTTACGTCATAAAATTGTTGAATTGTGATTTGCATTAATCGCTTTGCGATAATTATCATGTGAGTACATAGTCACTGAATCAAATCTATTTTCAGCCAAAATTGTGCAAGTATTTTCTTTAAAGTTGGAAATTATTAAATTTCATGCAATCGGCAATAACTTTTTCTTTTAAATATCAAAATTTTAACTTTCCGGTAGATTTAAATCTAATTCTTCGCAATACATTCTATCCAGGACATCTTTAAATTTATCTGTGAGTTTCATTCGGATAATTTTTAATGTTGGTGTCAGCAGTCCATCCTCAACTGCAAATTCACCCTCCAGCAGATGTATATTTCTAATTTGTTCAATACTACTTAATCCTTTACTGTCACCGAATTTTCGCAGCTTGGTCAGAAAATATTGTCGCACATTTCGATCTGCGAGATATTCTTTCACCGACAATTGACATTTTGTTGCGAAGTTTCCGAACTCAATCTGTAAAAATGAAAATTATAACTTTTAGAAAGTTTTTTAAATTTTAAATTTCTAGAAATGACTAATTTTACCTTCCTCATTTACCTTTCTCTAATTTTCAATAATTTTTTTTGAAAGCATAAATCGAAATTTCGAAAAATTTCAAAAACAACGCAAAAAATTACCTTTTTATCTGATTTTTGAATATCGGCGTGAAGTTTTTCAACATCAACAACGGCAATAGCTATCAAATATTCATGAAAACTTGATCCGTAAATGAAAATCTGAAATGAAAATTCCCTTTTTCTCTTTCTCGGTAAGTACGCTTTTTATTCAACCACGACGACGTCCATTTGGAAAAAAATCCAGAATTTATAAGACAAATTCAAGAGTTTTTAGAAGCATTAAATTTGTAAGCAACAATTTTATTTCAAAATGAGTCTGTTCTCAAAAAATTTCGTAAGAATTTTGAAAGAAAAACCTTGTTTCTTTGAATAAATTCTTTTACTTTCTTTTCTCGTTTCCGCGAGACTTACTTGTTTTACTAAAGGATGTTGCAAGTAGATATTTTCAATTTGCTCAGGTGAGACGAAATCAGCTTGTGCTAATTTGAATAAATTATTTTTCCGACCAATAATACGCAACGAACCATTGGGTAACCACATTCCAATGTCACCGGTATGTAACCAACCCTGCAAACGAGAATTATAAGAAAGGAAAAAAATTTGGTAAATCATCCGTAATTGGAGGAAAAATTTTTTCTCGAAATTAGCTGGAAAATCATTTCAAAATTTGCAATGGCAAAGTACCAATGTCGATTTTTGCATGATTAACCTCTTGATCTACTGTTTGTGATGTAAGTTCTGGATCGTCGAAATATCCATCCATAAGGCCGGCACCGCGGAAACAGACTTCACCGGCATTATCTTCTGCACTATATCCCATTTCTTTCACGTCTACTAATTTCACCTAAATGTGACAGTTCAGTGAGGTATATTATGAAAACGATCATTTGTTTTAAGAATGAAAGTAAATATCTTGCAAGAAATAAAAAATTGACTTGAGCCCAAACAGCTGGTCCACCAACATGTCCAGCAACCGTGTCAAATGGTAACGATATGGTTCCAGCTGCGGAACACTCTGTTTGACCGTAACTATAAGAAATTTTGCAATTGAATTCGAATTATTTCATATGATTAAAATATTTGTTTCTTAGTTGTATATTTTTAACAAATTTGAAAAACTATTAAATTTGAAAAGATGATTTTAAAGAATTAATGGATTCTCGGTTTTTACCCTTCAAACAATAAACATCCATAAGCAATGCGTGAAAAATTCATCACATCGGTGGAAATTGGTGCACCACCAGATGTAATTAACCGCAATTGACCGCCAAAAAGAGCTCGAATTCTTTTGAAAACTATTTTATCCCATATTGTTTTGAAACGTAGTTGTCCATTTGCTAATTGCCGTAATTTATACTGAATATTTGTATTTAACAAATTTTCAATTGACGTAAATTTTCATGGAATATATTCTAAATATAATTACAGGCTGAAGTTAAAAAAATTAAATAAAAAGTGCTTAAAAAAACTTTTTCAATTTTTCATCAAAGAGTTATAATCCCTCTGTAACAAGTGGCTTAAATTACCAAATCTCTTAATTTTTCAAATGTTAAATTAATCAATTAGAAGAACGTACTTTTAATGCTATGTAAAAAATAAAACGCTTGATAACATTTTGCCTTCTAACGTTTTCCATCACCATTTCATGATAACGATTCAACAGCCGTGGAACTAAAGCTGCAATTGTTGGCTGTAACAGTCTCATATCATGAACTAATCGTTTTGGATCACCACCAAATATACCAATGCGACCACCAGTATAAATAATAAATGCCTAAATCGATTTATTTATTAACTTTTAGTCAACCTGATAAAATCCACATAGCGATGATATGGTTGAAAATTTGTAAGAAATTTCATTTGTGACTTGAAAGTTTTTATCAATTTGAGTTTTTAAAGAATTTCAAATTTTTGCCAAAATTTCAAAAACTATTACCAGCGAAAAAAACAAAACAAAAAAAAGAAAAACGATTAATTTGTTGACCTGCAGTAGTTGCTCATAAACATGGGCAAGTGATAGAAATGATAAATACACGTCATTGTGATCGAAAATGATGTCATGGGGTGGTAAACACCACTGGACATATAATCCACTCATTGAAACTAGTATTGCTCGATGTGACAGTTGGACACCTTTGGGAGTACCTGAAGCTCAACTCAAGTGCAGTTTGGTGACACTTCAAGCTCAGATGCTATATGACATAGAAATATCTAAATATTATTTGATCGTATTCGACGTACATTCGATATAAATATACTGTAGAGATATCATAACGGTACTGCTTATTACTTTACAAAAATTAAAAACAACAATTAATTTAATTCTTTGTCAATTTGTACTAAATGACGAATTGTTAAAATAGTATGTGCAACCTGTAGTGCCACTGGTATGACAAATGATATAAATGCTGGACGGCGATGGAGGTGTTACTGGTTTTAAATGTTTCTCACCAAGTTCCACTATATAATCCCAATCGTAAACCTGAAACTGTCAGATTAATTGGTCAACATTTTTAAATTTTTTATTGAACATTTATTTTTATAAGGAAGTTACTCAACAAAATACCTCAATTTCTGAGTGTTCGCAAAATTCTCGGTCAATTTTCTCTTTCGAATCATTAAAAATAATAATTTTTTTTAGCGTTTTAAGTTTTTTCCGTTGCATTTCAACGACCAATTTATTGGCTCGCTCGATAGTATCACAGAAGATTAGCTCCAAATTGCATCGATCAATGATTGTGCTGCAATCATTGAATTTTAAATTTAGGGAAAGGGAACTGATGTCTGGCTGCTGTACTATAAATCTAGTCTGAAGCAAAAACTTCAGCTGTAGCTTATACGATTTTTGGTTATTTTTGAATTCAAAATTAAATTGCATAATCTTTCAATTCAACAGCTTGAAATTCATTTGCTAAAATAATTTCCATTTTAATTTATAACTTTGGTTTATTGCACTAACCATTGAGTCTCTACATTATAGTTGTAATACAATGGCACATTTACAATGGAATAATTTATCAAAGCATTTTGAGCAATTATATAACGAGCCGAATTGAGGCCAGCTATACCAATTCTGCTTGTTTCGCCTGCATCAATGCCAAGCTGTAGTAAGGCAGAACCAACCTTATGTGATTCGATATATACCTATAGAATATCGTTGCTATCGTTGCAAATTAGCATATTTTATGTTAACTAAACTTTTCGCTAAATTAATTCAAATATTCGAAGTAATTTATTGAAAGAAACTAATAGGATCTTTCTGTATATGCTTCTTCGAAATTATCAAATAAATATAATTTATTAAATGATAAAAGAAAGGACAAAAGTCGCCGAGGAATTAACAACCTGCTTGTATTTCATCCATTCATATGTACCGTTTCTTGTTTGTTCACCAATAAAGTCGCCGTTATTTGTTAGCCAAATAGCTCGTTGTAATAATTCAAACATTGTTGTTACATTGCCATCCGGTGGGCATTCCAATAATTCTGCGGCAGATAAATATTAGTTTGGTGATAAGCTGTTATTGTGACTATTCTTCATTTAATTTAAACTAAGAAAAAAATTGACATCTATCAAATCTTAAAGAATTACCTTACACTAAACAATTTGCAATAATTGATTTTTTAATATTTTAATGAAATAAAAGTCAAATTACTTCTTCAACTTTCTCAAACCTTTAATTTACTTTTCTTCAATCGATCTTTTAATCAATCTTCTTTTAAAATTTCTTAATTCTTTATTTTGATAATTATCACTTTTACATTGTTCGATTCTCAAATTCAAGAATCACTTTTATCACGGAATGGTTAGTTTTAATCGTCTGCACAGATTTCAGTTATATCCTTAATGTTATATTGAAATAATTTTCTCGTTTGTTGAACATAGATAGAAAATTTTAACTTGCATTCATTTTTAAATTTAAATGATTGGTTATAGCTTCCACCACAGAAAATTTTTCTCATATTTCGGTTCCGAAAAAAAGTATGAATAAAACAAAGGAAAAAGAGGAAAACAAAACATGATGAATTGCATAAACCTACCATTTTCACGTATTAAAACCGATTCATGAATTCTTTCCGGACCAGGAATTACCCTAGAATAAGCTCGAAAGCGCGGAAACTTTGTTGATATTGTGCGATAATTAGTTGACATTTAACTAGTGCAGAAGATTAACGCGATGATAGAAATGTCACAGTTAAATTGTCGAAATTAACGGAAGAGAGTTGTGTTTTGTTTTACAAATTAATGCCGTACATAATTGTCAACCTACTTCCGTCACTATTACACTCTCGCTTCCGTCTCGTAGCCCGTCCGATATATCATTATCTTTTTTCTCCATCCCGCGGAATGATCACTACGATGATTGATGATCTATAATACCTACAATTTATTATCACCGCATCTTTTCCTATATAACCAAAGGAAACTTGCTTACTCTGTAAACCTTCAAGTTTCCAAATCTTTCGCTTCATTTCCTCACAAAATAATTTCGATAAGTGAACCAATACTTCTATATGGAAGCAGAGTGCAAAATAGTAAACTGACTTTTAACAATGAAAAATTCTAATTTTCAAAACAAGACGAAAAAATTAGAATCTTGAATTTTGAAGTCAATCTTAACCTCTAAACCTGAATGTTTTTCGAAGTTTATAAAATGAATGTCAGTTTGGATAAGTTTGTAAAAAAGAAATATCGAATAAGTCTTAATTTACACTATTGAAATCATTGAAATTATTGTGATGCGACACCGAAACAGCCGATTATTATTATGTGTATGTCATTGTTCACTATAGCTTGCGACAATTATCTCACCAAGAATCGGATAGCGGTTATTATTACAAGTTCTTGTAGGTCTGAAACTAGAAATGCAATTTTCAGCTGTTATTGCCAACATTCTCAACACTATTGCCATTATTACTAGTAGTTCAATAGAACAACTAGTTAATGCTTTGAATGTGTTGTTGTCTCTTTTTTCTTAACTATTTTCGAAACAAATTGTATATTTCAATGTCTATTTTTGAATATTAAGAATATTATCATTGTGCATTTTTTTTTTGGAAAAATTTTTTGTAAACTCAATTCTGGAAAATTTCGAAAATTTCATCGCATAGTTATTATGCACACTGATCCATTGCTGAAGAACACATAAACTTGCATGACATACAAATACCAGCAGGGATAGATGACACTTTGTGATTAATCAAATCATTTAAATCGTCATTTGAAGAATGCACTTTGAATCAGTCATGCAAAAGATGATGATTATCCATTAAAGCCATCATTAGATATTAATTAAATCATTTATAACCAAATGACAAATTTTTTGCGGTAACTGTTGATAAAAAGTGTTGATAAAAAGTGATAATTGATAACAATGCGTGGACTAGTTTCACTTTCTTTTTTGAAAAATTTCACATTAATAGATAGCAAAGAAAAAAAAGTTTCATATTAACAAATTACAATATTTTAAAATAATAAAATAAAATACAAGCAATTCGAATATTGCAGAAATAGGAGAGAGAGAAATGAGTACATCCATTAAGAAATAAATTTTGAAAAAAACAAAAGAATGCAACATTGTCTTATTTATTTGGCAAGAATTGAAATGAACAACTGCAAGAAATTTGAAAGCTTACAAAAAGAATTAATTAATTGTTATTTCAATTTTGATCTTTTTCAATTGTAATAAACTGATAACATTTTTCATTTTTCTTATTGCAACACTGTCAAAGCAAATAACTATCAAATTGTTGCTATACATTCAGTTGTCTAAGATGTCGTCGAAAATGTGACAGAAACATGAATACACAAGCGTAGCTTTCATTTCTTCATTATTTTTCTTATATTTCTCATCGATGATTTATAAATAGTCCTGCAAATTTCCTTTGTATCTGCAATTTTGCTAACAAAACAGTGAATGAGTCAACGAAATTACTGCATAATATAAATTAGCATTGAATTTTTAAGGAAAACAAGGAGGAAAAAATTAACCACTGAACCTGTTCTTTCTCGATTATTTTACTTAGATGTCACCCAATGCTGTTAATAAGAACAATCTAAATTTCACCCGCATTTTCCAGATACTTTTCAAGCATGCAAATATTATTTTATTATAATATTGCATAGAATTTCTTGAGTTTCAAAAATATTCTAAATAATATGTAGCGAAGTTTTTTTCCTTCTTCTTTTAGGAAGAAATTAAAAAAAGAATTGTACTAGTAGCTAGCTAGCACAGATTGTACTACTTATACTACTAGCTAGAAAGGACAATTGCAGTACTAGTTTTAAAGGACAATTGCACTACTAACTTTAAAGGACAATTGCATTACTAGCTAGAAACATAGGTTGTTGTATTAGCTAGAAAAGATAATTATAATACTTATATTACTAGCTAGAAAGGACAATTGCATTACTAGCTTTAAAGGACAGTGAATAAATTTGGAGCATTATTGATTAAGGATTGCTTGCTAAATTAGCAAAATACTTAAGAATTAAATGAAAAAGGATCAAAAATTCAGTGATTGAACAATTTCTTCCTTAACATTTAAATTGTTATTTAAGCAAAAAAAAAAATCTGTAATTCGTAATAGAAAAAATGTCAAATTTCTAACTCAAAAGCATAATGATTAGCATGTTAATAAGCATGAAAAATAAAATTTGGTAAATGAGGGGAAAAAAAAAAACGATAGTTTAAAAATGATTACATAAATTATATAAAAAGTTTTTTGCTTGTTTTTTCTGACATTAAATGTCAGGAAGTTCATTACTTTATCATTGAGACTTTGACCGATGATTAGCTCTCTATATTTTAAAATGGAAACATTAAATGATGAAAAAAATGAAAAAGAAATTTTAATTGAAATTTAGAAACTGAAAGGCCTAATTTACTTTTTTTCGAAGGTGTCAAATGAAACGTGTAACTTCGAACATTCATTGTAACAAATTAGATTTGAAAAAAAAAAATGAAAATACTGAAATAAGACTTTCATTTACACAAACGGTAAAAGTCAATTTTGATCAATTTCAAGTATAAATTTCGATACTTTCGTATTGTATTGAAAATCGAATGATGTAATTAATAAAAGTATTACTCCAAATATTTTTTCTAAAGCCAATACTACGATTTTTTTTTGATTAAATTCAAATATTTGTACTGCTACAACATATTGAAGGATACATATATCATTCGTAGAGGTGGAGTTCATAAGTGATTATTGTTAGAACAATAATAATTAACTTTTATCTAAAACTACTTCAGTATGTATAGATGTAAGTAACGAAGAAAACATCACTCACATTGAATCGTCACATCATGTCGGTGCTATGAATTAAAGCCTTCGAGAATATATTTCAGACAAAAATGGAAAAATTTTTTAAATAGATTTTCTACTTTGTCATTGTAACGATCCTGTAATGTTTCGCTGATCATATGCAAGAATGGCCCTTCCAGTAGTTGAAATTCGCTACCGTCCATTCCATTTACCTATTATAACTGAATGGTAAAATAAAAATTATAACATCAAAAAAGAAAAAAGAAAGGCCTGTAAAAATAATTACGTGTCATATTCAGAGAATAGTATTTTATGGAGATCATTAAAAATCAAAATCATTCCAAAATTCAATTTTTTTCTAAAAGTAAACGATAGCAATGATTCAGCATTTATAAATAACATATCGCTAAGATTCATTTAGACTAGCTTAAATATGTATAAATTTAAAATTCATCAAAATTTTTTCTAAAAAGATTGAATTAAAATAATTTATCACATATTCGAAGTATTTCATCTCAGTAATCATCAAACATAATGCTTGTTCTGAGCAAAAAAAAAAAAAAAAAAATTTATTTAAACATAATGCTTGTTCTCAAAAGAATGACAAAATAATTGTAGGTTAATGTCAATGATTTAGTGACAGCTATAATTTACAAATGCTGAACCTCCAAATTATAAGTTTCAATCATTCGTTCTACTGAAATTCATAAAAAGTATTTCGAGTTTCAATTTCTAAAAGGTATTTTAAATGCTTTCAAACTTATCATACTCAATCTTTTTCTACTAGTTTTCAAATAAATCGCTAAAGCTATTACCAAACTATCTTTTAACTAGCTTTGTTTTTACTAATAGACATTCGTTTATTTGCATTTCGATTACTTTGACAAATTTACGACAATTTAAAAATTTTCGCGAAAAAATTTAACAAAACAAAATCAAAAATTGCAGCAAAATCTCCAGTCTTCTTTGCCATATTCTTCTGTTTTTTTGCACTAATTCCTATGTTTTGCACTTTTTAGATATTTTCATTTGTATAATTTACAAAAATTTAAAAAACAAGATTTACTTTTTTCCTATGCATTTTACCAACAGCTGTAAGCCGTGAGCAAGCATCCGACACGTCTCCTGGTGTTTCTTCAACTGTCGTTATTACATCATCAAACACCTATAAAATGGAAAATTCATTTCTTCACATGTAAAATTTTTCCTATTGCGCAAATGTTAACCTTCAAATAATTGGCTGCAGTCACTTCGAACCCGGAATCCACCGTTTCGGCACTCACTGTATTCACGTCAACATTTTTCAATTTAGGATATTTCTCCTTGTTATCTGGATTTTCCTTCAAGTATCTGCAATCGAATTCTTCATTTATTATAGCTACTATTATCATTATTATTATTATTGTTGCTGACAAATTATCGTAAGCATATAATGAGTAATAGCCAAATCAAATTAATCAATTTTTGATGCAAAAGATTAGTGAAATTCTAAAATAAAGCGCTGAAATTCTAAGACCCCAATTATCGTTTTTAATTATTCCACAAATACTAAGGTTGATTTTTCAAGCAAAAAAACAAAGAAATATTATTGGAATTGAAATCTTTTTTTTAATCGAACGAGATATTTGTCAAAAAAAAGCTTAATGATTCAAACGTTTTTCACTTTCCCTCTCTTTTGAATAAAAATTAAGAATTAAGAAAAGTTGCAAAAATTTTATTCCAATGTGATCAGAAGTGGAAATCTCATCATAGTGTCATTTTTGAAATTATTTTAATTAATTTAGAATTATTTGTAAATATATAAATTATTTGTAGCGTATTAAACATTATAATATTACTTGAGGTAATTTTAAAGGAGCAAATAACTGACGTAAATTGGCTGAAATATAGAAATCAAAAAGTTATAAAATCAAGTTTTAAGGAAAATTCAAATTGTTAACTGACATGCTGTTTGCTCGGAAGATGTTGCATTTCCAAAATAAACGTTATCGAAAAGCTCGAAAAACAAGAGGAATCATTATTTAATTTTAATTAAAAAACACTAGCTGTTTGATATGATATAAGAATTATAATATAATTTCAATATAATCTGATTTGTACAACAAAAAGATGAAAAAGGAATTTACACAATAATTGCATTCCAAAAGATTTACATTTTTAAATCATTTAAACATTATTAAATAAGCATTTCTAACATCATCTACATTATAAAAATATATTGTCACTGCTTTAGTACTTAAGCTGTGACAGTAATTTTATACTTTTTATGCATTCTCGCAAATATCTCGAATAATTAATTAATTGATTGTATTTGATGGTAGAAAATTTTTTTCTCTTGATTTCTTGTCATTATTCATTGTAAAAAAGTTTATTTGATTTTTTCTTCTGAACTTTTTTGCAAGCAAATATATCTGTGATGACATACTTTGATAATGTAGATGATTTAGAATGGTTGTCAAAGAATGCTTCAATAATTTCAAAATGAAAATTTTTTGGAATGAAATTGTAATAAAATTAATGCAACAATTTGCCATTTGTTATAATTTTTATGGAAAAATATTTTCTCATAAAATTTTCCAATTATTTTGCGATCTTTTTCAAATATGACGGAAATTCAAATTTAAAAAACAATGCTGCACGACTGATTTATGCAAGCAAATTCTTTCTCAGTCGTTCTACCATACAAATGCAATTACAATTATACTGAAATTCTTATTCCAAGTTATATCTGCTACCGATTAATTCTAAGTAATTTACAGCAAATCGTACCATTTATTGAAATTTTTTGAACAACTATAATTTATGGAATTAAGTTTAGAATTAAAATGATCATTGGTAATTTTATAAACTACCAACTTAGCAATTATTATTTTGGCGCAATCACGCTCATTTCGCCTTACAGTTTTCCAATAATTCTTCAATGTGAATATTTCTCGAAAATTTAGAAATGGTAGTCGTGGATCCACCTTGTGCTCATCATTTTCAGCTCCGGCATTACCACCACCACCACCGCCATCATCACGACCAGCACCACCACTGGTTAAATTATGCGAACGAGCAGATACACTACTTCCAGAACCCATAAAAGTTTTGGGAAGTTAAGTAGTTAATAGCTCGAAACACCAATTCACTTGACCTTTAGAATTCCACATCGGTATCGAATTTTTCATCAGCTTATTTTTTCCATTAACAAAAATGACAATATTTCAGTCAAGAATACTTAATATGGCAAAAGATTTTCAGTATTGCAATATATCGCTATTTTATTACAAGGAATGGATTTAAGAAATATTTTACAAAAAAATCAATAAACGGAATTTATCAGAAAAATCAGTTATCAATTATCAATTATTGGTTATTTGAACTAGAAGGAAATAAGATAAAGCGTAAGCAAGAATGCTTAATTTTGTTTCAAAATGCTTTATGCCTGTTTGAACAAAATTTTGTAAATTTAGCAGTTTATGAATAAATAATCAGTAAATTTCAATAAACAACTGAATAACGCTATTTTGTGAATTTCGATAAATTGATAATTTAGCAATTATAGCAATGAAATAATTTCGCTGCTACATTCATTCATTTAGTCAAAAAATTCCGATCATTCAGAAGTAGTAGCAAATCATCAGTCGAATAATTCAGTTGATAGATATACAGATTAGGGTAATGATTCAATGAATTAAACAGCAATAAATAATTATGTGCATTCGTTTTGAGGAATTATGACGAGTAAATGGAGAAGCAAGGAAAACTGAAATGATTATTTAGTTCTATTAGCTCTACAAACTTTTCTGAATAGCTGTCATGACAACGGCTTTGTCTCTCCCTTTTTCCTTTTCAGTTTCTGTCACGAAATGTTATCACTACACTAATGATATCTCGGAGAACAATCGTTTACATATTTTTTTTCTTTAATTTTTTCATCTTTTTTTTATTCATTTAACTATTCATGTTACCTATTGGACATGTTTAAGATTTTAATCTACTTAAATCATTGTGATTTTTATTTCTTATTTTTAATTTTGCGCTGATTAAAATGTTTAACTTCGACATGAAATATTCATTACTAATGCTAAAATAAGAAATAAATAAAATAAGAAAAGACAAAATAGAAATAAATAATTTATAAATTAAATGAATTATTTAATTAATTCCATACAAACTAGTCAAACAGAAAGGAAATGATTTCCAGACTTGAAAATGACTTGACGAACATTTTTTTGATGATCTCTCAGTCTTCCGAGCTAGAAATTATAGTGTCCATTTGGTGAAAAATTACTTTCTTACCCTTTGCATGCACTATTTAATAATTATAACTTTCCCGATTTTGAACAATATGAATTATCTTGCAAGGAAATTATTATTGAAGTTTAAATCAAAAATTACTTTGCTGAATCAAAAGTGCGCATTCTCAATATTATTTATTCGTCCATTTAAAAATCTCATTCTTGCAAATTTCAGATCAAAACTCTATGAATTTACATAAAATAAGTTTATTTGTAAAACAGTAATGTTGTGAGCCTTGCAAAGTATTTGGGTAGTCGAGCACACTTTTGATTTCATCTATAATTGATTTGATTCATTTGAAAAGTTTCCATTCGCCAATCATCACAGAACTACACACTACTACACAGTACTGATAATAAATTAATTAATAGTAACAAATCAGTCCTCGTAGAAGCCATGAAACAATTTTGTATGTATATTATTGGTGATAAATTCTAGTCATTATTTTTATTAATAACTTATGCAAATGTAGTCATAAAACGATTAAGGGCAAATTTTAAAAGTAGAAATTATTTTATGAAAAAATTTTGAAGAGTTTCATAAAAACAGTGAAATTCTTACAATCGTAATAATGAATCTAATAGGTTGTTTTGTAATTGTAATAATGAATCTAATTGGTTGCATTTTGATGACCACTAGATGACCGTTTTGCTATCAAATTGAAACAGCTAGTGATAATCGTTCATCATCAGTTCTCTTACAATGTGTGAAAAACCGGTTTTTTATCAGATAAAAAATCTAATAAAAACGGAATGAATGGTATTGCCATACGTATATGTGATAATGCTGAACATACTCACACTGTTCAATGCTTTGAAGAATGAAAGTGAAAATAAAGGTGCATTGCTTCTTTTATAGTTTTAATTACAATATTAACATATAATTACTGCAATTATTAACATTATAATTATTAATATATGATTACTTTCTCAGGTAAAAAATATTTAATTCTTCCATTAATTAAAATTTTTAATTTGCAATATATTATGATATCATATTGCATGCACCGAAAAAAGAAAAAGAGTCATCAAACCTTTGAAACATTATTACAGCAGCAATTTCTTTTTTACGATTGATCGCTTTCCAGTAATTCTTTAGTGTAAAGAAATCACGATACGTACGATAGCCGATACGTTCATCAAGCTGTTTGATTGGTTCTGAATCCGGTACTGATGGCGAAAATGTTGCTTGCTTGTCGCTTTTTTTTTTTAATTTTTTGAACAGAGACATTTTGAATTGGAAACATGGACAAATCCTGAAAATAGCAGGAATCAAAGCATCTCTTTCGTGTCCACTTCTTAAAAAAAAGTGGAAAAAGAAGAGCGAATTCTGTTGAAAAAAGTTATTAACAGAACGACAATCCAAAAATTATTTCACATTTGCATGCAAAATTGCACACTTAAGTTACGGCCATACCTTGAATTAGTATGACTATAAAATGTTTTTAATTAGCTTTATTTGTTATTGATTGGAAAAAGATATGAATTATCGTTGGTAAGTTTTGAAAAAAATTGATCAATGATTTGTCTGCTTTCGATTTTTTCATTTTTCTACATTAGACATAACTGTAATATATTCAATGTTGTTAATTCAATACTGAAAATAAATTTCTTTTCTCTTTGTTCACAATTGCAAGAATTTTGCTAGAATTTCAACCTTTGCTAAACTCTTTTATTAAAAAATTAAAAATGAAAATTATTGGCAAATAAGTTGGAAGCGATGAAAAAGGGAGGAAATGATGATTTGAGGTCCAAATGAGACTAATTTTTCCAGCCTTACTTCTCGGCAATCAATAATATTAGCATATTTCAATTTTGAGATGCTTGCTTAAAATTTAGAGCTGTAAAAGGTATTCATCCTGAAATTGCTTTGATTTTGCTTTTTTCTGGGAAATTAAATTTTTAATCAACCATTCATTATCACTGATAAATGCAGAGAAAAAAGGAAAAGAAATTTTGCTTTCACGTCCATTAGTCCCATCAAATTTTCTTTCTCTAAATTCTTCGAAACAAATTTTTTCGTCGTTTTTTTTTTTTTTTTTGTCGTAGAAACTAAAAGACTCACAAGTTTTTTTTTCCGTAACGTTATAATGGATGATTTGGGAAGATAAAAAGATGTCAAAATAAAGAAGAATGCTTTCTGTCAATTTCTTATCCACATTTTTTAAAACACAAAAAAAGCATATTGCAGCGATTCACCCAATTTTTAGAATATTCGAAATGAATGCAATTAAATTTTGCTGCCAATACGAATTAAGACTGAAGGTTCACCGTATTTTGTATAATTAGGCAAAAGAAAGATCTAGAAGGGAAACTTTTTGTTCCTCAACATGATCATCCTTTAAAAGTTCTCAAAAAAAAAAAAAAAATTTACAGAAATGAAGAGAAGAAATTGAAATATTGATTACTTCACATGTTTCAGCTTCAAATCATTTCTGCACGCTTCAATTTATTTTACCCAAATTATTTCATGTTCATATATTTGTTCAGTGATTGCTTGAATTTGAAA
>JBAMDO010000108.1:0-125000 GCA_037074765.1 Mansonella perstans
GAAGAAAAGTGATTTAAAAAAAAAAAGGAAAAAAGAAAGAAATCAATGATATTGCGCGTTATTATTAATTAATTATTTCAATTATTTACTTAATGATTTCTTCAAGCTTTTCTTTCCGTTATTTGATTTTAAATTACCGCAAAAATTATCAGCTGATTGTCGGTTCATTAAAAATTTACTTCAAATTTCTCATTAATTTACTTACTTACTTAATCCCTCCAAATTTCTCACTTATTTACTTGCTTACTTATTTACTTCATTACTTGACTTGTACCCTGCATGGAAAAATTACAAAATGACATCTGCTGTCTTTTTTTAAGAACAAATTACACTTCAAAGCCCATTTCATTGTTTGGTATATGAGTAAGAGCAGCAAATGGATGACACACAGCAAATGGATGAATTAAAAAAAAAACGCTTTAAATTTATGTTGTAATTTTGAAGAAAAAAAAATGTTTAACAAACAGTATGATTATTTTACCGCTCTTTAACACTTCCCACATTTAGCACTATTCTTTATCAAAAAGTCTAAGAGAAAGAATCAAATTTGTTTGAAAAGTTTGAAAATTTCTATTTAATATATTACTTTAAGCATTCATTGCTTCTTTTACTACCATACTACCATATCATATAATATTAATACCAATTATCATTGCTTCTTCTACTACTACTGTATCATATCATATCATGTTGATTTCAATTAAAGCATGATAATATTAATCGAACTGAAATAATTTGCAGTACCCATTCTTTCCCATTTTTCATATAAATTAAAACCACGCAGAAAAATATTTATAAATTTACAGATCTGAAGATGAAAGCTGAAAATAATTATACTAAAAAATTAAAAATATGGAAAAAAAATTTGTGTGAAAAGAAAACTTTTATGGCCAAGAAAGAAAAAAATTAGCGTGAAAAGAGAATTTTTATGGGTAAGAAAGAAAAAAATTGGTGTAAAAAGAAAACTGAACAAATTTTATGGTTAAAAATTGATATTTGAGTAAATAACTCAGTGAAAACCAGTTTATTAGTAAAACATTACGAGGTAATTGAAATTGTGAACAATGAAATAAAAATAAATTTAGCAAAGAACAAAATCATTTTTTGTCATTCTTTTAACATGATAAAAATAAAAGACAAAAAAATACTGCTTGAAAACAAAGCAAAAACAAAACAAATTTGTGTTAAAAAACTGCTAAAAATTTAAAGTGCATAATTAAATTTAAATTTTGAAATAAATTTAAAATGAACTAGAAAAAATGAAACATAAAGTTTATTAATGATTTATTTGCACATGGTAATTATGATTTATGTATTGATTTTTTTGAAATAGATTGCTGAAATTCTTTCACAGTCATATTATATCACAAAAAATTAATTCCAATTTCAATTTCTTTTTAATATTCCTGATAAATAATTAAAATTGCAATTGCAATAAATGAAAAAGAGTGTGTGAAGAGATAACTTAAAGAATGTATAAATGACAAATTTCAGTTAAAATTTTAAAAATGAGGAAATAAGTAATTAAAAATCATCATTGAAATATTCCAATACATAAAAGCGAAGGGAAAAATTTTCACACTGCAATAGCAACAAGTAATTTATTTCTATTATTTTTGTGCCTTTTTTTATTTTATTTTATTTTATTTTCGTCTTTTAATTTGATTTTCTTCCGATTAAATATTCATTTCGAAGTCTGAAAAAAATTTTATCTTCCATTGTTAATTGTTTAATTTGTCAAATAATTAAAGAAGCTTCAGTGATAAAATGATATTAGTTTTAACATTTAATAACAGTAACAGGTAATTTATTTCTATTTGACAACATTAACATAACACTAATGATGATGAAAAAAAACACTATAAGAATGCTCTGTAATGAAGAATACAATATTAATACAATAATGATTTATAAGTGATTAAAGCCTTCAGTGATAAAATGATAATAATTTAAACATTTAATGGTAACAAGTAATTTATTTCTGTATGGTCATATTAATATAACAATGATAACGATAATGAAAAAGTATTGTCGCTATAAGAATGTTTTGTAATGAAAAGTGCAATATTAATGCAATCATGATTTCAAAAAAAAATAACCACAGAATTGAAATATTGTTAAAATTATGATTGCAAGTGAAAAACAAAAAAACACTAATCAATGCAAAATGATAACTGATATAATTATGGCCTGCTAATGTGATTGTCATATGATTGTAAAATTTAAAAGCAATAAAATGTGTTTGGTAAGCGTAAAAATGATTATTGATATATGAACGAGTTATCTATGCGATCATCAATTCCTATTGCTTATAACTGACAACTGAAACCAGCAGCTCTCATATCAATTCAAATTATTATTATCTTCATCAAATCAATTAATACTTAGCAATTTTGATAAACATTGAAAAACTTTCACTGAAATCACGACAGAAGCACAATACAAGAAAATAATGAGTAACGAAATATTGATTGAATTATTTTAACAGTACTGAATTCCAAAATTTTAAAATTCATTGTACAGCAAAAGTGTAATTAAAAGACAATTCTGATAAACATTCAAAAACTTCCACATGAAATACGGGAACCACAATCACAAGAAGATAATGAGTTACAAAAAATTTAGCGGTATTGAATTTCAAAATTTTAAAATTTATTGTAAAGCAAAAGTGTAATTAAAAAAAAATTGCCAAAATTTCGAAGTGAAAAGTTTTAAGAACTTTTCTAACATTTATATTGTCAACACATACATCTCGAAATTTTACCAGACTTAATGAATTTTGTATTTGTGAAGCTGTGTGGAAAACAACAAATTGAAGAGTAAGGAACAAATGGATAGAAAAAAACAAGAAAAAAACAATTGAAAAGACAGACATATTTTTTTGACTTTTCTTGTGTTACTTAAGTAAAAAGTAGGAGATTATTTGTAATAAGTAACAATTATCCTGAAATGTGCACTATAGAGATAATCATTAAAATTGTAGTAGAATCAAGATAGTATAAAGTAGAATGATTTATAGATATCAGTTATTGTAATTTTATCATGATAATAACTATGATAATATGATATACAATTGAAAAGTGATAATATGATATGAGATTGAAAATAGGATGAAAAATTGATTTATTAATTATTCATTTTAAAAGTAAAAAAATTGTTTAAATTTCTCATTCAATAAATTTTTACTAAATAGACAAATGGACAATACATTTTTAGTATTTGAATGATTTTACGATGATAGTAATGAAAGTAATAATAAAATGAAATGAATGAAGAAGAACAAAGAATGGAAATGAGGAAATATTTTTGCAGAAATTTTAACATCATAAAGATAAATTGATATACATAAAAATGCAATTATGATAGACAAACATAAAAATTGCTTAATGATTTATTCCGGAAATGAAAAAAAAAAGTAAAAGAAACGAAGAAAAATTTGAAATATTTCGTTAAAAAGTAAAATATGCAAAAGAGGATGTGGTAAGAACAAAAGGTGTAATAAATATGGAAAAGAGAAGAAATTTTCCAACATTTTCCTTCGTTGTCTTTTTCTAATTTGAGAAATGCTTTCAAAATTTGTGCGGCGAAAGTACGTTATAGTCATGACGGTGATATTCTGAAGAACTGGTTGATGATATATCTCTGATGCGCGATACGATTTCTGATGTGGAGTGCTGCTACTGCTGTTGCTGCTGCTGTTGCTACTGCTGTTGCTAATGCTGTCGCTGCTCTGTTGCTACTACTAATGGTGCTTTTGGTATTGTTATTTGCTGTGATTGTAAATAATAGTTGTGGTAGACTGAGTAAAATGTTGAATGTCCTGATGATAATATGATTATGATGATGATGATGAAAATGATGATGGTGATGAAGATGATGACGATGGTGATGATGATGATTGAGATGATGGTAGTGTGATCGGTGATAGTTGGCAAGGCAAACGTTTTCCATCTATTGTCCATCTTTTGAATTTGTTCAATAAAACAATGAAAATTGTCCTAAGGGTGAAAAGAGATGAAATTAGTTGAAGTGATTAGAAGAACTAGAAATGGGATCATCATAATACCAGAGGAAATCATTGATGAGTTGGATACAACATAAATTAATTAAGATATAAACAGTTATAAGTTAAATTATCATTTTATAATAACATGATTATCATTTTATGATATCATCAATGATAACATTTTTAGCAATCGTAGAATTGTGATAAGCGAGATGATATTGAAAAGATAAATGAATAGTCAAAATAATTAAGTATATTAAATGCTATAATTTTATTGCCTAATTAACTAATTTGACTAAATCCTGTCATCCACTTGAAAAACTCTTCTCCTTTAGTAATCCATTTTATCAAAAATACTTCGTTTGAAGAAAATACAAAATTATCCATAGCTAACTTCTAAAGCAGCCTTTTGATGGAATATTTGAGGAACTTTTTCCACAGCAATTGTACTTTCATTTGGTATACAATTAATTTTTACTTTTTCTTAAAAAAATTATCAAAATATTTCCCGAATGAAAGTTTATGAAAAAAATTAATCAATACTATATTATAATTGATAAAGAAGAACATAAAATGACAAGGACATCATTAAAAATTTCGAAAAATTCCAATAAAATAGCATACAATAGAATTCTTATTAATGGAAATCAACAATCGATTAAATTAATATCAAAGTGATTATGAAGAAATTTGCAAGAATGAAATAATATTATCGATTATTGCTGAATGTAATTTAATTTAATCTTTATCTGTGAAATTTTCAATGTGACATTTTTTCATTCCTAAATGATGAAAATTAAAATTTAGAACATCATCAAGAAATTCTTCTAATCTTCCCTTTCTCTTGAATGATTCAGTAACCATATCTACCAGGTAAATTATAAACATGTCATAGAAATGAATCGAAATAGATTTCGAAATTTTTTAAATCGTGTTGTTAAATAAAAATTAAGTGAATAAAGGATAATTGAAAATTAAGTGAACTTTTTACTTCCGTTTGGTATAGTTATAATCAAATTAGCGAAAATTTGAGAGAAAAAAAGAGCTGCAATAAGATAATTAAAAATTTAGAAAAATTGCATTTTTAAAATGCTTGAAATTAAATTTTAAAATCTTTAAAAATTTCGAAAATAAACTGCTGAAACGAGGAAGTATTTTTTTGAGAATTATCGTAATTAATTAGTGCACTACGTCTATGTGTGTATGTGTGTGTGTGTGTGTGTGTATGTGTGTGTATGTGTGTGTGTATATATATATACTTGATTTTTTTTCTATCACTCATTACTCCAATTAATGCCCAATAATTGCTTGAATTCTTTATTTGATCAATTGTTCAGTCGTTCAGCAGTAGCTAGTCAGCAGTGTATGAGTAGTGCGTTATAACATTCAACAAGGAATGCATGAATGCATGAACCTGTTTCGCTGATACTATCTCTCTGTTAAATGATTTTGAAAAATGTCATTATCAAACATTTAACATTTTTCGAACCAATCATTTTCATTTCATAAAACTGACTAAAGTCCAAGCTTGATTCTTAATTTTTTCCACAAAAAAAAAAAAAAATTTATCAATTAAAAGAAAAACTTTAATTTAAATTAATATCGATCAAAAAATATTTTTAAAGCTAACTATATAGCTATTATCAAGAAAAATAAAAGATCATTGCTGTCGTTTTTTTAAATTTAGACCGATATTAATTTAGATTTTTTTTTAAAAAAAATTAAATTTAAAAATAAATTCAAACATTTAACATTTTTAAAGATGAGATTCAAGCATTTAACATTAAATTTAAAAATTAAATTTCCAAAATATTTGGAGGAGATTTGTTTTTTTTGCCGTTTTCTAGTTGAAACAAACAGAATCTATGACACAGTGAATTAAATGTATGGAAAATTTCAAAGAAGAGATGAAAATTTCGAAATTTTAAAAAATTCCAAGGAAAAAAAAATTTGTCACGAACTATAAGTACAAATGAAGGATGTGAAATAAGTAGGATGAAATGAAATGAATAAAAATATTGAAATTTTCATCATTACAAGATTAAACATGAAAACAATTTTTTTTCTTAAATCTTCGAATTAAAAGAATTTATTAAATTTTTTCTTTTAATTGCTTGATTGAAAAGTGCCACACAGTTTTGATTGGTACACAATCCAGGATATTTGTTCAATTACTTTCATGCAATCCGGATTTTCGTTAATTAAACTTACAACCTAATGAGACATGACATACACACACAATGTTAATTAGTTTATATCAATGAAAGAAATTTATTGTTTAGTAACTATCCGGATATTGTTGCAACAAATCAGAGAAGAATTAAATGAATTTTGTCGAATGGAATGCCAAAAGGAAAACTCAATCATCTAAGAAGAGATAAAGAAAATATTGCTGGAATAAGATGGCATAAATTTGAAATAATTGAACTAATAAAATAATTATTGTCAAATATTTCTTATTTCTACTATAATTAAAATCGGAAAAACTAATAAATAATTTAGTAGTTCTATTGTTTCAATTATCTTATTTTATTAAAATGAGATAAAGGCCGGAAAATTTTTTAAAAAACGAGGAGATTGAAAAAATCGAGAAAATTTTAAGAAACCACAAAAATTTTAAAAATTGGAAAAACTTCAAAAATCGGAAAAACTAAGCAAAAACGAAAAATTTTAAAAAACGGAAAAGTTCAAAAAAATCGGAAAACTTGAAAAGTCAGAAAAATTTTAAAAAATCGGAAAATTTTCGAAAATTGCAATAACTTGGATTGTTTTGTTAAGATTTGTGAATGATTAAATACAAAAATCTAAAATTTTTGGAATTTATTGATAAAAATTTCATCAAATTAATCAAAGAAATGATAATAAGAAATGAATGTTTAAAAAAAAACCACACGCTAATTAATTTAATTTCTTTACATAGGCAATTATTTTGGCAAAATTACTTAAGGAATTACTTTGCGATGATTAATTAAGGAATTATTTTGGTGAAAATTACTTTAAGAATTTGGTGATAATTTCACGTGTATTTAGTTATAGGGAATTATACTGGCATGAGTAATTTTAACCAACAATTAAAATTGCTGGTGAAATTTTAATTAGCTAACCTTTTTTTCCTAAATTTTGAGAATAAAAAGTTTTTTAAGAATTGAAAGTGTTAAATGATGAAGCGATGTATGTTTTACTTTATTTTCAAACTAATAAATATTTTAAACTAATGAGGACTTGATTGATAATCTTTGACTAAAATTTTTTAGCAGCAAAAATAAATAAAATTTAGACATTTAACAAGAAGAGTGAGTTTTTGTAATTGCAATAACTTTGCAAAACAACATATATCGTAATAATGTTTGTTTACTTACTAAAAAGTAATTAATGCAATTAATAAATAATTTATTCTTCATTCGAATCTGAATATATTTCCCAGAGCAATTGTTGAAATATATATGATAAATTTACAACTATTTAAATGATTTGATTTTTAAAAGATATCTAATTAAATGTTAAAGGAAGGGGAAATGTTGGAAAGTGCCATAAGTGAAATGCTAAAATGTCATTTAATGTTGACACAACTGCCTCGTATAAATAACGTTTACAGAGAAATTTATAATTAACTTGTTTACTCAATCAATTATTTGGATTTATTTGCTTCGTAAATTGTTGATCATTTGCAATTGTATGGAATTAATTATCTTTAGCTAAATATAACCTGTCTAATAAAAATCTTGCGCGAAGTATTTTCATAAATCTTTCATTCAATTAAAAGTATCGTCATATCATTAAGTTAAATGATTAACTGAAAATATTTTCGAAATAATTTTACCAAATAAACGGCAGTTGAAAATGAAGTTTTTTAGCCTGATAATTTAACTATGCGTAATTAGTGATGAATAAAAGTAAGAGAAAATAGTCATTATTATAATCGTCATCATCATCATCATTATCATCATCATCATCATCATCATCATCATCATCATCATCATCATCATCATCATCATCATCATCAGTATCAGCAGCGAAATCATCAACTGGCACATCAAATTTCTTTAAATTTTTCAACAAAAATTACTAACATCTCTTGGACATTTAATTTTCTAGAATGATCTTTAATCAGTTATTTTTCTACAACGAATATTTTATTAATTTTATTCAAATTTCAAAGAAAAACCGTATGATAAAGGTTAAAAAATTAAACTTGTACCATTTGAAGTACCGTATAAGAGACGTGACAAAAACTGTAACTTTTTAGTAGTGAAGAAAAAGCTAGTCTCTTAAGAATTTTTTCCTAAAAATCATTTATTATTATGGGTAATTTTCTGTATATTTTTTTGTAAATTCACTTTCTATTTAATTTCCATTCCCAATTAATGGTTATAATCACAATAAAATTCATTTATTATTACGTATAATTTTCTTTATTACGTGTAGAAGCATTTTTTCTAATTTCATTTCTTATTTAATTTCTATTCCCAATTATTAGTTATAATCACTTTTCCGATCAATTTTATTCGATTGAATGAATAAACCTTGTGGTAGAACAAAATTCCAACTCTTTTAATCGTTTCTGTGACACACTTGCAAAAATAACAAAGAAAAAAAATTTTTTCAAAAAATTGTATCTAATAGGAGGAAGAAAACAAAGAAAGAAAAAAAATTGTTGAAATTTCAAAATAAAACAAAAACAATTTCTTTTTTCCTTATCCATCTTTTTGCGGAATTACAATTTAAATAAAAAAAAATTACTTTTTAAATTTTGAATTACTTTTAAATCACCTTCAAATAGCACTAAAATAATTTAAAGCATGCGACCATAAAAAAATCTTTAAAAAAATTGAAATTAAATTAAAATTGTAGTTTAATTACTAATAATGGAAAGGAAAAAAAGCATATTTAAATGTCTGAAAAAGAATCAAACATTTTTACGTGAAATTTGTCCCAAAATCAAAATAGCAAATGATAAAATTTGAATTTAAAATTTAAAATAGAATAAAAATTTAAGAAATTCATTGAAGCAATTTAATTAATGACTTGATAATTAAAAGAAAAAAAGGGAAGGATGGAAAAGATCAAGATAAAATAAAAAGTGATAAAAAAAACTCGAAAAAAAGGTCAGAATTAAGTTACTAAATTTTTGTGAAATGAAAAAAATTAAAATGTAAATAAACACTCTATGTTCTCATAATTTTTATTTTCTTCTTTATCGCTCTCCTACTCTCATCAAATTTTCGTCGCATTTTTTTACATCTTATATGTCCTATTTTAGAAGTGATAAAAACAATTAACACTTTTGCCAAAATAATCAAATGATATGCTCTCTATTCTTTCTAATTTTTCTCTTCTTCTCTCTCTTTCTCTCTTGCTCTCTCTTCCAATTAGTTTTGTTAAATTTTGTCCAAAAATCAATTTTAATTCAGAAGTTTAGAAATTTCTCAAAAAAAAACCCATGGAGTTGGAAATTTTAAAGTTGATCAAAAAAGAAAAAAAAATGAAATAATGACAAATACATAAATATCTTTATCTATTTAATTAAACTTATCATTGTTCGATTGAATGTGTAGCTTATTTCTTTTCTATTATTATTACTGGATATTTAACTTATCAGCCATTCAGCAAGAAGTATATTTGCAACTTATCACTAATCAGTTTTAGCTTAAAGTTTCGAAAACTTTTAAAAAAAATCGAAGAAATTAGAAATCTTAAAATTGATCAAAAAAAATGTTTCAAGCAATATGTGATTAATCGTCGGTTGATTAATAATGCTGATAAGTTTCATTGATTCACTGATAAGTTTTAATGATGATTAATTGTCGGTTGACTGATAAGATTAATAAATCTTAATGATAAGTTTCAATAATTGTACATATAGGTTCAACATATATAAATTTTTTTTTGATGTTTTTCTTGCGCTAACAATAATGTCTATTTTTACAATCACACTTATTAAATATCATCTAATCACGTTACACGCAAAATTTACCACGATTCTACGAATTATTTGACTGATTATGGAAGAATTTTGCAAATTTAGCAAATCAATTCAAAATTATCAACTTCATTTTAGTTTATCTATTGAATTGTGACAATTCATTCTTTGATGTTTTTTGAAATATACTTCTGCACAGTTTTTAAACGTTCCGGATTGAGCTTCTGAATTAGCTTTATGTAATTGTTACCGTTTTCAAAAAGCAGTTAATTTTTAACATCATAAGTTTATTGATTGAAACTTTAATATTTTAATTCACAACTCAATAATTCATCTTCCTTTTGCCACCTAAAAATTTTTATTTCTAATTCTTTTTTTGTTAGCACGAGAAACATTATTGATAATTGTTACCCTCATATCACTACTATCATTATAGCTGATAATTGTGTTATCATCCCATCACTTCTGCTATGATAACTATTATCACTTTACTGCTTTCTCATTATAATTGTAACATAATTTTTTTGTATTCATGGCATTTCTTTCCACTGAGTTTTTTCAAAATTTTGTCCTGTCCAATTGAAGTATAAAACAAATCGATGGTCGCACTGAACAAATGACAAACAAATTTCAATTGAAATTTAATAATAATTACCGCATGCTATCATCAAGCATACTTTTTAGCAGTAGAATTTTCTACGCTCTATTGACAATACAATTCTACGAAGCTATAAATAACTTGAAAATTAGTATCATACGTCTTTTTTTATAACTTAAAATAGAATGGGTAAAAGTATTGATTAATAAAGTTTACACAGGAATGATTGTTGTAAGAAAAGGAACAGTCATTTTACCCAAAGATCATTTTTAAATATAAGTTGGAAAAAAAGGTAAAATAAAGCAAAACGATAAGTTCATCATGGACGCTTTAATTAACGTATTGTGCAAATAAAAATTCCAATGTAACTTTATTAATTTCAATTAGCAAATAAATTTCATTTAGATTGAATTGATAAAAAAATTTTAAAAATTTCTAGAAAAAAAAGATCACTAGGTAATTTGTTTTGCTAAAGGAGTCAGTGCAATACTGTGTTTTCATATTTCAAATAATATTATCAAAAATTTAAAATGGATAAATATGTAGATTTTGTAAAACAAACGAAAAATGAATTTATCATATTTCATTGCCATCTTGGGATTTTAGAGCCGCCTGAAAATATCCACTGAAGTCTCCATTTTAAGTTTTCGATATTTTCCAACTAGAAACTTTTACTTTTAGTTTGCTTGAAATTTCCTGAAGCAATAATGCAAGGAAAATATAGCCCATTAAAAGACATTTAAACGCGCCTGATGTACTACATAAACGAAGTGAAAATTTACATTTAAATCTGGAAATGTACATAGTAGTGGTTGGCTAGTAATAGTAGCAATACACTAGTCGTAGTCGCAGTAATCATAGCATTAGTTGTAGTATTAGTAATAGCATTGATAATTTGATAATGGTAGTGGTAGTAGTAGTAGTAACAGTATTAGTAATAGCAGTGGTAATTAGCATCTCATTTTACGATATTTTTTACAATCAGATGACCACTAGACTTTGATTTTTTATGATTTGAATGAAAGAAATGGCAAAGACTTGTCCATCGATAATTGTTCATTACATCTGACTGGATCGATTGAAATGTCCAACCATAAATTTTTCATAATTTTGACCTAATTTTAACATAAGTTAATCTATCCTTTAATCAAGATCTCCAATCTTCTAAATATGATTTCTATAATCCGTAAATGATTTCAATTTTCAATTGACAGTTGCAAAATAGTCGTCGCTGAGATTGAATGAATGATGACAAAAAATTGATTATAATAATTGGTAATTAATAAAATCCATACTAATAAAATAAATCAGCTAAAAATTCAAATATCTACTTAATGAGAATTGGGAATTAATAAAATTTATACTAATAAGACAAGTCAGCTAATAATTCAAATATCTGTTCATTGAAAATTGAAAATTAATAAAAGCTCTACTAATAAAATAAATAACAATTAGCAATTGAAATATCTGCTCACTGAAAATTTGTAATTACAATAAAATTAAAAGAAATCTTTAATTATTTCATATTTTTCCTCAAACTTAAAATTAGAACTATTCGTAATTGTATATGATAATCATTTGCACACCTAAAATTGTCATAGAAAAATTCCTGCAAACTGTTGTAATATTAAAGTAGCAATGACCTGTAATTGTATCCGATAATTATTTGCACATCTAATATTGTCATTGAAAAATTCCCTACAAACTTGTTATAATATCAAATTAGCAATAAATTTGCGTTAAGAAAATGACTTAGATAACAATCAATTATGATTATTTATCAAAAGTCAGTATAGATTAAAGAACAATTAATTTCAATCAAATTATTGAGGAAATTAGATTTCAATTTCATGAAATTTTATTTATTTATTTATGTTACTGTTTGAATGCAATTTGATTAGATGAATAATGATCGAAACGATGGCATCCGACCAACGTTTATCGTTTTTCTCTTCTCTTCAATTCCTCTCTCGGAATACAAAACTTTCAGATAAATGATGCGAATTAATGATTCCTGTTGAATGTTTCACACAATTTTCCGATTTCAATTTATTACCCCAAAAGAGAAAAAAAATTTTAAAAATCAGAATTAAGCTAATTTTAAGAAATTGTTTGATAATAACGAAATAATTCAATGAAAATAGGTAACGGTGACAATTTTATAGGGAAACGGTGAAAATTGTCAGAAAATATTATTTTTGGATGAGAAATTATTTTTTCCAGAGATAAAAATTAAAAATATAATTTGTTTGCATTGTTTTCGAATAATTTATAAATGTCATTGATGAATTCCTTAGAGTCCTCCCTTTGTTTCAAGAAGAATTCATAAAAACTTCCATTCATTTGTTAAGATAGAGAAAAAAAACGAAAATATTATTGTAAGTCAAGCAACAGCAAACAATTAAATAAAAATGTAGCTAAATTTAAGCTTTACAAAATCATTTCAGAATTTTTAAATTAATGTTTTGTGAATAATTGAAATTACAATAAAGATTTAATTATTTTTTTTAAAAGTTAAAGCTTAAAATTTAACTACTTCTAAGAACTTTTTTTCGCTTTCAATATTTAATCTTAAGAAAAAATTTGAAAAAGAAAATTAAGCTTATCAGAGTGCTTCTGTCGCGAATTTCATAACGCGAAACTTCCAATAACTCAATAAATTAAATTGTAAATAAATGTTAATAACATTGTAAGGTATTCAACTAAAGTTACATTTTTAGATTTATTTCCATGTTCTTTGTTGATATGTAAATTCACACCTTTCGTATAGCAATAGATTAAGATATCTATCTACAACAAAGGTTTTGTATTGTACTGTCAATCCTCTCTCCTACAGTAAGCTAACAAAGCAGCAGGTACGGCGCTATACTATCATACAAAGGGCCCATTGTCTTAAGCAATTAATTCCCCCTCTTCACCAAGTGTAAACGTCAATCTTTCCACCAATAACATCTTTGTTTATTTATTCTGACAAGTACTTTGGTATCGCTTTGAAGACGCTGTTGTTGTAAATCATCTATTCTCAACCATAATTAATCCCTCCTTTATCACTTTAACGTTAGGATCTTTATATTAAGCTTTAATCCCGCCTCTTCTACGACTATATATAGACACTTGATTCACATGCACCTTTTGTACATTCGTGCATTGTAGATACTCATACTCAGTGATTCGCTAGTACGTTCTAATAAAGGTTTAATTACCCAAGTTAGTTAGGATGCCAATCATAATCGTCAAAAAAGAGTTCTTTAAATTTGTGTCGCAAAAAAAATTTTTAGTTGGACATTTCAATCGAGGACCTCCCCAACCTTGTTAGTAACATCAAACAAGCTGGAAAAATATTGGCTGACATCGATCTCTCGCAAGAATTTCGCGACAAATACAAATATTGGAGGTCCTCGACGTGCGACACAAATTTAAAAAACTCTTTCGGGGATTATGGTTGACATTTTAATTAACTTGGGTAATTTAACTTTATTAGAACGTACTGGCGAATCACTGAGTATGAGAATGTACAATGTACGAATATACGAATGTACGAAAGGTGCAGTTTGACGCTGTTGCTATACAAAGGGTGTGAATTTAAATATCAACAAAGAACATGGAAATAAATCCAAAAATGTAACTTTAGTTAAATACCTTACAGTGTTATTAACATTTATTTACAATTTAATTTACTGAGTTATTGAAAGTTTCGCGTTATGAAATTCGCAACAACTTTTGTCATTATTACTATCATAAGATATTATCATGTGATACTGCTATCATGAAATACTACTATCATAAGATACTGCTTAAGATATTACTATCATAAGATACTGCTTAAGATATTACTATCATAAGATGCTACTTCCATAAGGTATTGCTATCATAAGATAATACTATCCTAAGATATTGTCATAAAATATACCTTTACACTATTATGATATTATTATCATAAGCTCTAATATTATTAAGATAGTACAATGATAAGATATTACTATGTGATCTATTATTATGTGATATTACTATCACAAGAAACATTAATGTAATGCTATTATCATGAGATACTACCATCACATGATGCTGCTATATGACACTACTATTACGAGATACTGTTATCATTTGATACTACTGTATGATATTTGATATTACGATCACAAGACAGTAATATATGATCTTCTATTATATGATGCTACTATCACAACATACTACCATCATGTGATATAATAATATGATACTGTAATCATAAGATATTTTGAGACGATTAAAAAATGTGTCATGCTTTAATCGAATTTAAAATGGGAATGCAATAGGGATACAGTGATTTCAGTAAAATGTAAAATTCAATTTAAATGTAAAATTTTTATTTGTCCTATAAAGGAAATCAAATTTAGTACAAGAAGAAAAAAAAACAACCACAATAACTTGATAACTAAATCATATATATTATTGTCGTAACAATTTTAAAAATATCAAATTTTTTAAGAAAACTTTTTCTCTCTTCTTCCAATCCAACTATATTAAGCAAAAAATGAAATTGTTTTTATATTCAAATTGATTGTGTTTACAGAAGAATGAAAACGTTTACATTTAAATTGAATTTTCATAGCACAATACGTTTGTTGTCCTTTGAAAGGTCAAATTTTGAAATACAGATCACTAACAGAGATAGAGATGACAATTTCTAATGTCAAATTTTGAAATACAGATCACTGACAGAGATATAGATGACAATTTCTATTTCTCTCAAAAATATGATGTATTTTCAACGGATGAAAATAAAAAAGATTTTGTTTAAAGAGGAATGGAAATTTTTACACTTAAATTGAATTTTCAAAATTGCAATTTTTTACAACACACTATAAGTATGTATTTCCTTTCAAAGGTCAAACTTTGAAATAAAGATCAAAGAAAGAGCGAGAGAGAATTGTAAGTTTTTTATAAAATAATTGTTTTACAACAACTATATTTATGTCGTCTTTTGTCAAAATTTTGAAATAAAGATTAAAACAAGCGAGAGAGAGAGAGAGAGATGACATTTTTCTCTTTAAATAAAACTAATTTAACCCATCTTTCTTCATTTTTTTCAATAATTCTAATTTACCTATCGCTTATTATTATTTTTTTGCCATCATTACCACTATCAACAATCAAAATAAATAAAAAATATATAATTTTTTAAAATTTAAAAGTATCAGAAAGGAAGGAGTTATGGCAAGAAAATTGGTGTATAAATTTTGAAAGGTATATTTTAGTCAAATAATTAAAAAAGCTCTCCTGTCACTTTCTATTGCACTACTGGTTAATGGCACAACATTATGCAAAATTTATTTCTTTTTTTTATTACAGCTTTTTCCAATCATTTCTCACTTACCATTTTAACAACAACAAAATCATCACCATCATCATTATCATCGATATAAATCATTCCAAAATTACCAACTTATTCACCAATACCATCAAAGTAACCATACCACATACTTATTTCAAAAAAAAAAACTTTTCGTCAAGACATACTCTAACAAATATCATTGTGCATTTGTCACATATGTCACTATCATTCATTGTGGTAGCAAGTCTTTCTCATGTTTAATAAGAATGAATGTCAAAAAAAGAAACAAAAATACAATTTAATGGACGAGTGAGTGACACGAATAAAATTGGAAAATAATTAATTCAAATATTTAAATAGAATCATTCAAGAATTTAAATAAATTTATAGCAGCAGGAATTTTTCCTATTTTCCAGAATGAAATGTTTTGTATGAAATTTCAATTTGTTAATTTAGTACTAACTGTCTAACTTCGCCTACTAATTTAAATTTTTTTCCATTTTATGAAATTTTCAAATAATAAATCAAAATAATTGTAATATTTACTGAATAATAAATGAACCAATCCGCTAATATTTTTTGCGGAAAATTATTCCGAATAAAAAGTTTAATATAATTTACAAAAAATTATTGTATAAAAAAAGAACTATAGTATCCAAAAAAATCTAATATAGCAAAAATTTTTGCATCAAAAAAAAGTGAAATAGGTAATTAATGTATGCAAAATTAGTATTAACAACGATAATATTTTAAAAATCTTAATTGTGAAAAATTCAAATGAAATTTATTGTAAATTAAATAAAATTTGAAATTTGATACCATTTTATCATCAGCCTTTGAAATATGAAATTTCGCTTCGAAAGGAATTTTATGTAGAATTATTTTCAAGTACATTTTTAAGTACATTTTGTAAAAATGCGATTTACAACGATTAACAAAATGATTGAGAGAAATTTGAATGATGAAAGTACAATGTAGAAATCTTTCAGCAATTAAAAAATTAATCAATCAATTCATTATTCATCAGATTCAAGATAATAAATCAAGATGAAAAAGAAGTTGAAGTTATTTTAATTCATTATCATTATCAAATCAATTGAATTTTCAAGTGTTATTCCTTGTATATGCCAAACATGTCATGGATTATTTTCAAGATGTTATTTGCAAAGAAGAAAAACAAATGATAAATCAGTGATTAAGAATCTTGGCCTTTATTTACTTATATTAAAACCTTTATAAGCTCATAGGGTTTTTTTACTTCTTCTCAATGCTAATATCTAAAATGGCAATTCAAGCGTTTCACTGCAGTTCGAAATATTATCCGAATATTTTGATTCCTAAAAGACAAATTGAGTTGATTGCAAATTTTTAGAGAAAAAAATTATTCATCAGTTTTTCACTTTAATCCAATAAGTATGGAATATTTTGAGAGAAAAATTCCAAATTTAAGAAATTTGTATGTAAAAAAAACGGAAAAATGCAAAAAAGTTAAATTTCAAAACGATTAGTGATAAAAAATTGATTTACTTCAAAAAAAAAATACAAAAAAACATAATTATATTTTAGTCAATTCCCTAATGGTATTATTGTAATTGTTATGATTTTTTTCCAATCATACCTGTCTACCTAATCTGCATATTTTTAATTTTAATTTTAAATCGTAATCGTTCTTTTCACTTCTCAAAATTGTTTAAACCAATTTTTTTTTTGTCTTTGTACTTATCGCTTTTTTGAATTTCTAGAGCAATAAATATGGTCTTTCAGCACATTTACTACATTAACGTTTTTTGTAATCGATCAAAATTCCAGAACTTTTTGTAAAACAGCCTAATTTGGTAAAATTTGGAACGTTCAAAAAAAAATTGCATATTTTTTCAAAATTCAAATAAAACAATTATTCAGTAATTATTTGCAAAAAAGAAAAAAAGATGTGTATTTCAATAATTATCATCGAAGCTTAATTAATAAATGTTGATTAGCAAATCACTAAGTTTTGAATTGATGAATATTAATTAATAAATCATTAAATTTTTTTCCTATTTTCTTCCTGAAGCAAAAATGTTCGTTTTTTTCCTAAAATTACAATTTATTTGTTAATCAATAAATTTTAATTACATTCCGATTTTCATGCTGAAAGAGAATTATTTATTTTGTGAATTAAAAAAAAAGGAATTCTCACTTTATTTTCTTTCGAATTTTTAATCTTTTGTTAAAAATTATTTCAGTGATAAAAAGTTCGTATTGTACTTTGCCTAATACCAAACTCAAATCGGGTGCCTCTGGTTCATTCATTTTAAACAGTGATTTGGTTCCAAAATCAAAATAAAAAAAAAAAAAAGAAACAGAAAAAAAGAAGGTGCAGCTGAAATTTTTATATATACAGTGACGAAGGTGTAGCAAAAAGTTTTCTCTAAAATTTCCTAAGAAATTCAGCATTATGTTTTTTTTACTCACATTAACTAATTTTAAAATTTCCGATTATATCTTTCAACAAGTTGGAACTTTTTTATTAATTAGCATTTTTTTGTTTTAATTTTTTTAATTGGCAAATTTTATAGAAGAAATTCGGAAATTTTTCAGTGTTTCAATTTTTTTTTGTTTAATTTTTTTAACTAGTAAATTCCTAGAAGGAATTCGAAAAGTTTTCAATTAAATAAAATTAATTTTATTCGCGTTTTTTCTCATTTACAAATTTAATTCCTGAAAATTCTTACCAAAAAAAAAAAAAAAAAAAAAAATTACACTCAACAAATATTTTTATCAAAATGAAACAAAAAAAAAACATGAATGGATCAAGAATGGATTACAAATGTAAATGATGTTTTTGGATGACTTATGCCTGTTAATGCGCAAAAGGAAATTTTGGAAAAATAACCCAAAACTGGTTAGTGTTTACGTAGAAGAAGAGAAACAATTTTCGATAGATTATTAAAGGTGAAGAAAGTTTTTAATAATCTAATAATGATGCATAAATTGTTAGCAATAGAACAGAATGTAATGCATGTGTTGCATGTATGCATGCATAAATACATATGTTTACAAATTATTACTGAATAAATTATATTTACGCATTTCAAACGTTTTTAATTGGTCATTGTGCATTGAATAAAATTAATTGTAATTGCTAAGATATTCATTTTCAGCATTTCAACATTTTAAGTGTTTACATATAATTTTCATTTGCAAAGATTAAAGATTACAATTTTTTCTATTCATCTCATAAAATATGCAATATATAAAGTAATTAATTGTTAATTTAATATATAAAATGTAAACTAGTCAAAATTTTCACTTTTATTTATGAGCTTTATTGTTAATTTTTTAATTAATTAATGAACGAATAGATTGCTAATTACAGGTCATTAAGGGTATGAAAAATGTGCTGTAGTAAACGTTAGTTGAGAAATAAACTGTAGAAAATGTTAATAACAGAAATTTTCAACCAATTAGATAGTCAGCAATATTTTAATTATTTGTAACTTTATTTTAAACAACAAAATTATGCCAATACCGAAAATATCAATACTGTCATCAATGCATGACATTTGAGAACGGACGAAAGATTAAAATTTTACTTTCTCCACAAGAATGTTGGACAGAAGAACAAAGTGATAATTTTATCAAAAAATTGGAAAAGCGAATTACCAATGTAATTAAGTTATTCAAAACCTTCTCCTAATCTTTAATTAAACTTTAAATATTAACGATTCGTGTTAATCAACAATCCTCTATAATTGAACATTTGCGAACACTAATTAGTGAATCAATTAAGTTTAAATATCTCTTGGTTTATCTTTGGTTTAACTAAGTTTAACTAAAAAGTATTTTAATCATAATTTATTAGACCAATGAAGAAATAAACAAATTTCCAGGATTTTAAAAATTGTTTACTTCAGCAATAATTGTCAACCGGTTAGGGAGGCAAAAATTAAAATATGGATTGCGAAGTGAGCGACACGCTAAATAGTAAAACAGGTAGGAAATGTAATTTTTTTTAACTAATATGTTAAAAGTTTTGATTTGAATTTCATTTATAAATTTATAACATTTATTTGGATCATATGATCCTTGTAAAAAATAAAAAAAGAATCCAAAGTGGTCATTAATCAAGATAGTTTTTTTAAGCTAAAAGAATAAGAAATTAATGTGACAAAATATTGCCACAAGCGGTATGAGAAGCAATATTTGTAGGTTGTGAAAGATGTAATTGCTGATATATTTTCCGTAGATGCAAGGGACAAATTTAGGTCAATTCATTTCCAGATAATGAACGATATAATAACTATCGACTATCGCATAATAACTGTACCTTAGGGAATAATGAAAAACGATTAGGGAAAATGATATGATCCGGAATGACAATGAAACAAATTTTAGGATCATTCAGTAAATAAATGCAATTTCAGAAGCCTCTCCATATTATCAGTGATATCGCTGTTTTTCTTGTTTATTCTTGTGACACTGATAGCACTGCTTGTTTTTGCATTTATCAATCGCTTATCACTGTTACAACCATAATTTAATGACTTAAATAAAAAATTCACAGTGCTTCTTTCTCAATTATTCATTATTGTAGAAAAATTTTAGTAACTTCATATTACTAATTATTGTTTAAGTAATGTGAAATTAGCTAAGTTAATTCTCAACAATTTTTGTTTGACTTCTTGAATTTTTAATTTAAAGAATTTAAAGAAATTTTTTTTTGAGAAAAATATCACTTTGATAAAATGGATGGCAATAACTCTATTGTAAAATTATGTAATTTGAACTTTAATTGATAGTTGCATTCTGAAAATTGATGAAAAAATTTTTAAAATAATTGAAGAGTTTAAATGATTGAAAAATTAAACTTTAATTTCAAGCATTAAAAAAGAAGCCTGTTGAGAAAGTAGTCCGCGAACATTGTTGTTTTCTTCATAACATTAAACATCTTTTAATATTTTGATAAGTTCGATTAATCACTCTAATTATCACTTATCATACAATCATTCACTTTATTCACCTACCATTCTTTTCTCCTCTTTCGTTTCTGCCAAAAAATCCTTAATGGAAACAATTTTTGGCCTTAACTGATTGCTAATTTAAATTCTAAACGATATAATGTTTATGATTCAATAATGTCAAAACTAGCTAAGTGAGTGTTTTGTTAAAAATAACCAGAAGTTATTATGTTATTATCTAATCTAGGCATGCATGATTATTTTCATAGATTTCAGCACCAATTAACATAGGCCTACATAAGCCATATTCGTTCTTTCCAGAACTGCATGCTTACTTCTTGCTCGAATTTTAATTTTTGAGAAAATTCCTAATCTTCAAGCATGAAATTGAACATTCTTATGTTATTTGTAAGTTAATCTCAGTGATATAATTAAAAATGATTACAATTAACTAAATCAAAGCATTGCATAAATTGCTGTTAAGATTCAGAATTAACAAAATGTTCAATTCAAAATCGATTGAAAATGATTCAAAATTCAATATTTTTTCACATCATTTTCATCTTAAAATTGTTAAAACTTTAAAAAAATAATAAAAAATTATTGGACTTATTAATTTAAATGATAAAAATTAATTGAATAGGTGAATGAAACCTTCTTTCTTATCACTGGCCTCATTTTATTGTCTTATCAAATAAATCTTATTAACCATCAATATCAATAGCAGCATTAAAATGACTATTATTTCAGCAAAAGATCGATCGTATATGATGATGGAGTAAAGAGGTCGAGAGAAATTTTATATTATCCTACGGGCCATTATAATCAGCAAGATATAAATCGATGATGGAAACCGATAGTGGAAATGGAAATTAAATTCATCTAAAATGGAGGGTAATAAAGTTTAACTAATTAATGGAGAAGAAAGATTCTTAACACAAGACTTTTATTTAAGTGGAAATTCACTTACTTTTTGCAATATTTTATTTCACAAATTCTAAAGGGATGAATACTGTTGGGAAATTAAATATAAGTAAAATTAAAAATTGCTGTAAAAATAGATTGAATGTAAATAATATCAAACTTCCGGAATAATTTTCCGGAAAAAATATTGTCGATTTGTTCATTTATCATCCACTAAATGTTAAAAGTTATTTTGAAAAAATAGAAAGAAAGTTAAATTAATAGGCGAAGATTATACAATGAGCACTAATTAACAAATTGAAATTTCATACAATACATTTTATTCCAGAAAACACGAAAGTTGCTGCTATTTTAAACTTAATTAAATTTTTAAACGATTCTATTCAAATATTTGAGTTAATTATTCGTATCATTCATTCTTCCACCAAATCACCTGTAGTTTTCAGATAGTTAATAGAAGGTAAAAAGAAATAAAAGATATAACAACTAATTTTTTTTTGTTGATTCATTCGGATACTCTAATTATTTCAAGTTTTTCAATCCGTAAATACACTAAATTAACTTTTTTCACAACTGCTCAAATTTCATTCGATATTTTCCTCATTTCGTTAAATTATCGAAGTTTAGAATTGAAAGGAAAATTATTATTTCAAACTGGTTACTGCAATTTGTAAAAGAAATTGATTTGAAAAAACTGTTTTTTAACCATCGATTTTATATTTAATATTGTCTAAATTTAAAGCAATCATTTTGCGCTTATAAATTTAGTTAATGACGATAATAGTTCATTTTTACCAGAATTAAATAAAAATTTCGAAATTAAATACAAATTAAGAAGTCAGGATTAATTGCAACGTTGAGTAAGAAATTCGGATTGATTAAGAAATTAAATAAAAAATAATAAGGACTAATTGCAAAACCATGTAATTGGTAATTAATGAGTTTAAAATAGTAATTCTCAGTTTGTGATCAGTCTCAAAGCTTAAGAAATTAGGATTCATTACAAAGTTAAATGAATTTATTACGAAGGACTAATTATGTGAAATTAGGATTACTTGCACAGTTAAGTAAAAAATTGGCAATAATTATAGAGCTGACTGAAAAAAATTGATGTAAATTGCAAATTAAATAAGAAAAAATTGAATTAATTATAGACATATTCGAATAATACTGAAAGTTCAATTGGAAATTTGCTGTACATTTCAATTTTCAAGAAAAAGATTCCAAAGAATCTTGCAATACTTTTGAACTATTTGTCATTTGCATTTGAATAAAAAAATCAATAAAAAAGCGATGATGACCTTAAATATTTCCTTAAATATTCACCTTAAATATTTTCTTTTATTCTGCCGCATTCAATTCATTTCTTGACATCAATTATCAAAAAAAGTAATTGTATACTAGTCCAATTATTTCGATTTATTGCACTTTTTTTTCTTTGCTTCTGTGCTATACAATTATTATCAAAAAAGACTGCAGTTGTAATTTATTTGTCAATTTACATTTACCTATGACAAATAATAGTGTGACCTGTATATTACAAAGGAGCAATAAGGAACAATGGACAAAGAAAAAGAAATACTTTCAAACTTCGATGTTTTTTTGTCTAAAAAATTGTTTGGAGCACAATCAAAATTTACGGTAAAAAGCTGCAATGATTGCATTGAACCATTAAATGCAAAGGAATACATTATTTGGGAATCCTATAAAACATGTTTTCGTCAGTGAATTGTAAACCCGACATGTACGCACGTACTATTTTAGGTCTTTTTTTTGAGAGAAAAAAAATTTTGTTCTTTCAGAAAGCTTTGAAGCATTGATTTATATAAATTCGATAACTGAAAATATAATTCAATAGAATTCTACTTAAAAACTAATAAAAATTCAATATTGAAGTTATTAAATATTTTTAAAGATTAGTAGTGATTTCCATTTTTTTCTGGATTCGAAAAATTGCCATCTTTGTATGTATCAAAAAATATTACTCGCATCCAAGAACTGATTTCAAAGTAAATATCAAAATGTTAACAATTGAGCAATTAATGAAAGGTTAATGTATAACTTTCCATTTAATTGAAATGATGATGCCTGTACCTTTGAAACATATGCTACAGCGGTTTTCAAAAAGTTTTTTTAAATTTTCGAATTTTCAAAATCTTTCAAACTTAAAGCTTTTCGCAATTTTGCAAGAAATCAAAAAAATTTCAATTATCAATATATCTGATTTAAAATTTTATCTATTTTTATCTGCTCGATAAATTTCGATATTTTCACGAAGAAAAAATCTATTTAATAACTATAATACTAAATAAATTAGTGATTTCTAAATTTTGTAAGCAGATGCACCAATGATAGTTGTATGTGAATAATTAAAGCAATTTACAAAGCATAAATTTACATCTTTGTTTTTTAAGAAATTACTAATTTATCTGATAACTAAAAATTTGAAATGTTATTTTACAACATATTCTTGAATATGATTTATTTTTTTGCAGAATTCCTTGAAGTGGACAGTTTGTCTAAGTTACAGACGAAAATCATTTCTGTTGTTGATAAAATTAATCAAGAAACGATTTGATAAATATTTCGAATGATCAATGAGAAGTTCTAACTCCGAGGTGTTATTTAAATTCGTTTGATAATGAAGGATGATTCAGAGTTCATTAAAATTGCATTGCTATAAATGGGGAGTGGTAATTGATAATTTTTGTCAAGAAAAGTGAAATAAAAAATCATCCAGTATTTCGAGAAGTGGAAAATGTAGGAGAATTTATTCCAGAAATATGATTGTCTGACTTCATAGATATTAATTAGGAAAGAATATTGTATATGACTGATCAAACTATTCCTTCCTCCACTGACGAAGTCTTGCAGTTGAGCCTAAGGAAACAAACATTTTAAGGCATTTATTGCCCAAATTCAAAATCTAATAAAAGAACAAGTTAAAATTGGAGGTAAAATCAACAGCATGAATTAAATCTAGGCACGCTTTAAAGATAATGAAGAGTAAAAAAAGATATAAAATGATAAAAAGCTTTTGGATAAATATCACCTTTTATATCAGAAATAAGTGGGTTTGGTTTATTCCAGATATAGTATTACTTCTGGACATCAAGTAGAAGATGACTTTTCAATTTTTCTTGACAATCGCATATAGGATGTTAAAGACCAAGGATATTTTGATATGAATTGGCTAGATTATAAGGGAAAGGTTCCTTACATGTGCCAACGATGTGCAATTTTGGATAAAGGATTTATCAAATCAGTTGTTTCACAAGCATTTTAATTTGAAATAATTGATTAGAAGAAATTTCATTGTGACACTTGCAGTTTTTCCGACAATTTCTGTAAGCATACCAAAAAATTTCTGTAAGCATACCATATGATGTAAAAAGTAATCGGTCAGACTTATCCATAGAAGCATTTGCAACTATAATTTATGATTGAGGATGTAAGAGTTCCTATCCAATGTTAAAACTAGTATATTATTATTGTTATTGATAATACTAAGAATGTATTTTGTTTTGTTGGTAACACTGAAATGCATCGGAATCGCGATGCAAACATAACACAAACTGATGAGAAGTAAATAATTAATTTAATTAAACTAGATATTTAATTAATGTAACTATTATTGTGTGCTAGAAATTATGATGCTAATTTTTTATTTTTGTCAGTCCATTGTAATATTGAAGAAAACGGAGAAAGAGTGAGACATCTTCATTGCATTGTCCGAAGTAATTATAAAGTTTTAGTGCTTAGCCAAATTAAAATTAAGTTTTAAAATTTGGCTGGACTCTTCAAAAAGCAAAAAAAAAAAGTTAAAAAAGTGTACCGTCATGATTTGATTGTTCTATGCTGAATTGCAGAGTTAGCACAGCAATGAAAAGTGAGTAAATGGAATTGCAATGGAATGAACATTTGGGTAGATGCAACCTCTTATAGCAGACTTAGAACATTCCAGCTTAGAACTTAGAACATTCCATATACCTATATGACCTTTAGAAGTTAAGCAGAGGATGACTGTTTTAACTTTTCCTGACAATTGTATATAGGATTTTAAAGACCAAAAATTTTCTGACATATTGCTTGATTATACCTAAAAAAGTGCCGACGGTTTGCAATTTTAGACAAAAAATTTACCAAATCATTCGTCTCACAAGCATTTTAATTTGAAACAACTGATACTAGAAAATTGCATTTTGATTTTTCAGAATTTTCCCGAAATTCCGGAACAAGGAAGAATATTGCCCTCCAGGATTTATGTTGGGTATATAATGAAAGGTACTGCCTTTGCTTAACTGTTTGTCGGAATTTTTTTTTTTTTTTTGGTATTTGCATGGTAAATGGAGCAGCTTCGCTTTCCCTGTTTTCTGATAAATTTGTTATATAATTTCCAGGGATAATTGTTACTTCTCCTTGAGTGAGAGTTTTAATATATGATGGACAAAAAATGGATCTAACCAAATCGATTTTCATTGCAGGTAGTTCGAACAATCTTAATTAATCTCGGATTGTGTTCCGTGATTCCATCACAAATCCATTTATCAGGAACGTTGAATTGAATATCGACCACTTGCACCGGTAACACAAAAATTACAGTCATTAAGAATAGGCTTAGTATTACTGAGTTTGATTTAATATTGGTGCTTGAATTTGTCGTTCAGTAGCACTCCTAGTTCTTGAGGCTATGGGCTCTTCTTGTTGATCTGGTTTGTCCATCGGGTTTTCAGAAGCTGTCAGTTGAGTTTCCAAACTTTCTTCAGTTGGTTACTTCCAAGGGGTAGAATGCATTTATTGATCTAGTGAGAAGTTTCTCATTGGTCATCTATCTCAATTAATGTGCTTCTTTTTACTCTGTCTTTATCTTTTTGAGTTCCTTTATCCTTGCCAGTTTCACAAACTTCAAGGCATTTCTGGTTCATCTGCTAATACGATTTCTTCCTACCTTAGTTGATGATTCTCTTTGTGTTTAGGATTTACGTGAGGCTTTCGGTGTTATATTTTCCTAAATCACTTCCTAATTTAGCTATCTTATTGTGTTCTTGCTCCTTCATGGCTTTGAAAACTACTTGGAAGTGGCTTGCGTTGCCGTTCAAAACTCGTTCCAAATAATCATGTTATGATATGAATCTCCTTTGCACGTGTAAAAAGCTCTCAGTTGACAAATTTTCCACACTTTATATATGAACTGCTCTTGCTGTGAAACATGTGAATAGAGCGACTCATCTTTTGGTTACTCCAACTTCGATTTTGATAGAGAGCGGGTCAAAATAATCCAATCCGACTCTAGTGAAGATCCTTGAATGTGTAAAGCTCGTATTTTAGAAGGATTCGGCATGGCTACTAGTTAAATAGCTTAGCTGTCGAACAACTCCGTTCAGCTTGCTATAACGCTCTTCACGTGCATTCGTCCTTTCAGTATGCAAAATTTGCGCCTCATTTCCGAAAAAACATGTGCAGCTCCGGCGTGTATAGTTTTTCATGTTGTCGTAACTTCGCTAACCGCATTATGCCTCGGTAAGTGAATTGGATGTTTGCGTTCCTCATCTAGTTCCGAATTTTCCAGTTGACTGTGGTCTCCATAACTTCAGACCATTGCAGTACAAATTCCACTCTTCCTTTTCTTCCTTGTTAAGTCCTTCCGTCTGCGCTCGTCCTATTAGCACCTATTTGGTTAATTTAAAATCCTCCGACGTCAGTTGTTTCACTTCTACCGATATCGGTTGTATCGATATCATCTTATACCTTGTTGTGAGTTTAATAAATTTAAGAGCCCGAATAGTGATTCTTACAAGCTGAACCACTTGCTGAAGCGACTTCAATCTATTAGCGAATACTGTGTTACGCCATTCGTTTGAGAGGC
This sequence comes from Mansonella perstans, assembly GCA_037074765.1. Classification (NCBI taxonomy): domain Eukaryota; kingdom Metazoa; phylum Nematoda; class Chromadorea; order Rhabditida; family Onchocercidae; genus Mansonella; species Mansonella perstans. The sequence continues at coordinate 27,569 of JBAMDO010000108.1, forward strand.
GACCTTTGCAACAATTCGTTCTTCCTTTTCTCTAAATTCTTTTGTTGATTGATATTGGCGTCATCTGCTTTCGGGTTATGTTAACCAGGATGGCCCTTTTCCCATAGCTTGTGTTGTCTAAGCTTTGCGTGAGAAAGTCCTTTAGTTGCTCTATTGACTGGATTATCTTCATTTTGTACATTCGGAAGAAAAAATTTACCTTTCGTATTTCTTCTGTCCGGTTTTGTATTAATTTAGATAGTAATTTTGACCGACTTTTTAACGCTCATTTCGATTGCAATACTCTGATTTTTTCGAAATCCAATTGTTTTATAATATCTGAGAGCTCTATGGTCATCTTCAGTATCTCGATAGTGTCTGATTCTTTATCGTTCGCCATTCTTCGTTATTGTCTTCATCGAGGATTTGATCCCAAGAATTATTTCTTCTCCAGAAGTTTTAGAAAAATAGTTTGAATCGGATCATTACGGATACCAAAAATCCTAAACGATCATATTGCGAAAGAACGAATTGCAGGAGACTTCGTTTGCTGAGTTCTTGTTCGATCCATGGTTTCAGCGTCACTTAATTGTATTTTTGTCGTTTATATCAATTATGCCCAACTACAGTTGATTTTGAATCGTTTCGTCGTACCTTCAAAATGTCTGTTCACCGTTCCGTATCTTCTGATCAAGATTTTCAAACTTCCGAAGCATAGTCCATAATGGCTTTTTAGTTTATTCTTCGAGTCTTTCCAAGGCCAGCAAACTTGATGTCTCCGTCTTGTTTCGTTATACTTTTTTTAAATTGCTCAAGGGCTTGCTCATCATCGTTTTCGTTCAGTTGATCTGGATACTCATCTGTTCTAACTTCCAGAAGTGCTGAATGTCTTCATGGCTCGTTATACTAGCCACACATGATTCGGCTGAGCTCATTGATACAGCATTTGCTTAGCGAATACTATTTCTGTAGCCATTTTTGGCAATCATTTTCCCAGTTTTGTTCTGAGTAACACGAATCCTGATTGCAGTTCTTGTGTTCCATCTAGTTTTATGAACTTAAAGAAGTCTCTGACGTCAATGAATATTTCCTTCTAAGTTTCTTCCTTCCATTACATAACTGATGTTTTCTTCATCGACTGCAATCACTCCTAATTTATTGGTGAGATAATTTATTATTACATTAAACTCACAAGTTATAACTGCCGTCCTTTTGATTCTCACACCAACTTATATTTTAGTTGCGTTGCATTTCTTTGGTAATTTTTTGCCGAATAAAGCAAAACTTAATCTCTCGTTTTTTGCGGTCTTTTTGTATAGTCTTTTTGCCAAATTAGTGAAATGAATGATAACTGGGACTCCATATAGACCCCATGTTATATAGCGCCAACGCTTTCGTTTGGAATTTGAGACCTATAGATTTATGAACTAATTTCCTTATACAGAAATAAGATCCTTTTACCTTTTGACGATTTTTGTTGAGCTACTGTGCTCTTCATCACTGTTGGCTCCAACTTTTTCTCGCAAATTTTCAGTGTTAGTTTCTTTGCAATGATTGGTACATAGCGCTGAATTATTTCTCTGCAATGAAAACATAATTTCTTTAGTTTTTGGCAATCCTTTGCCGTATGGCTCTTGTGTAAAGCAATTCAGGCATCGATTGCTTTGAAACGCTCCATCCATCGCTCTATTGTATGATTGATTTGACATTCATCATCTCCAATGATCCCCATTGCAAAATGAACGAGGTTTTTACGTTTTATTATTTTTAGGTTATTTCCTTAAGTTTTTGATCATTTTATATGCTCCCCTCTGGTACTGCGTGAATTGCGACTCGACTTGACTCGGTTGATTTTCGTTGATACCCACCAAGCTTGCTTCCCGTACCTCTTTATTTCTTTGGATTAGATTCCTTCGAAATTAGTGATGGACAGGATTCCTATTTCCTTTTTTGTCGGTAAAGTTTTTTCAATATCCAAACTAGCAATCTATACTAATTTCGATGCTAGAATGTTCTAAATACTCACCCATTGCTTCTTGTCGAAACGTTTTTTCCATCGTTTCGGCGCTTCTCGATCATGTCTTTTATGGAGTATAACTCATTGTAGAGCGACTTTTTTATGGCAAAAAATTCCCAAATTTCTCGATCGGAACTCATCTCATAACGTCGTAGTTGTCTGGAGCCTTATCTTGTAGAACGTTGCCTCTGAAGAAAAGATTAGATAGTTCAGTTTTTGAATATTAAGTATCTTTTAAAAATGCACTGCGGCATCAAAGCCGTTCCAGAATTCTCTCCATAATTTCCGGTCACTAGTGAATATTGATAATGGTAATTGTGGTAAATTTACTCTCTGGTGGGATGTTTCGGATGACTCTTTTGTTGAATTGGTTCGTTACTTGTCTTGCTTTAGTTTAGCCGTTGTAACGCCAGCTTGAACTTATCCATATACATATCTAGAGTTGTAACAACTTCTTGACCGTCATTTATTAAATTTAAAAGGCCTCCATCATCGTCGACCATTCCTGCATATTTACCTTCTTTTTGTGCATATTACTTTGTTTCTGGATATACTCCAATCATTGTTTGTTGGTTGATTTAAATGTATCAGCATAGAATTTCATACACCTTATTTTTCTTCTATGTCCTCCTCCGGAATTCGAATTGCTAACGCTTTTGCTTCACTAACAAATTGTTAGGAGACATTAGATGCATTGTCTAACTTCTTCAAGACAGCATTTTCAACTATGACTTATAATTGCGGATTTAAGATGTTGCTATCCAATGTTAACACTAATATATTATTATTGTTGTTGATAATACTAAGAATGCATTTTATTTTGCTGATAATATTGAAATGTATCGGAACAGCGATGCAAATATGACACAAACTAATGAGAAGTAAATAATTAGTTTAATTAAACTAGATATTTAATTAATGTAACTATTATTGTGTGCTAGAAATTATGATGCTAATTTTTTATTTTTTGTCATTTCATTGCAAGAGAGAAGAAAAAGGAGGGAGAGACATCTTCATTGTATTGTCCGAAGCAATTATAAAGTTTTAGTGCTTAACCAAATTTAAATTAAGTTTTAATTGGCAGGACTCTCCAAAAAAACTAAAAAAGTGTTTACTGCCATGATTTGACCATTCTGTGCTTAATTGCAAAGTTAGTATGACAGTGGAAAGGGCTCAAATGGAATTTTGAAAACTACAAACTCAAAATAAATAAACAGATTATAAGGCCTAGGATAGTGCAAGTTGTTGCGCTAACTTGTTTAAGTTGGAAGATTATTATAAAAACTGTCAAAGTGACGGTGAAGACGGCAGTGACCGAAGTTATCACTTTAGAACGAATGACCGCGCAAGGGTCACTCACTAAGCTATTTAAGAATGATGTAATTATTTTGGACAAGTTTAGGGTTCATTTTAAAAGTTATGAACCATTCAAGTTAAAAATACAGTTTCATTAATTCCAATGTTTTTATTAATTGAAATTTTTATTCTTATTAATAAAAAATAAGAGTTTTATTTAGTAAAATTACGGCATGAAGCAATTTAACGCCCGTAAAAATGTAAAGTGCGGCGAAATGTGAAAGAAAAATCTGTGGATTGTGACAGATGCATCTCCATCCATGTTTTACAGACTAGGCACAATATGAAAAAAAATTTGTCAATATAAATTTTAAAATATTCAAAATGAAATTAATGAGCAGTTAATTACTTATCGGTTGTCAATAACCCAATTTTCATAAGATCGTTAGTTATGAATCGAATATCAGTGGTATCATATCCGATTAGATCAATAAAAAAAAATCTCTATTCATCTATCTATAGTACTGTGTTATCAGTGAATTTTAAAATAATAATAGAAATTGGATTTACTAGTTTTATTTTTCAGTTGTAGATCAATCGATCTACAATTGAAAATTTTTTTTTTTACTTTAAATTACTATGTAATAAAATAAATAATCTATGGTGATTAACCGTGTTTCAGCTAATACAAAAGTGATATACGAAGTAAATTAGAATTGTAAATAAAAGATAATCAGAAGTTAGTTATCTAGTTATCATGCATTTCAGATAATACTTAAACGATTGTTGATTATAAAATTGAATACTATATGTAATAATTAGGAATATAATAAAGAGATGAACTGCTCGATCACTTTTATGGTAAATTGTAATATTTTAAGAATGAATTGTTCGATCATATGAATATAGGGTAGCCGATAACACTGTGTATACGATATGATCGTAAAGATTGTTTCGACTATAAAATTTAAAAAAAAAAAGAAGTGAAGATTGTTTCGACTATAAAAGCTTTAAAGAAATGAAAAAAAGTAGAAAATGTTTAGAAAAATATGGGGAACAATCAATTTTAATTAATTGTTGGTGATGATAAATTATCACTAGATATAATAAGCAATTTAACAATTAATCTTACATCGTTAGATTACGTTGATGAAAATACTTGTAAACTTACAGTCTGAATATTCACCTTTTACACCTTTCAAATATATTTTTTGGAGAAAAATTTTAGAAAAAGAGCAAGAAATATTTATTGCTAACGTTTTCTTCATATTTAAAACTTTTTTAAATCTCTTGGGTTTTTTTTTACATTCTCTCATTTCCATCTTCTACTTTAATTTTTCGGAATTCCTTTCATTTTCTTTTCTTATCTTTCTTAGTTTTTCAAACTTCTTTCATTTTCTTTTCTTTTTTCTTCTTTTTAGCATACATAACTGCTGTGACAGCGAAAGTTATAGAAATTTATGTTATTTAAATTTTAAGGTCATTGAACTTTTTAAAGTTTATAATGAATCCAAAGAAGGCTTATTTGCCCTTTGAACGAATTATTAAATATTGAATCATTTTTTCTAAATAATTTTTTTGCAGCTCAAATAAAATTCACTACAAATAAACGTTCAGTATGTAACTTTTCATAATTATTAATTCAAATTTAAAAGAAAAAACGAGAAGCTGCCGAGAATTTATCGGTAAAAGTAAAAATTAAAAATTAAATTAGCATAAGTAAACTCTTGAATAACGAATAAAAAAATAAAATAATTATAGAAATAAAAATTTCAAGTGCATGTTTAGTTTTTTGAAACTATTTATATAAAATAATATTTGTTGCTTTTTTCAGCTTATCAGTTAATTTTTTGTCATTTTCTAAGAATATCATGATCAACTATTTTTAAAAATGATTTGTTAATTGCATTTTGCAAACTTATTTCAATTTTTAACTTTTCTTTCTGAATGCAATTTTTTTTTTTGCTTACTAGAAAATTTATTGTGATTTTTGCAGTGATTATTATCGATAAATATTAAAGGAGCATTATGTAATATTGCAATAAGAAGAATTTAATTTCTTTTTCTCTATGCAATATTGAGTTGTATATTTGATTTGATGAAAGTTTTTTTTTAACTGTTTCAGCGAGGTCCCCTATTGAATTGTATGTGACGGTTAGTAGGAGTTTTTCCGATAAAGATTTTACTGATCATGGCCTTATCACATTATAAGTAACTGATAATTAGCTTATACATAATAGAAGTGGTTTACAAAAGTCTCACAGTTGACATCTAAGACTTTTGCAATGTTCCAACAGTAGCATCTAAGGCCTTTACAATATTCCAGTAATTGCATCTAAGATCTTTAAAAATAAAGTCATTTCAATTCAAATTTAGAGCTATACGCAGAAGTTTCTTGGCTTAATTATACTGTGCAGCATTTTAATTAAATTAATAAACTGGTCGGTTAATTTAAGTTTCTTGAACTTTTATTTTTTATTGTAATGAACTATTTCAGAAATATTTTGAAAGTATTTCGATTTCATATAATTTATCTGATAAATTGTGATATCACAATTACTCATTTGCATTTGATCATTATCATTTTTATGAAATAATCAATCATCTGAATATAACTGAGTGCAAATAATTGGAAAGATTAAAATGTTAAAATTATTCCCTTCGTATCCTTCAACTGATAAAAATTGTTCGGAAAAGATTGTGTGAAGAAAGGTTGAAAAGGATAGCAAACGAAGCAAACGAAACGAAGAAATTTTAACGACCCAAAAATCTCATTACTGTTTACAATTTGCCCCTATGCCGAATTCCTGGATTGTCTTATTGTCTTATCTTTATCTTAAAATTTTTCACCGTCTCTGTTTCATTTTAAAATTATCCATTTTAATCATAATTCTCTCTCTTTCTTTTTTCTCTCCTTCTGTCTCTGTGGAGGAGGAGAAAAAAGACTTTCTCCGTACTTGAAACTATTCTTCTATTTGTTCCTGCTAAAAAAAAAATTTCACATATTAAATTTTAAGTTTTATATTTTTTATAAAACTAAATTTCATTAATACATTTTTTCTTTTTAATCTAGATGATTAGGAAGGAATTGTTTATTCATTTTAATGATAAAAGATAAATATACCATCATATACAGCAGTAATATATGAATCAGTTTGATATGTAAACAAATGCACACTTATAGTGAAAGAAAGGTCAATAAAAGAAGCAAAATGACATACTTCAATTTGACAAAAATAATTTTTCAGATTAAATTTTTTTCAAATGGCAAAATTTTATACCTAAAAAAAAAAAAACAATCATATATGAACATTTAGAAATGCTAATGGTCCAAAGAGCGGAAAATTGATAAGGCGCAATTGTTTGAAAAGATTTCATTCTTGTTTTCATTTTTTAAAAAATTTCTTCACAATTATAATTGCAAAACTTTTAAAAGATTGAAATTAAAAAAAACTGGATTTTTTTTAAACTATTTAACAATAGAGATAATAAAAGAATTTTATCTGATTTATCTATTTATGGCTTAATCTTTTATACTTGTCTGTCTTATTAATTTTGTGATATTGCTGGATGGAGAATAAGTTAGTTCATAACGCATTTCTTCTCATTTTATAAAATAGACTTGAAATATTACAATTGCAATGAACTTTTGAAGTCAGTTTGAAGCTTCGAAGTATCTTTTAAAAATAAATCCTGAAATAATTGATTTCAATGACTATATAGAATTCCATCGATCAACTTAATTTTCTCATTAGTGATCGATTTCAAAATTTCTGCTCAGAGTGAGTTTCTTAGGAGCAGAAATTGGAGGTATTTGTGGAAATAAAATAACTACAAGTTCTGAGTTGAAAAAAGAAACAGTGAAGACGGAAATCATTAAAAAGTTAAAATGTCAAAAATTAAAGTTGGCATAGCCATCCTAAAACTGAGCGTATCTACTTAAGCGTTCAATCTAAATCACTGGTTAAATATAACTCCAATAATTTTGCATCTTTTGTAAATTGTCTAATTTTTATGCTTCTTCAATATAAAGTTACTGTGAAAAGTATTAATTGTGTCATTTTAAAATTATAGAAAACTTCAAATTCCTCTTTTGGAAATTTTGCTAAAAGGATTTGCAAAGTTTCACTTTTTTTTTCGCTTCATTAATTTAATGCTGCCGAATTAATCTATTCCTTTAATTTATTGATAATTTAATTATTCTTTTCGAACAAATTATTTTAATTTGATAGTTTAGATAAGTAAGCATTAACTGGTAAGCCTAAAAAGAGTAAATATTTGAAAATTAATAATTTTGAGAATTGAAATGATAAAATTTATAACAGACACATACACACACCACAAACGCACTTACACATACGTACACGCATGCATACATACAAACCCATACATATACACGACATTTCGATCATGTTGAATGCTTTTATAATCGATGATGACACATCATTCGATTTGTGTCAAATGAATTTTAGTTATTCGATTTCTTACAAAAAGCACTGAAATTCATTAATTTACATTGAGTTCTACATATAAGCTGAACCAGAGTTGAAATTTGAAATGTAACTTTTATTTTAATTCAATGTCATTCATTAATTATGTCATTTAATACAATTATCGAACAATTTCGCTTTGTTTTTCTTCTTTCGAAGTTAAAGTATTTTACATTACATCACAAAAAAGGAACACTTTTAATTATATAAATTAGCAGAATTTATATTTATATGTAATCCGGTTTAAATGAGCTAATTGTAATAAAAATTCGAAATCTGTTTTCGAAATGCTTAGATAATATTCACTTAATTAAAAAAATAACCTGGACAGTAAAATTGATCAATTTTCTTTTTTACTTAATTTTCAAAATTTTGATAAGTCATTAAACAAACTCATTTGTTTTGTTTTTTTTTTTTTTTTTTTTTTTTTGCGTGTGTTTGTGCCTTTATTTTTTAACTCATCTTTTTCATAATCTCTAGTTTGGTGAGTAAATTCCTTTTAAAAAAAATGAACTTCTAAATTATTGAGTTAATCGTTTTCCTGAGAAAATTTTTCAAAATTTTAATAATAACTGGCCCAATTTCTTTCAACATTTTTTTACATGTGATTTTTTTTCATTTTCTGATTTATGTGATTTACATTTGTGATTTGTGAAAACTTTGTTCGATTTAAGTTGAAAATTTTTTTCAGGCAACAATTAATTATGTTAATTGGGTGAACAATTAGTATTACCATCTTGTTTATCTTTACTGTTTATTTATTGTTATTTACATTGCTCTATTTGTTGTTCTTCTATTCGTTTTCATTCATAAATTTTTATCGTTATAGAAGACTTTTTTCTTCTTCAAAGGATAAATTATTTTTGAAAAAATCCAAAAATTTTTTATTACTAACATTTTATTTCTTTTCTTTTCAAACAAAAGAAACAAAAAAACATGGGAATCGTATTAGTAATTTTTTATTTGGAATTTATGGGAAAATTCAAAATTTTGAATTTTTCTTCTTTTATTTTTTCGAAATGAAAAGATGAAATAATTATTGATAAGGAAATTTGGTGTACAGTAAAAATTTTTAATTTTTTTTTTGTGTTTCAATTTATATTTCAGAAATGTGTATTGATGAAGTTGCATTATTGGAAATACTTAAATATCTATTACACATCTAAACATATTTCATTTGGATAACAAATTTCAGATTATAAAATCTTACTTAATATTTAAATTTATGCGATTATTTTATGACAAATTTTTTCGTTTTATTTAAATTGATTAAAAGAAAATTTTTGGAAGAAAATTTCCAAAAATTTTGAATTATTTGTCTATCTATACTAACGAAGAATGAATAAGTGATGAGATTTCATTCAAAGTTCGGTCAAAGATTAAAACTTTCATGATGATCATTATTAGATCATTATAAAAAGATACATTATAAGTTTAACCATCACAATTATGATATGCTTTATCGATTTTAATGATCATCTACTGCAGTTCACATCATAAAAGCTGTCATTTCATCATTATAATGAATTACCAACCGTATAATTGCGTTGACAATAAAATTTGGTTCAAATTTCAAATAGAAGAAATAAAAATTGTTTACCAGTGAAACTACTTTAAGTGACAAGTGACCATAAGTCCATTTCTTAGTTCTATCCAAAAAAAACAGAGCAATGCTAAGAATTTATTTAAAATACTTTTTTTTACTCAATAAATTTTAACTAAATAATAAAAATGAAATTGGTCTAAATTTTAAAAATTTTCAACTTTTAATTATTTCAATCAAGCAAAAACAAAAAAATAAGGCAACAAGCGAACAATTCGTTACTTTAATTTTTTCCTTTCTGTTACTAATTTAAATTTAAAACTAATAATTTTTTTAAGCAATAAAAAAACAAAAAAAAAATAAAAGTTGGAAGATTTTTTTTAAAAAATAAAGATTTTTTAAAAATTGTTTAAAAAAGGAAATACACGAAGTAGAGATATCTTTTTGGTTCAGAGTTTTTTTTTCGATTATTTTTATGATAAGGCAATAATGTTAGAAATGAACAAAATCCATTAGATATTATTGGTCATTTTCACTTGTCACTTTCTTTTAGATGACAATTTAGGTGAAACCGTTTTTGTTTTAATTAAATTTCTTTGTACTTTTCACTTCAATCCCTTTAATCACCCATCTTAGATACAAATTCATACTTTTCAAAGATGGTATTCAATTGTTAAACAGAATTCGATGTTTTTAATTAAAAACAGAAATGGTTTCACCCAAATTCATAGCATTTAAGGTTGTCACAATTTTTTATGTGTCACTAATTTATTAATCTAAATTTAAAAAAAACAAATAAATAAAACAATGAAATAATTAAGTGTTAATCTTGATTATCTTTTGTTAAATAAATTTTAATTTTGATCCGTAAAATCCATAATAGTTTTGTAAAATGTAAATTATTCTCTTACAAAATATTGGCTGGTACGTTATTGTTTACAAAATTTATCGAAATACTGATTAAAAAATTACGACAATTTGCATAAGAAATATTAAAAAAAAATGAAATTTATCAAATTTTGGCAAACAATTGCATTTTTTTAAATTTAACTCTGATTTTAATGAATTTGAAATTCAAGTTATCCCTGTTCGTTTAAAGCATCGCAAACTGTAAACTTGGCAATTCATTCTTAAAACATTTTTCAAAACAAAAGTGTTAATTATTAATCAGACTTTATAACTGCGCAATGAATACTAAAAACCATTCAGGCTCCCTTTTATTGAACATTTTCTCTGCTCATGGCTCATTTGTCATTAACATTTATTACCAGGAGTCCGAAATTTTATTAAACAATCTTTTAGCTAAAAAGACAAGTATGCGAATAACTTTATGATAACAAATCAATCTATCACTTTCACTAAACAATCGAATAAAAAATTTATGAAATGTTACAATAAGATATGATTTGGTTGGGAAGAAAATTTTAAAAGATTAGTTTAAAAAATGCAACATAATGTAAAGATGCGTATTGGAGAAAGAATGGAGGATTTGAATTAGGATGGAAAGGAAATGGTTGATTTTTTAAATCATTCCAGAAATATTAAAAAGAAACCTGAAAACTTGAAATGCTCAGCTTTTAATCAAAACAAAGTTTGCTGTTAGAAATTTTTTCCATTTGCGATTTATTCAATTTAAGTGATCTAATTCGATATCAATTATTCTGTCAGAATTTGAATTCGAACTTAAAAAGAAATCATTAAAAGTGGCAAATATTGAAATGAAAAAAAATAAGAAATTGCAAAAAAAAATTAATCGATTAAGTCAAATGCATAAATGGTGAAAGTTAAAATTTTGCATTAATATCAAAATTGGATCGATGATAAGGATCGATTGATTATTTTCTTTAAATTTAACAAAATCACACTCAAGAATTGCTAACAATGAATTTCGTATTGTCAGTAATGAACTTATAATTTAAATGAAAATTCATTTTAATTGTTAAGTATTCGCAGCTCTTGCAAATTTTTACAAGTGTCACAACAAAAATCAATTGCCAAGAGCAGTAACATAAATAGTTTGATGTCAAAAATTATAAATAATGAAGATGTCTAACTAATTTAAAGAAATTATTTGAAATTAAAAAAAATTTTTTTTGATTAATTTTGCATTTGTTTTGAAAAATGATTAAAATTTGATAATGACAAGTGAACAAATAGCGTTAAAACCGCGTATTAGAATTGATTTGATCATTTTGATCATTTTATGATCACTTGATCATAATGGTCAGCTGATAGTTTATAAAAAACTTTTAAAAAAAAAAATGCTTTTTTCTAAACAGAATCGATCATAACTGGTGTAATTGATAGTCACATTTATTCACTTTCATTTGACAGAGAATTTCTATATTAAATTTTATCGATAGAAATTTCTTATTTCTTAAGTTTTATCTTATTTCATTTGAATTTTACGTGAATATGAAAAATCATAGGATGGAAGATTTTGGATGATACTAGATGACATTAGGAAATATGAGAAAAAAAGTGACATGATATGTGACACCAATGCTTTTTTTAAATTATGATTCAGATAAACCGAAAATGATATCAAACCAATCATCATGGTACTTTACCTTTCTCATTCCTTTCACGATCCTACGAAAATGCAAGTAAATTATCTTTTTTGACATCAAATTACTCTTCCACATTCTCTCTTCATTTTGTAACTGAATTTTTCAACAGTAAGCATTTGACCTTTCTTCCAGATCGGCGCGACACACGGAAGAAAGAAAAAAAAATGTTCTTTTTAATCCAAACGAAATTAAATGCACTTTCCGCTGTAAAACTGATAAAAATTTTTCTATCAATTTATTGTCGAAATGTCCATCATCATAAGTTTCTCAACTTCCTTTCTCAGAGAAATTGGCAAAGTTTGAAATCCTGATTTTTAATTATATCCAGTTCAAGAACTTCTTTTTCTTCCATCATCTCTTTTCCCTCCGCAATATCCCATAACCATTCCACTAATCCTTTTCCTCTTCTTCAATTCCCGTCCTCCTTTAATTTTAACATACCACTATCATCATCTTTTAGTACATTAGGGATTGACAAAGAATGATTACATCGGAACTTTTCCATCCTTTTATTATTTCCACCTGTATTTCGAAAAACAGGATAATGATGACCTCCGCTGCTATATGATCTATTGAAAAAGGGAAAATCGGAGATTTTCTTGGTATTTGCTCATCCATATAGAGTTTGGTATAGCGGTACGCTCAAAACGCTTATATAAAAAGGAACTTCACGCTCGCCATTATTATTTATTTGTCATCCCACGTCTCTTCCTTACTTTATTACTTCCAATATTTCTGGAAACATTAAAAAAATACCACTTGTTAACACTTTATGCAATTGTTATCAATCAATTGCTACTAACACTTAACGTAATATTATCTAATATTCTATTATCAGCGTTATTTCTTCTTTTACTGCTGATACTGTTATAATTGCTATTTACTGAAATTTTCACTGATAATGACATTTATAGTAAACATAAGTATGCATTTATCACTGTTCTCATTCCTATTCTTACTTTTCTTTTTTAATAATAACAACATATCAGCAATTCCGATTGATAATGGTGTTGAAGGTGAACCTGAAATAGAATGTGGTGCTACTTCCCTAACAGTTAATTTCAATACTAGAAATCTATTTGAGGGACATGTATACGTAAAAGGACTTTATGAGCAAGATGAATGTCGTTCAGATAGTACTGGACGAGAGGTTTGTATTCCTTCTTGAATTTTTCATTTTTGAATTTTTTTTTATTAACAAGCTGTAATTTGAAATGTAAGAGAAAAAAAGAAAACCTAAATTTGTTAATAAATAATCAAATTTGTTGATGATTGCATTAATTTTATAAATTTAACTGTTAGAAATTAGCATTATTAATGCTATGAACAATTTTAAGAAAATAATTTTAAATGAAATTAATTAATTTGGTAACGAAAATAATACAAATGAGGAATTTTGAAGGGAAGTATATATTTTAGCACAATTTAATTTATTTATTCAGTAGCCATAATTCTTTTGCACAAAATTATTTGGTCAGTTTTGTTTTGATTTTAAATTTTCAAGCAGTGGAATGAAAAAATGGATCTCATTATTATTATTATCATTGAAAAATTTCATTATCATTATTATTATTGAAAAAATTTCATTATCACTATTACCGTGTCTTTTCATTATCATTATTTTATGATTGAAGTATTGTGCAAATGGTTGAGGTTATCATTATCGCCATTCCGAACAGAAAGAGTTTGCAATTGATTTTCATTATTTACCATTACCTTTGTTTTTTTATTTAATTTAATTTTATCCGATAGTAAGATAGGTTAAAGGTTATATGCATTTAGGTCTTTTTTTTAAACTGAAAATTCTGATTAATTATGAAAAATGAAAATAATTGAAATAGCTAATGATTTCAAGCTTCTATGAAAAGAAAAATTGCTACTAATATATTCGATATTTCATTTGTCCAATCTGTCGATTAAATTAAAATTTTTGAAATTCCAATTTAAAAATTAAATCGTCCTTTTACTGAATGTAAATGAAATTGGTAAAAGCCAAATAAATAAGAACACAATTGAAATTTTTAAAAGTTAAATTTAAAAATTGATACTATATGTTTATTTATTAGATTATAGCACAGTAGTATCATACTGATACTAAGGTATCATAGAGTTGCACTCTTTAATTTAACTATGTTTTTAGGTAGCTGGGATCGAATTACCGCTTGATTCGTGTAATGTTGAACGAACACGTTCCTTAAATCCTCGTGGTGTGTATGTAACAAGTGTAGTTGTCATTACCTTTCATCCAAAATTCATTACAAAAATAGATCGAGCATATCGTATACAATGTTTTTATATGGAAGCTGATAAGACTGTTAGTACACAGATTGAAGTATCCGAAATGACCACTTTATTTCAAACACAAGTGGTACCAATGCCTGTATGCCGATATGAGGTTTGAAATTTGTGAACGAATTGCAATTCATGAAGATAGTATTTTTAAAGAATAATTTATAATTTCATGAAAAAAAATTTTTAATGTTTTGATTAATTAATTTAATTTAATAAAATTATATATTTTTTTAAAGATTTTGGAAAATGGGCCAACTGGCCAACCTGTTCGATTTGCAATGATCGGTGATGCTGTATATCATAAGTGGACTTGTGATTCGGAAACTACAGATACCTTCTGTGCATTGGTACATTCCTGCGTTGTAGATAATGGTAAAGGTGATACAGTGCAAATCTTAAATGAAGATGGCTGTGCCTTAGATAAATATATACTCAATAATCTGGAATATCCTACAGGTAAATGAAATAATTGACAAATGCAATTTAATTGTTAAATTTTATAAAATATTTCAGAATAGTTCAAATTCCTGAACTTCAACTGACTTTTTTTTTATTGAAAATTTACTAATTTCTATTTTTTTTTGCAGATTTAATGGCTGGTCAAGAGGCTCATGTTTATAAATATGCAGATGAGCCAGAGCTTTATTACCAATGCCAGATTAGTATAACGATTAAAGAGCCAAATACCGAATGTCCACGACCACAATGTTCGGAACCACAAGGATTTGGTGTTGTAAAATCAGCTGCTGCACCAGCACCTGAAGCTTCACCACTTTCTCCAGAAACCATACGATTATTGAAGAAGCGATCTATTAATAGTGACAATACGGTGGATGTTAGGACTAGTTTCAGCGCACTTGATATAATGGAACAGGTTTATTTAATTAAAATAAAATTTTTTTTTGTATCGAAAATTTTTCCATTTAAATTTTATCACTTAAATATCAAATAAAGCTATCAATTTAAATATTGCTGAAAACCAAATTTTAGAATTCGAATTTTTCAACTAAGCGTTTTTCATCATTGCCAAATGATCGATCAATGAAAACGTTACCGTACTCTTCTCAACAGTCTAGTGATATCTTCTGTATTGCATCAAATGATATATTATTTATCATCTTGTTTGGTGCTATATTTACTATTGCCTGCGTACTTTTCATTACTTTCGCCACCTATTTCACCAATTATTTTAAATCATAAGTTTTTTTTTGCCTTTGTTTCATTTTTATTTCATTCGTTTTTTTCCTCACTAATTTGAAAATTATAGAAAATACCTAATTTCATATTTTAGTGAGAAAAAAACCAACAACAGCAACAATAAACTAAAAAAGCAGAAGAAAAACTTGCCCTCCAATTAAATTTTTTTTGAGATAAAAAAAGGTAAAAATGATGAGATGTTAAAATTTTCATTTGATAAAAATTATTGCATTTTATTTTTAGGTATTTCATTCGTTTGTGGTAAATTTTTGATTAAAATCATAAATGCAGTGGAAAAAAATTTAACAATGAAAAGTAGTGTACTTTTTTTTTTTTTTTTGTAAACTTAGTTTTTTCATACATTGCACTTTTTTCGCTCATTTTTTTTTTTACTTCAACATTACAAAATGCGCCACAATATTTGTATCATTGGATGCAGTCATTTGCGGTACATTACACATTTGCAATTGTCCATTTAAATTTTTTTCCTATTGAAAAAATTTTTTTAATTACAACTGTTCATTTTTTGGATGGAATTAATTGGCTAAAATTTTAATCTATCTGAGTTCGAACTAAATTTTCTTCATTTCTTATCTATTCTTCATTTATTTTCATAAAATTCACGCTAAATCTCTCTCTCTCCTTCTCTCTCGATAGATTGTGGAAATCCACATTATTGCTTAGTTCTAAAACTTAATGTAAATTGTAAATTGTAATATTAATTTAAAATTAGTTCGATTAGAAAAGAAAAAAAATCAGACCAAATTAATTCCATTTCTATTTCTTATTATTTTGATTAATTAATTTTGTTTCCAGCTGAATTGTAGTAATTAAAGTGAACATGTGAATTTTGTCTCGAATCTCTATCAACATTTAAACTTTTTAACAAATTAGCAAATGTTTTTTCTTAATTCCACTTAATTTGATTAATGTTTATTAATCTTTCACTAATTTGTGATTTGATTTTTCCCTAACGAATAACATACTTCTGAGATTGTATCATTATTTTGTCAGTTGAACCAAAAACATCCTTATTCCTAAAAACTTGATAAGCTTTTTTTTTTTAAACTATCAAATATCAATCTAAACATTGCTACTATTCACTGATTAATTAGTAAGGCATGGATTCTTAGCGTAAGATTTGCTAATTCTTCACTCTTTTTTCAAATCAGCTAAATTATCATTCTTGACTTTTCCATGCTTTCTTTTTACCTTCCCGGAATCTTTGCTTTCTTTTTTTACCTTCCGGAATCTATGCTTTCTGTGATCTCAATTCATTTCTTTATTTCTTCACTTCTTCTTTCTAGGATTTTTTCAAATCATTCTCCTACACTTCTTTTTTCGGAGCCTTTATATTCGAATTCAGTTAGGTTTTTTTTTCCTTTTTTAAAATGAATCATTTCACCTTTAGCAATATTTAATGAGTCAATTGCGTGTTATATATTTGTTTCAAAACGACGTCGATTTCTGCACTTTTTGCGCAAAACTTGCAAAAGTGCATGCTTAAAGTATGAATTGTGCAATACCAGCTAAAATAATATAGTATCTTATCATTCTTGTAAAATGAAAGAAAAAATTTTGCAATTTCGAAAATTGTTTGTCCGAACAAAAACCGATATATGATAAAAATTTCATTGTCAATGACTTTTACAAAAATTGAATTTGTGATAATCAACAATAGTGATAATATTTAATTCCCTGAATGAAATTGTCAGAAAAAGAAAATGAAACTTTTAAAGGTCTTTTTTCAACTTAAAATTTTTCTGCAAGATTACTCCTGGCAGGATTAATGAATTGCATTTCCCTGACGTATCATAGTAAGCTAAAACACTACATCATCGTAATATTAGTAAATACAATTCAAAAAAGATTTATCTATTATCAAATTGATTATCTATCTAATAAGCTGCTCACTATGATATATTCGAAATAATATTAATTGTAAGAATTTTATACTCATATACATAAAGTTAAATTCAAAAACTATTAACAGTTTTGTGAGGGTCGGGAAAAAATAAATGAATTTGTATCATACAGTCAAAAATATTCGTTAAAAAATTAAATGATTGAATAATTCAAAAATGACGAAATCAGATTATTAAATTTGATTTTGATTATTCCATGACCAACTCAAAAAAAGAAAAAGATATTTAATTATTAGATTGGGAGAATTTTAATGAATACATACATTGTTGCCCTCTTAATTATTAGTAATTTTAATGAATACATATATTGTCCTTTTGTGTATTTTTTCTTTACTTTTTCTTTAAATTTATTTTCAAAATAGAATTCTTACAGGGAAGTTTGATGCTGCTTAAAGAGAAAGGCGAGAAAAATAACTTACCATTGAAATATCGATCAATTTTTTTTGTGAAAAATGTCACCAGTTATTTCTGAAAATTTCATAAAACCTTTTTTATTCGCATTTTAGAGACAAATACACAAATATTTACGACATATACGACAAATTTCATACACTAGACAAATTTCGTTATGGATCAAATTTCATTAAAATATTTTGAGCTTAGAGCAAAAGATTATGACACCTAAACAAAAAGTCGATGTCACTTTTTGGTAGATTTGCGCACACAGGAAAATGCAGGATAAATGATCAATAAAAAAGTAATTTCAAATTTTGAAATTCTGAAACCGATTCAAAACACACAACTCATAATTAGCTAAAACTTGCAACAAACAATGTCAGTTTCTGTCAAACTTCTTGGTGCCGAATTTTTGAGGAATATAATTTCAGGAACACTGAAATACATCGAGGAAAATATTGCTAATTATTTTTTAAAATAGATGAAATTAACAAAAAATAAACCAAACCAACCTGGCAAATTATTGCAATATAGAATAACCCGAAAATAAAAGTAACTAAGTGATCTTGGCGATTCCAAATGAATATTTTTCCATTGATTTATTTGTTTTGATAACTTCATAAGATCTATATGTTACTCGGGAACAATAATAAATACTTATTATCATTGTACGACAAATACTGAACATACTTATTTCAATGAAATCACTAATCAAAATAATAGACAAATTAAATTATCAATCAATACCATTCAAACCAATTAAACAAAAAAAAAACTATCAAACTTTGCAAATGATTGTTGTTGCTTGTAAAATATCCCAAAAATCAATTTTGTCAAAATTTTAATTAGTATCTTAATTAAAATCTATTATTTCGCAAATCTATAACAATGAAAATTGAAATGACCAATGTTAAAAAAGCAAAAATTTAAACAAATGAACAAACTTTCAACAGTTTGTACAAATTTTGTCGATCAATTTATTTGCTAATGTATGTGTGCGTGTGTGTGTGTGTGTTTTTGTTGATATATCAAAAAAAAGAATGTAATCGAAATTTAATTTTTACACTTTTTACCTTATATTATCAATTTCATTATCATCAATATAGAAATAGCAAATAATGTCAAAAGCTTTTTACAAAAATTAATTAATTAAATTATAAAAAGAATATTCTTATTTTCCAATCAATATTATAGCTAAATTTATCAATTAAATATAAAAAAAATAACATTATTCCATTCTAATAAAATTTAAATGAAAGAAGAGATTAATATGAAAATTTCTGGATAAATATTCATAAAAGATATTTAAGAATGTGTAAAGCTTAACAAGATGGATGTTGTCGGAAGTATTAATGGGAAAATTCTAATGAAAAATTTTAAGCGATGAAAGAGCATTTTTTTTTTTGACAGTTCAAGATAACCATAATGAGATTCAATAATATCCAACTGAAATATGTCACCAATAAATAATTCCGTTAAATTTTACACTTATAATTTAAATTCTACATTATGTTACGTAGACTCTATGTGAAGTTACGTTGATCAGGTGGCCGAGTGGTTAAGGCGATGGACTGCTAATCCATTGGGGTTTCCCCGCGTGAGTTCGAATCTCATCCTGATCGCCTGCAAAACAAAATTTTGTGGTTACTGTGTCCATACTAAAAACATTGTTAATTTAAATTTGTTTTGTAATTTCTGACAATATACAACCTTTCTTCACTGATCACTTCATTTCATCAAATCCTTAAATGTTGCATGTGTGCATATATTCTCCCACGCAACTGTTTTCTTTTTTCTATTCCAGTTTACAGAATTCACTGATCATCATTAAGAAGAGCAGATAAAATGGGTTGATCAACATCAGTTGATTGCACCGGTTATCCATGGATAGTGTTATCAAGCGGAACGGCAGATAGAAAGTTCAGTATTTTGATGATCCTTTCTATTTGAGAAGAGAAAAGGGTAAAACGCCTTGGAACTGTTGAAATATATATCAAAATTTAATGTCTTGCGAAGAAACTTCTTTTTACAATTAATTTCTGTTATCTTTTAAATAATAATACAGTTCCCTTCACAACACTTAATCGGTCAGTGTCACTACATCTGGAAACATATGCATGACATGACTCATGGCATGAAACTTCTGCATAAGAAACTAAATTAATCTCTCAAATGAAGAACATATTTATATTTCATTTATCACACAAATCACATCATTACAAAGCATTTTTTACATATTTACATTGCACCCACATGCGATACATTTTTATTCGTTTAGCTCTATTTACTATTAATCGTCGATCTAAAACGTTAGTTTCTTTTTGCAAGCCAACTTCAGTAAGTAACCTATCCAATTCATCTTGACTGAAAAAATAAACCAAGGTTCCATCACCACGACGATAAAAATTCTCATCTATCAAACGATTCTTCTTGAACCTCAACTGAGTCATATCAAGCTGTGCATAATCTTTCAACAATAATATACCACCTGGTTTCAATAAACTGAAAATTTTTTCCGTTGAAAATCATTTCATATGCTTTTGTTATGGTCGAATTTAGTACCACAATAAAGTTATCAGCACCTTAAAAAGATTCCGCAACCGATATATGATTATTAAATATAAAATACGTAATTAGGTTTGCACAAAACGAATTTTGTCTTTTTGTTGCGCAGCACAAACCAGTAGAAATTTCGAATACACGTTTCTTTGTGTTCCAGACAATACATTTCATATAAACAGAAAACAAATGTTATTTCCGCTTAAAAAAATGTAAACGAAAACAAATGAAAACAAAGAAAAGACCTTGTAATGTCCAAGCTCACCTGGCTAGGTTGCCAATTGCCCGCTGTTGTTTTTCTGGTGGAATTGCTGAGAGTGCATAAATACAAAGAAGTATGTCGAGAGATCCCACGGACACAGCTCCTGTTATTCGTCCCGTAATATCCCATACAAATGGTTTACACCTGTCGGACCACTGTACTGTGTTCTGCCTGAGAATATCAACGGCTTGTTGTGAATAATCGCAAGCATAAACGAATAGTTTTCCCGATCGTTCAGATGCTTGCAGCAACGGTATCGTGGCATTGCCGACGCCACATCCAACATCCAAGATACGAATTAGATCATTAGATCTCTGCAGCAACAGATAATAAATACATCCTACGGAATAATTGAAGGGTAAAACTTAGAAGTAACCTTAACGAATTCGTCCACTCCTCTCTAATAGCCAGGAAAGCTTATATCACCTCTTACTTTGCAAAAAATAAAGTTGACAATACGAGGCTATTTTTAAAATATTCGTTATTTCGCTGTTATGTCATACATTGAAGCCAAACTCTATTATAAAAATTTCACCTTAAATATCTAAGCCGTTTTCTTTTTAATTCAGTTTTAGTGTTTCACAGCTAACTTTTTCGTCCAAGATCAAAATATAAATAGAATTATTCAACTTTAATTAATATGCTTAATCAAATATCGATAAACTAAACAATAACCGACATAAGTTTGAAATATTAACTTACTCGGCATTCAACATTCAATTCTGGGAACTCGGTTAGTAGCCAGTTTCGGTCCATAAAAAATTTGCTTCTGTGTGTCTGATAGAATGTATCCCATTGTTTGGCAGGATTTTTTAACAAATATTCGGCTTCTTCTAATGCAACACGTGATTCCTTTTGGATAGCTATTTTATTACGTGCTTCTTCTTCCTGTTCCTTTCTCCATTCCACATTATCCCAAGCATTGTATTTAAATACTTCTGACTCATCGTTCAAATAACGTGTACCAAATTGCTTTCTTTGTCCTGTCATCCGGAAAAATGTCCTACTCAAATTGTCCTGAAAATACCGTCATTAAACCGTCATTAAACCTAACACGTACCAAATAAATGAGAAATTAAAATTCTATAAATCGTCATATTTCACGAAATCAAATTTTAACGCTAAAAGAAAACTGATGAAAATTTGAATCCCAAATCCAACGTCCTGTATAAAAAAAATTTGTTCTCGAAATATCAAGAAGATTAAAATGATTACTGTTAGAATGATGATTATCTTCTTCCGGCATTTATCTGAAAGCATTGTTTTTTTCCTCATTAATTTCACCATTTAGAAAAAAAACATTAGGAAATGTTATAGAATTCAAAACTTGAATGAAATTAATAAAAAAGTGACTAATATTTTTTTGCTGTCGGAAACTCTCGATGATGTGGTATCATTGCTACCTTAAAAGTAGGCAGAAGATGCGGCATATCAAAAAGTATTGATAAAAATCAAATGTTCATTAGTATTCAATGTTGTGATCGAGAGTTGATAGGATTGATTATAGCGACAGATAAGTATTTTTAAGTGCCGTGATTTATAGGCTAATTAAATTTTCATCACTATGATATCTTATAAATGATATAAATTTTTCTATCACTTACAAGTATAAAAGGTAAGTCAAATGTTTTCCCTTAAAGTTAAGTTAAATATCTTTAGAATTCTTTTAATTCTGTTAAAATGTTTAAATTTTCTTGTTACTTTTAGTACTCACAAGTATAAAAGATAAGTCAAACATTCCCACTTTAAGATTTATAAATTGAATCAAATATTTTTAAAATTTTCTTCAGTCTGTTAATATGTCTAAATTTTCTTATTAATTCTACATTTATGAGGAGAGTGAAAATTTTTTATTTAATTTTAGATTTACAATATAACTTGACTATTTTATTACTTTGAGATTTGAAATGTATGAACTTTTCAAACCTATAGATTAAAGGAAGTCAAATTTTTCGTTAATTTAAAATTCGTAAAGATCAATTTCTTATGTCAATTTTTTTATTAAATTTAGTCTTAAAAAGATATGTCAAATTATTTGATTTTAAATTTAAAGCGTAAGTAAGTTTTTTAAATTTATGAGATAAATTAAGTTATTTTTTTACTTTTAGATTTGAAGACATGAGTCAAATCATTTACTTTTATTTTCAAAGGGTAAGTAAACATTTTTAACTTTTAGATTAATAAAGTAAGACAAAAAAGTCCTTCCAATACTTTCAGGTTTATAAAGTAAGTCGACCTTTTTATTACTTTTGTATTTAAAAGGTCAGTCAAACGTTTTTACTTTCACATTTATAAGGTTAGTAAAAAAATTTTCAATTATTTCAAATTTTCATTGTTGAATTTAAGCTGATATTTTTATTATTTGTAAATCTAAATAATGAATCAAATTATTTAATTTTAAAGTTAGAAGTTAGCAAAATTTTTTTAATTTTAGATTTATGATTTAAGTCAACTTTTTTTATTATTTGCAAACTTAAAAAGTGAATGGAAATTTTTAAATAAATTTTATTATTACTAGATTTATATGGTAATTAACTGTGCGAGCACGCAAGAATATCCAGTAATTGCTGAATATTTGTGAACTTTGGTCATTTTTGTTTCGGTTTATCAGTGGGTAGTTCAAATTTTAAATTTAAATTTTTGTCCGAAAATCTTTGTCTAGCTAAAATTTCGCTTTACACAGCCGAACTTTATTCTGGTATTCCGTGATGCTCTATGACATAATGAACTACGAATACTTTATTAAGGTCAGAATATATTTGGTAACCAGATATAACCTATTAAGGTCAGAATATATTTGGTAACCAGATATAACCTACTATTATCCGAAATGACGAAACACAATGATACTATCAATGGTATTATAAAACAAAAGCAAGAGGAGACTAATTTCCTGCGCAATCATCTTAGCAGAGAATGGTATTGAGATTACAGAACCAACACTTAGGCTTGTGATATCAAATAGAAGATTTACATTTTGGTCAGTTTAATTCAAAAGTTTCTTTTTGTCCGCAGCTTAATTTCTTCTAATTGGATAATATTAAATATTCAAACATCATTTCCAAATCTTACCTAAGCGGTTATTTAGTAAGTATAAACTCTTGGAACGAAATTTAGCAAAGAATGATACTAAGATTACAGAACCAACATTTAGGCTTGTGATATCAAATAGAAGTAAGTTAGTAAGTAAATTACATCTGGTCAGTCGAATTCAAAACTTTCCTTTTGTCCATAGCTTCATTTCTCCTAATTGATAATATTAAATATTCAAGCATCATTTTCAAATCTCACCTAAGCTGCTAATCACCAAATCACCTAAGCGGTTACTCACCAAGTATAAACTCATGCGTGAAATGCAGGAACTTAAAGATATTTATTCGGAGTTAATAAAAACGTCGTATTAAAGATTTCGTGAAAAGCTGAAAACTGAAAAGTGTAAAAATGGAATTACCGAACTTCTTTATAAAATAGTTCATAAATGTACCAAGCTGCGGACAAAGGAAACTTTTGAATCCCTTGGACATTAATTTTAACGTTGCAATCAAAGAAAGTAATATAACGTATAAACAAGTATATTTAATGAAAAGGACGAAAAAACAAAGAGCTAGCGAAGGTAGTTTTCTTTTGTAATGGAACTTGCAATTTTTATCGCACTAAATTTAATTTTAAAAAATCTAACAAATTTGATTTAAATTTGAAAATACATGTGAATGAAAATATATGTGAAGTTAATATAGAATATGCAAATCCATACATAGAGTTTAGTTCCTTATTACTTTAAGTGTACAAGTGAACAGGATAGAAGATTAGAATCAGATAAAAGGAAAAATTAATGAAACTAAACCTGCTTGTAAATCACTGTTTGCCACTGAAAGGTTATGTCTAAATAAAATATCAAGCAAAAAGGTAAGTTATGTATGATTTTTGCTTGCAGGACAAGGACTTTCGATTGTTCTTTCAATCAGCGATAAAATTCTGTTCATTAATTCATAAAGATACATGTTTCCATTTGGTGTGTCGAAAAGCATGATGGCAATGAAACGGAACACTTAACTAAAATAAATATTTTAAATTTCAAATTAGGAAGCACAGAATTAGTGATGATAATTTTTGCGCTGATCTGAATAAAAATATAAAATTATTGCAAATCTGTACTATATATAATGATGTCAAAAAATGACAGAACCTTGTGAGGTGATGACTAATTATTTTACGATAATTTGAATGGTTAGTCAATCAGCCGATAATAGCTAAAAGTCTATAAGTTTATGTCAAATTGCATTTCTAAGCATAATTCTTAAATTTGTTCCAACTAAATGTGACAGGGATCTAAATTTAATTTTTTTGTCATTGATTCATTTTATTACTCTATGCTTCGAAATTTAATTTTGGCTCATACTGAAGATGATGCAACTTAGCTTTTCCTTTTTCATTTTCATTGGATTTTATTTACTTTATTAATTAAGGATAAGAACAAAGAGGAGTGGAAATCTAATTGCCAGATTAGATAGAAAATGAATTAACATTTAGAAATAAATTTAATTGTTCTACTCATAATAAAAGAGTAATAAAAGAGGCAATTGAATTTTCCCATCTAAATTCTTCAAAATATTATCAAACATATTTCACTATTCAGTTCTTAAAATTAACAATGCAACGGGATATTAAACTAAAGTAAATATTTTAAACCTTAAATTAGTAAGCAGAGGAGATGAATTTACGCTATTGTTAGAGTTATAAGTAAAGGAAGAAAAATAATAATAAATAAAAGAATTATACATTTTCTGTTTGTGTATAAGTATTGTTTATGTGATTTGTGTCATTATCACTCATTTGTCACTTGCTACATTTTTACTAAAGCGGTAATTGTATAATGGTTATAATAATTATATAATAATTACCTGACAGCTTTAATAAATAAATAGATAAATTATTACTTTGAAACTAGTACAACTGTATAAAAAAGGAAGAATAAGCAGAAATAAGTAGTATCTCACTGTCACTCATTTGTCACTTCTGAAATTTTACTAATGCAGTAATTACACAATAATTAGTTAGCTGATAACTTCAATAATTAAATAGATAAATCATTACTTCGGAAACTAGTACAACTGTTTAAAAGAGAAGAATAAGTAGAAAACAACCCTGATATTAGTAATGTTCATAGAACAGAATCAGATACAATGATATATATGAATCATTTGTACATATTAAATATATTAGTTAGAATATTTATCCCAAGTCAGATTTCTATTTATTTTATTTGTTTGTTATGTCACATTTTGACAATATGATGTCAAATAATTGTTCTTGATATTTTGTTTGCCAATATTTTATTGATTTGAATTTTTTTCTTTTTTGCTCAATAAAAATTTTCTAAAAAATTTTTCAAATTTTTATTACAGTATCTTTTTTTATGGTTTGATATAAAAAGATATAAAAATCTTTTTTTTTTTTTGATCAGTATAAAAGATATGTAAATACAAATAATGCTTTTTGGTTTACCAATTTTATCATGTCATTTCAAACAATAATAATACTTCTTGCAATAATCAAATCATCTGATAATAACAAATGATAAGAGCTTTGGTTGCTTCTAATGGGAAAATGATAAAAGTAAAATGGTAGAAGGTGATGATGATAATTAAGATTATGATGATGCGCAAATTTCAAGGCTCTATGGAATAATTTGGATCAGTTTAATCGTCCCGTATTTTTATATTATTTCCGTTTTCTTGATTATCCTATAATTTAAAAGTGTGAAAAAGACATCCTGTCTTTGTGTCAATTCAACATTCATGTTAATCAGTTAGTTCAGTGTCCAAATTTTAGATCAGCATAAAATTCAGATCACTTTTGAGAGCATTATTTATTTACTGTCACGTCCTAAATTCATGTTCATTTAATGCAGCCAACACTGCCATATAATAATTAATACATTCGCTTATCGTAGTTCATAATATTTTTAGTTGCTTTCCAGATTGAATGAAAAAAAAAACAGGTTGATTTAAATATTTTCGGTTAATCATAGATAATACGTTTTGCATGAAAAAGCAATTTCCTGAACATATCGAAAATGAATTGAATTGCTGATAGTTTGATTCATTTGTATTTTACTTCATTTTACTTCTGGCTGTTTTCATTTGGAATTGCAATTTGTCGATTGTTTTTGTTTTTCATTCAGTTTATAAATTAATGAAATGTAATTAAAGTAATGGAAATGAAATTAGTGAAAATAAAAGTAGAATTAGTAAAACCTGAGAAATTGCTAAAGAGAAATTTGTTTGAGATTTATGAACTGATTACTTAAGTTTTTCCTCTTCTATGCAATCCATCTCTTTTATTATTATTACTATTACATATTATTATTGTTGTTACTATTATTAATTATTTATTATGATTATTATTATTACTATTATTATTATTACTGTTATTATTATTATTATTATTATTATTATTATTATTATTATTATTATTATTATTATTATTATTATTATTATTATTATTTTTTTTTTTTATTATTATTATTATTATTATTATTATTATCATTGTTATCATTACTATTATCAACGAGGATGAAACCCTCTAAATCTTCGTTAGCAAGCACGAGATGATAATTATTGTTATTATTATTATTTTTATCGTTTTGATCCATTCTTTGATTTGGATCATTTGGTTACTTGAAAGATTAAGATTCATAAATTTTCGGTCACTTTTTTTTCAAGATTTTTCCAGAGTTCATCATTTATGTGCGATAAAAGAAGTGGAAGATTTAAATAGCCAATAGACAAGCCAATAGCACAGGTGGGTAACCATATGTCATTAGCAGGCGTAAATGAATTTGCCTTTGAAATTTGCGTGTTGTAAACACGATTCCCTACTTCATTGCCTATCTTGCCAGTTCTTTTTTTTTACATCATGATTTATTTTTTTGTGTAAACTAGCTTACACATATTTTAGAGTTCAATTTCCAGATTTTTGCTCGGAGTTGAACTTTTTCTAGAAAAGTCTCGGTAATGGTACAGCAAACAGCTTTTATGTAATATTAAAAATTCTCTACAAATCCGAAGTGATAATAATAGTAACAAATATGTTAATGGCAATAATAGCAGTAAGAACCGTAATAAGAATGATAGTAATTGCAGTAGTATTAATAACAGTAAGGACCATAATAAGAACGACAGTGCTTGCAGTAATAACAGCGCTGATGCTAAAAATCAGATAATCACTTTTGCATAATTTTTTTTTTTTTTTTTTTTTGTTCTAATCATATAGCAAATATTGGCAAAGTATAATTTACCAGGAATAGTTTACATTCTAATAATATTACTTATAGCCAAAGCTATTTCAACCTGAATAGATTGTGTTGCAGTTAGAGATGGAATTTGATATTTACTGAATGTTGAAATTGAAATTCAACCAAAATTTTCTGGGTCACCGATAGGAATGAAAAATTAGCATTCGAATATTTTATTATCCGTTGCAATATTCTCTCATCAATGCAATTATTTTTAATCCTGCATTTTACTTTTAGTTGTTTTGGAATAATTTGAGATTTCATATCACTGAAACAAACAATACTAATATATTTGACACGGAAGATAAATAAGATAATAGTTGATAAGTACAATCCCATAGTTTCATTTTTTAATAAGAATGATAAGAGAATAATTAATTGAACAAAACGTTTGGTTATTTTGTTTATTGTGAAGAGAAGTGATTCAGAATGCTCTTCGATGACAGTTTAATCTTGGAATAATAAGCCAAAAAATTCAGGCATACTTTCATCGTAAGTTACTTTCAGTTTACAAGGAATTTTTTGAATTGTTCTCATGACTTCTTGTTATACATCGCAAGGTTTTTTTTTCGTTTTTCCTAATTACTTTGAATTAACTTAATAAATGAGTAAAAATTAATTATTAAATTTTACTAATTTTTATCACATAATCTATTGAAGCCCAAAATAAAGTGCTAAAAATAATTCAGTGAGCGCAACTTGATACTGTTTCATGCAGGATAAAGTATAGGGGAAGATAAAGGATAGGAGATGGGTTTTTTAAATTTGAAATGACCGTTCAATGGAGCTGTCAGGAAAATTTTTTTACTGTCAAATAAATTCTTTCTTCATTACTAAGACGAAATTATCATGTTAACTTAAATGAGCCCTTACCTTTTTGAACTAATGTAATGTAACCCATCAGGAAAGATCCTGATGACCCCTCCATCATATGTTATTAGTCATAGATACTGCTCTGATAATATTGTAACCATTAACTTTGATAAGTAAATTTTAAGTAACTACTGGTGGCATTTAAAAATGTCATCAAAATCTAAACCTAAGTTACATTATCATATTATCATTAGTTGTTATCATTATTTTATTTTTCAATTGTTATTATCATGATCACTATCATTACTGAATTTATGAAAGTGATAAAAAATATAAGTTCTGCAGTCTATTATCAGTATGATTGGAAAAATCTTCTTAATTAATATATATAAGGCCCAGTTATTATCTGGCAGAATCCATAACTAACAACAAATAACAACGGTTAGTTATTAACGGGAAAAATATCCATGACTGACATATGAAACGAACAGTTATTATCGGGAAAAGTACCCATAGCTAGCACATTATTTCTCTTTATAAAATTTTGTTAATTATTCATCCCTTTTTTGATAATATTTGTTAATGTATTCTGTCTGACGCTAATTCTATTTGAAACTCTAAGTGAAATTACACATCAATAAACTATCATGATGGTTTTCCAGCTTCATTGACTTCATTATACAAGTTCCATCTTCTGATTTACCACACTGGCATATCGATTTATTTTTTCTAAATCATCTTTATAGTTTGAATTGATTATGTATCTTTGTGTTTATGCCTTTCCGAGTATAGTAATATCACCACTATAAGCACTTGCCATTTTGGAACTTGGCTTATACTTGAACACTTATACGTCCTAAATCTTAATAGCTTCACTAAGGGTCAATGTTCTTATCGCCAGTTAGCTTAATGACCGAATGAATGCTTAAAGTGCAAAATTCTTCGGAGTTTACATTGTCAAACTTAATGAAGAAATATACAAGACCTGATTAATGATGTCTTTTTTTTTTGCTGCAAGAAAGTGAAGAATTCTTGTCATTTTTCCTCTTTTTTTTTTAAACAAAAAATTCTTATAAACAAATTCATTTCAGGATGCGATGTTTAAATTAATTTATTGAACTTCCCATGTATTACAACATTTTACTGAAATTACCAGTTAGATTACACACTTTTCCTGAATTTCTCAATCATCTCTACTGTCACATAAACTTTGAATTCCTTATCGCACAGAATTCGAATTCGTCACGCAAATTTTTAATTCTTATGTCATGCAGACTTTGAATTCGTACACAAAGTTTCAATTCGTATATAATAAAGATTTTGAATTCGTAATATTTCATTGATAAAAATATTCTCTTCCAGAAATGTTTCATCCATTTCATTTATTTTACATATTTTATTACGTTACACTTTTAAATTTGAATTTTTACGAATTTTGAAAATCATTGTCATGCTGGTGTGGTAAAAAATAATGGATTAGGGATGGAAGTAGTTGTTACGTGTTGGGGAAGTGGAAAGAAACCGTCCGGAAAGGGACTTCTGCCAGTACATTTACACGTCGCCGTATGCGTGAGTCACCCGCAAGTTTGGCATTCGTCCGAATGTGCACCGTGTGTGGGTGTTTGTCTGCCTTTCTTTGTCTATGTTTGTTTTTTTGTGTGTTCGTGCATGTATGTGTATGAATGTATGTTTGTATGTTTGTATGTGTGAGTTTATGCATGTATGGTGTATGTGTGTTTTATGTGTCTGTTTGTGTATGTGTATGTGTGTGTATATGTGTATGTGTGTGTGTATGTATATGTGTATGTGTATGTGTATGTGTACGTGTATGTATATGTGCATGTGTATGTGCATGTAGGCGTGTGTGTGTGTGCGTGTGTGTGTATGTGTGTGTGTATGTATGTATGTATGTATGTGTGTGTGTATGTAGGTGTGTGCGTGATGTATCACGTATTATTTCAAGTTTCATCAATCGGAAGATTGCTTGCTACAACTTTATTACGTATCTCAGTTATAACTGTGATATTTTCTCTGTAATTCAATTACGACTTGTATAGTTATAATACATAATTACGTATGCTTTTATCTAACTTTTATAATTTACACGTTTTTTTTCTTCGATTTCTTCTGTTCATTACGTAAGTGTAACTCTCTCACATGCGAATAATAAGTTATCGGTAGAATTTATTAAAAAATATTTAATGAAAATTTTTTGAAATATTAATTAAAATGATTTGAATTTATAGACGTAAAAAATTTTCTGTGCAAAATTACTTACATAGTTTTCCTTTCCTCACCTTTTATATTTAATTAGTTAAATAGTACCTGTAATTAAGTGGTTTAGAAAAATTTCTTTAATTTTTTACAGCATCTAAAATGAACAGGTTATGATCAAAGATTTTTTTTTCTTTTGCTTAAAACGTTATTTAATTTAATGAAATTTAATGCATTTTAAAATTTCTTTCAATTTTTACAGCATCTAAAAGGTACATGGCATGATCAAAGTTCTTTTTTTTTGCTTTTGTTTGAAACTTTTTTAATTTAATGAAATTTAATGCACTTTAGACGATATAATTTTGATGGAGGTTATTTTGCTTATGGTACAAATGATTCTGAATATATGGGTGCGTCGTTTACGTTTGAAATAAATTTACTTGATCGCTTTCATACACTTTCGTTATCATTATCATCAGGAAGATATTTTTAACAATAAATGATAGATGCAAAAAGATAAGAATGTAAAAGATGTTAAGATAAAAAGAGAGATGTGGTAGTAACTAGCTCTGTACATTGTCACTTTCATGATCACAACAACTTTTTAGTTGGGATTATTCAAGGAACTTGAAATTACACGACTACGAACTAATTTTTAAAAGTTTACACTGTATGATTTAAATGTTACTCATTCATTCCATCTTAACTGATGATGATGATCAACACTCATCATTTTACCATTTATTCATTTGTTTTGCTCATTCATTAATTTTAAACGATAATTAAGATTTTAAAAAGCATTGCAAATTATTATTTGTAAATGTGAAGTGATTAATAGTACTGATAATAATTAGTTAATGATAGTTGTTATAATCAATGATTAACAGCAATTTTTGTTAGTATTTGCTATTACAAAGATTGTTCATAAATAACAATAATAATAATTGTGATAATAATTATAACGATATTGATAGAGTTAATCGTGGAAGAGATTCTTTGAAATTTTTTGAATTGAATTGACATAGTAATTAGCACAGACAAATTTATTACAACTTTTGCCCAGTTCAATCGACTGTGATTAAAGCGATTTCCACCGAGGAATCTCCACCTCGAAAGATTTCAAAGCAGCAGTCGCCGTTTTTTTCGAAACGGCTCAGTGCCGGGAAGCGACGGACGATGTGTACAAAAGACACGGACGTAATCAACGTATAGAGAGTGAATGGATTCAAATAGGATTATTTCGCTTTGTCTCTTCTATAGAATCATAAAAGCACTGGTAAATAGGTTAAGTAAAGGATCACATGTTAGCAGATGACAAAAAGATCCCATTGTTGATAGATGTTTAAACAAAGGATTGCATATTAGGATAAAATACAATGACTGCTTTGGAACAAAAAATTTAAATTTAAATTTAAAACAAAACATTGCTTCGGTTTTTTTTTCTTTTCCAATAATAGTAATAATATAAACAGTTTAATGAGAATCAAATTAACTTTATGCTACTTTTTTTTTTTAACGTGAATAAGATTTCTTTATAATCTTTCATTTCACAATTAATAATATTTACTACTCGATTACATTGATAATTATTACTTTAGATTTATAGCATCAAGTAATTAATCAATAATTAATTCTATTTATAATAACAGATGATAGTCCATCATTGATCATATGATAGATGTTTTATTCTATTTATTTTCATATTTATTCTTCTAATGATATAATTTTAAAAAAGAAAAGAACATCTAACATTACAATTTATTTGTTATTGTAAACAAAATTAATCATCAATTAATTAAAAAAATTAATTATTACTAATTTTTTTATTCAATCTATTTTTTCAAAAAAAAAAAAAAATTTTTATTAAAATTTTTTTTTTGTTTAAAAATTGAAATATTGCAGTTTTATTCATCATTTCATTATTCTTTTCACCAATTCACAAGCTTCTATCTCAATAATTTTTTTTTTTAAACTTGTTTAAATTGACGAAAAACAGTAAAGATATTTTTTATATTATAAGAGAATGATTTTTTTTTTTTTTTTTTTTAAAAAATTTATTCCTAAAAAAAAATTTCTCTTTAGATTGAGGAATGAAACATACCTAAAAGTATTCATCACTTTGTTTTTTTTTTTTTTTTTTTTTTTTTTCAACTTTCCTTCAATTTATTCGATTCATTCCGTTCATTCATTTTACGCATTCATTCGATCACTTATTTATTCGTCTACTCCATTACCCATCATTATTCATTTATATTTTCTTTCTCAAACAAGAAGTGAGTGTGATAAATTTAAAAAGTATGTACATATATACATGTGTATGTGTATGTCTCCTATATATGTATGCGTATGTGTATGTATGTATGTATGTGATTATGTGCATGTATGTATATGCATGTATGTGTGTATGTGCATGTGTATTTATATGTATATATATGTGTGTGTATGTGTGTATGTGTATATATGCAAATAAATTAAGCATGAAATGGAATGTGTAACTTAATTGTATTAAATTTATTTGCTAAAAAGTACAATAGGATAGCTGATTTTATCCATAATCAATACTAATATATTTAAGTATAATTGTGATAATGTTTAATGCATTCATAAATTCTGCAATTTGCGGCAATTATCGTCGCATCATTACACACTTGACATCGATTATTTGAGGTCAAAGGTGTGCAGTGATTTTAATTGAACCTCTACCAATTGGTCAGTTAGATTGTCGCATAATTTTTTCAAATTTAATTTTAACAATCTTTTTTTGTTTTTCATTAATTAATTATATTTATAATAATATGTTGGCATATTTGCAAAAAATTGTTGAAATTTAATTTAATAATATTATTGTTTATAGTAGGAAAAAAGAAAAAAACAAAAAAAAAACAAAGGTCTGTTTGAATCACAAAAATCACAATGGGCAAACAACAACTCTATTCGGATTTCAATTATTCAGAATTTGAAGTATGGCGTGGACCAGCTGAAAAAGTTTTCTATGCACCGTATAATTATACGTCGAAATACAATTTGGAAATGAAATACTGGAATCCTGTTGCGGTACAGCTCTTCTTTTCAAAGGTTTCTCAATAATTTCAATCGTTTTTTCTTTTTTTCTCTCTTCCTTCTATATCTTATTTTAAACTTTTAACTTTCAGCCAGAAAAAAGAACTTTTAAAATATTTGCTTTTTTCAATTTTTTTTTCTCCCTTAAATTTACATTTTTCTTTTTACAAAAATAAAGTGAAATTTTTGAATGCTATTTCATATAGAATATAATTTTTTAAAATGTTTTGACTTTATTACTTTTCTAATGAAATTTAATGATGATAAATTTCATCATGAGTTCCGTAATTCAGTATTAATCATTTCCTTTTTTTCTTTTTTCTTCTTCCTTTTTCAAAATGATATTTCTTACTTTCAAAACTTATTTGTCTCATATTTTTTAATTGCAAGAAAAAAATCATTCATTTTCATTTTAAGCAATTTTTCCATTTCATTTACCTTTTCACTGATCAAAATTTGTTAGCAATAAATTTCATTTATTTTAAAATTTGTTATCATTTTGCAATTCCCATTTATTCATTATTCGTTTATTAGATTTATTCATTATTTATTTGTTATATTTATTCATCATTTATTTATTTAATTTATTCGTTATTTATTTATTATATTTATTTATTGTTTATTCATTATATTCATTCATTATTTATTTATTATATTTGTTCATTATTTATTTATTATATTTATTCATTATTTGTTTAAATTTAAAATTTGAATAAGCAATGATTTTAATCGATCATTGATCATTGATTCTCTTTCACAAAATTTCAAGTTAATTGTTAAATGTAAGCTCAGTTACTTTTACATTGTTTTTTTATGCATCATTAGAAATAAGTACATTTTGCAATCAATTAAAAAATTTATTATCATTTATGAAAATAAAACTGTTGCAAGTTGTACAGCTAACATTATAAATAAGTCAGCTTAACTGACAACTGCAATGACTTTATTTAAATTATGTTTAATTAACAATTTTAATTGAATTAAGTTTAATTAACAACTGAAACTAAACTGACCTAAATTATTAATTAAAATAAGTTAATGTAACTAATTTACTAATAATTCACTAATTAATGAAAGTTTTTCTGTTATTTTTCTAATTTGAATGCATATAGATGATGTTTATATATCTATGGGTCACTTCAATTAATGAAGGAAGTTTTCATTTTTAGTGTAAAAAATAATGTGACAATATCAACGACACTTCATTCTTCCACAATTTTTTATTTCGGTTATTTATTCAAGATGACAAAATCAGTATTCTCCTCTCTCCCTCTCTCTCTCTCTCTCTCATTCTCTTTCTCTGCCAGTTCAATTATGAAAACTTTTTGACATTAATTCAATCCTTTTTTTACTTTACTTTTAGTCAATAATTACTTATCAATCAATAATCAAACTTAAAATATAAGTGTGCAATAGGATATAATCACAAATATCAATAATGTAATCTTACTAATATCACCATAAAGATATTACTACAACACCTTATTTCTATCATATCATTTGATGATTTCTACTGGGGCAAAAAAGACCCCGACAGTAATTATGTAATTAACTAGTCAATATTAATAAAGTGTTGTAGTAATATCGTTGGTAATGTTTATCATTATTGTTAGTCATAAGAGATTTTGTATGAATTATCTGTGCAATAAGCAAAAATGAATTGTTTAGTTATATCTGTATGTAAACATCATTAAGATTAATATAGTGAAGAAAAAAATTTTAAATGGAAATTTGCTAAATATTTCATTTTCCGAATGACAATGCATTTTCTGGTGAATGCATATTTCAGGAAGAGAGAATTGCGTATTGATAAGAACATGAATTACTTGCAATTACTGTTCTTTTTCCTCCAATTTGTAAATCAAACAGATATTTTGAGGTAAAAAAAGTAGGAGGACAAAAAAAATGAGAGAGAGAGAGAGGGAGGTAAACTAATCTCAAATTATATTTCTGAATTCAAATACAGTATCATCGTTCAAAAATAGATCTATAAAACTTGTTTTGAATAAAAAAAATTTTTCATTTGAAAAACAGAGACTTTTTTTTTTAAAAAAAATTTTTTTTTGTTCGAAATAAGTTTAACAATGAAGAAAAAAGGTTGATGATTTATAAAAAAAAAAAACAAAAAAAAAGGAAACGAATGTTAAAGTAGATGCCCTAATGAAGAAGATAAAGTATCATGTTATGTTATCAAAACTAATTGCAAAAATGTTGGCTGTCAAGGTAAAAAGTTTGTTAATTAATGGGACAGAAAAAAATAATTATTAATGGAATAGAAAAAAAGTTTAGCTAATTAATGAGACAGAAAAAAAGAAAAAATTAATAGATTAGATGAGAACTATAAAAAAAATGGAAAAAAACTTTTTAAAAAAGGAGTTATTCTTGCTTGATTTTTTTTTCATCAAATTTCAATGATAATTTTACAAATGCAATGACAGAAAGAGAAGGACAGAGAAAATAGACGAGGGAGAAAGAAAGAAAGACAAGTTACCGATTAATGAGAGATAAAAAAACAAACCGTGATTTTTCTTTTTTCTTTAGAAATTCGAATAGAAAATTCTTATTCAACTTTTTGATTATCTTATGATTTTTTTAATTACAACAAAAATCAAACTTTTTATTTTTTGAAATATCCAGGATATTTAAATTTGATCACTGAATACTCTCTATGAAGAGAGAACATCCGTAAAATTTAAAAAAAACAATTTTGAAAAGGATTTTCAAAAAAAAATAAATGAAATACAAATGAAATAAATAAATCGTTCTAAATTTAATTTCAATTTTTTTCTTACCTTTTCTTACGGATTAAATTAATTAATCGGCAATTTTCAAATTTCAAAAATTTGTAGCATCGAAGTACTTCCGTATATATAGCAATTATTTACATATGTTTAATACATGCATTGCAACGTTTTCAACGAACACGAAAAGCTTGGAATCTTCGGATACCATTATGCATATGGAATGCATCCCTGTCAATATTTAGCATCATTGCAACAATCCGGTAAAAATAATTAAATTTTTCATTTTTAAAATTTTTTTTTAAAAACGAAGAAAGAGCTAACAAAATGCTACGAAGTTTATACGATCAATTTTTAATTGAAATCATTTTTTTATTTTTTAAATTATTTTTATGGTATTTTTTCCCCACAAGAGCAACTCATTAATTGATTTCTTAAATAATTTGATAGTGAGTGTGTTAATGATGAACACTTATGAGATATTTTATTGTAATTTTAACGTTGCGGAATTTCGTTAATTGTAAAAGGAAATGAGGGAAAGTGTGATTGGAAATTAGAATTTTTACTTAAAATATGTACTCAATAAATGCAAATTTGAAATGGATTGGTAAAGTAAGTTAATTTGAATTGATATTTTAGTTCGGTAATTTATTATATTAGTTTTTATGATATTTTTTTAGGTTTGGAGAAGAATTTTATAGTATTTTAAGTACACGTCCATTTGTCCATTCAGTTTGTTATGCAATTTCGCCATTTCAACCAGTCGCTGCTTGGGCATTTGCATTTGCAACATCAAAAGTTATTGAGCTTGGTGATACGATTTTTTTGCTAATGCGCAAAAAGCCATTAATATTCCTACATTGGTATCATCATGCTGTAGTTCTTATCTACAGTTGGCATTCAGGTAAGAATTTCATTCTTAGTTTTTTTTTTTGAAATTAACTTATATTTACAAAGGCTCTATTACCATTATTTCACAGATAATATATATCAGGATAAGTCACTATTTATCTTATTGGCTTTTTTTTTTTTTTTGAAAAGGGGCAATAATAAAGTAATGCTGAACTTGACTACTTGGCCTTTTTTGAAGGGCGAAGAAGCCAATAATAAAATAATACCGAACTCATCTTTTTGGCTTTTTTTTCTTGGGAGATAATAATAAAATAATGTTGAATCCATTTCCTTGACTTTTTTTTGGAAGATAAAATAATACTGAACTCATCTTCTTGACTTTCTTTTCTTGGGAGATGATAAGATAATACCGAACTCATCTTCCTAGCTTTTTTTTTCTTGGGAGATAATAAGAATCCATCTCTTGGCTTTTTTTTTAAGTTTCTTTTTTTCGCATCAGAATACCAACAATATATTTTTGGGATCAAATTTTCACATTTTCAATTATCTGATTTATAGCAAAATATTTTTAGACTTTATGAAATTTTTCAGCAATCGAATTAACCGGTTCCGGCCGTTGGTTCATTATGATGAATTATTTTGTACATTCGATAATGTATGCATACTATTCAATCACAGCATTGGGTATTAGATTGCCAAAATTACTTTCAATGTGTGTTACTGTATTACAAACATCACAAATGCTTATTGGTGTATTCATTGCCGTTGTGGTACTAAAACAGAAACTTGAAAATGCTGTAATTTTTTTCTCCATTTATTCAATCTAAACTAATCAGGGCTAAATGATCTTTCATTAAATTTACATTTAAACAAATATATTTAAAATTATCGTTTAGAATGAATTAGAAACACAAACTAGATTAGTTTAATTTTAATTTCGAAATCATAAAAAATTTTCGGAGAGAAAAAAATAAAAAATTTCCAGAGAGAGAAAAAATTCTTGATAATGAAAAAAAAGAAAGTATTTGCTATTATTATTATATTAAATGATAGCTAAGATTAAAAATGAAATAAAAATTAAAAATATTTTTCCGCAACTTGCTGTCATATTTTAATGTGATATGTGTGAGTAATAGCAGAGATCAAAGTATAGAGATTTCTAAATTTAGGATTTAACCAATGAATAATTCAAAGTACAGTAGTAAAGTAAATTTGATTAGAAATTTATTAACTGATACTATCATAAGGCAACTTATTTTTCGTCTAATAATGCGTGACAATATGTGATCATTATTTTACAAAAGCATTAGCTGAAATTTCGACGTTGCCGAATCGCCCTTAATTGATGTTTTATTTCAAGCGGGAAACTTTATGTGTGTTTCTTTTTATTGAAATATATACATTTACCTTATTTTCATAGATTTGCCAACAATCGATGGATAATTTGGCACTTTGTTTTGCGATTTATTCCTCATTTGCGGTACTATTCATACGGTATTTTCATGATTCATATATGATGCCGAAGAAACTTTTACAGAAGAAAATTGAATAGAAATTATGCTGTAACAAATATTTTGGTTAATAATTTTTTACTATTTTTAAGTAGTACTGTAGCAAAGTAAAGTACTTTACTAAATCGTATCGCTTTGTAATTTTTTGTTCACAGATGGAATTGAATGAAATAATAATTGATTATTTATCAGTGCCGTTACCATTATTCCATAATTATCATTGTTTTGTACTTTATCTTATTTTCAGTTCATAAATAGTATTGTAGCAAAGCAAAATTCTTTACTAAATCGTATCACTTTGTAATTTTTTGTTCATAGATGCAGTTGAATGAATTAATAATTAATTATTTATCGAAATTTTATGGACGATGAAATTTGAAAATAATTTCTGTCAATACAAATTACAAAGAAAAAAAGTAATTGAAAAGAATTTGATTGGTGTTAATTATAATTTCAATTTGCACATGTAAAATTTTTTCTTACTAAATTAAATTCAGAAAATTAGTACGGTCAATTTTACCGTGCAATGTCAATTTTTTTTTGTCATATCATTAAAACTGATAAAAATGACCAATAACTGAACGGACGGACACTCCTCATTAAAAATTCTTAATTTATTTTTTTTAAGTTTTTTTTTTTTAAATGATTACTTTCAAATATGATCCAGAAATATTTTGATTAAATTCTCTCCATAAAAAACTTTTGTACTTTTTATAAAAAATAAAAAAAAAACGAAATAAAAACAATAATAAGCAAATGTAATGATCGATGAGCTTCTTTGTACTATAAAGAATAAGATAAAATTACAGCAATAATTATGCCACAAATCAGTTCAGTACTAATTTAATTTTGATCTAAAAAATTGTTCTAGAGGATATTTTTTTTTTGATACATTTCATATTTGCTTCAATAAATGCCAGGAATTTGAAATATACATTCCTGATTGGTTAATAAAAATTGCACATGTAATATATTTTATACATTTCATTGGCTGTAATTTTATTTTTTTGTTTTTCCGAAAAAATTTTGTTAAATTTCATTTTAATTCTTTTAAATTATGTAACGGTTGGATGAATATATTTTGCTTTGCCTTTTTTTTTTCAAAATCCTTTATTCAATCTTTAAATGTTCACTTTCATTGCTGCATTTTAAATGATGAAATTTAAGTTAAAAAAGGAAAAAAAAGCTGCTACCAAATATACTTTAACTTTATAAATGCAAATAAATACTTTATACCACAATCAAATGTCGTGTCCATGTAGAAATTTAAAATATTGAAAATTAAATAACTCAAATATTTTTCGTTTTTTCTTTTACAAAATGACAAAATTAATTTTTTAATTTTAAAATATTTAGATTTTTGTTTTTTCATTTCTATGTATTATTTATTAATGATTTCACTGTGTAAAAATGTATTGGCAATATATATGTTAGAAAGTTACTATTATCAAAAATATTTTTAAAAAGAATTTTTTTTGATAAAAAAATCATTGCCCTAACTTTTTTTTTATGCTATGCTAAATTTCTATGCTAAAATGAAGAAAAAAAAGTGTTTTATTACAAAATCATTTCAGTATTTTATTTCTAATTAATTCAATTTAATTCTCTTTTTCACTTACTTTGCAGTGATCAAATTCAATTCGATATTCACTTATCCAATTAAAATGTTTGACTATTAATGTTCATTAAATTTAGCGCCCACAAAGAATCAATAGGAAAACAACCGGATGCTTGGTTCAGTACTGTAAGTATTGTAAGTAACATTTCTCGTATGGCTAGACTGATGGATAGAAATATATATTAAGTGAATAATCAATTTTCTCCAGAGTTGCTTGTTATTTTAAATTTATTTAATTTAATTATGGTAGGGATAATTAGATCATTAACAAAAGGCGGCCTTATCTCTCCTTTTTATATATGCAGAATAAAATTTGTATCAAATGCGCTCAAAATTATTACCATGAAATAAAATGAATTACTGTAAAATGACGAAAAGAACAAGAGGATCCGAACCACTAATAAATGTGTTATAATAAAATTATTTTATATTAAGAAAAGATTACTGTAATTTGTAGAGAAAAAATAATATCTTCAATGATGGCGAAGATTAGGCTATGAGATTTTAAGTTAATGATTCTTTCTAAAGTTATTTTTTAACTTTAAAATAATCCAATTGATTTTTTGAAAAATTTTTTAAATTTAAAAAAAAATTCGCCTAAATTGAAATAATGATTTCTTATGTGAAACATGAAAGTAGTCCAATTTATCTTTCGATAAATCTAATTAATCAGTATTCTAATTTTATTCAGTCATAACTACTATTAGAATATTGCAATATGAAAAGAAGAGTGATTAATAATCGCAACAAGTGTCCTGAGATTTCTCAAAGAATTTTTCACTTCCCTATTCTTTTACTAATAATTACATCCTTTTTCTACCAATATATTTTCGTTCACAAATTGGATATTATATAGATTCTGCTACCGAAGTTTTTTTTCTATGTCATAAAATCTCAGAATTTAGTTTTAATACAAAACTTCTTTCATTTCAGGAAAAAAAATTAATGCAATTGAATGTATTGTCTTACTCAAATAAAGCAATTAGTATATGATAGGAATAGAAAAAGAATAGAATCAAGTATCTGATGGGAATATAACCAAAATCAATAGGAATAGAAAACGAATAAAATCAAGTATCTGATAGGAATAGAATTAAATTAATAGTAAAAATTATCAAATTAGTTTCCAAAAAAATGTTTTTTTTTTGCAATTACCATTCAATATTAATT
Organism: Mansonella perstans; assembly: GCA_037074765.1. NCBI lineage: Eukaryota > Metazoa > Nematoda > Chromadorea > Rhabditida > Onchocercidae > Mansonella > Mansonella perstans. The sequence continues at coordinate 69,371 of JBAMDO010000108.1, forward strand.
TCATATTTAATTTAATTTCTTTATCAATGATTGGATAAATGGCAGTTTGAAAACAATGAATATAACTGTGGAAAATGTGAATAAAATTTTTTTTTGTTATTTTAAATATACGATCAGTATTGATAAAGAAATTGATAAATATTCAAATATTTCCTAAATTTAAAACATTTAAGTATTTTAACCGAATTTTTTTTTTGTGCTTTATATTTCTACTGAAAAATGATTAACACATGAATGGTACAGACTGTTAGAATTTTCAATTCTGTAAATATAAATGATAAATGCTGCTTAAATCAAATATTCAAATATTCTTTGGTGTAATTTAATCCAAAATTTTTGACAATAATTACAAAAATTTTAAGAAATACTTGAACGATATAAATTAAAAGAAAAAAAAATTTAGAAAATACTTAATAGCATAAAATTAAAGAAAATAAAATTTAAAGAATACTTCAATGATATAAACTTAAGTAAAAAATATTTTAGAAAATACTTGAATGGCATAAAATTAAGAAAATAAAATTTAAAAAATACTTGACTGATATAAAACATTAAAGTAGAAATAATAATACCTGGAAAAATTATTTTCTACTTAATTTAAAAAAAAAAATGTAGAAAAAGAAAATGAATTTATTTTTATAATAGTAGTTACAATTTAATTAAAAATTAGGTCAAAAATTTTTATAGATGAAACTTTAAATGAAAATTTAAAGCAAAATTCAGATATAAAAATGAAAGTGAAACACTACGACTGTCTCCGTCCTATCATTAAATAATCCTATTTAAATTTTTGTTTAAAATTTTTCACTTTAATTTTAAACTTTGCTTTAATTTTCTTTGATAAGCGCTGGTGACAAGTGCTGTTAATAGGTTGATCCTGTTCAGCTGTATTCATTAAATATCTGATTCTTTCTTCTTCAGTTTATAGTGTATGAAATAATGGTAGAATTGTGTAGGGAAACAAGCAAGTCTTGAAAGTTGAGCGTTTTCTTTTTTGTTGTTGATTTAATTAAATTACTTTTCAATTGAAAATTTCTAGAAAGGAATAAAAGTGTTAACAGTTGTGCAGTATTTCAGCTTAAAATAAAATTCATTCAAATTTCGCCTACACTTCGGAATGACAAAATTAAGGATTGCTTAAGGATTAGGATTGACGAAATTAAGGGTTGAAAAATTAAAAAAATTAAGGACTGCTTAAGAATTGGGTTTGATAAAATTAAGGTTTGCTTAAGGATTAAGATTGACAAAATTTCTGTAATTGCTTCTGTAACTAACCTAATCATCTACATCTACTTTGGTTAATTAATCTCCTTGTACTTCCGATTCAATTTCAATTGCTGGGAAACTAATCACCTAATATTACGTTTTTCGTAATTTTAGAATTGAAAGTCACCGAATATCATGGCCATTAATTTTCTCATATGAATTTCATTTACAAGCAATAGTTCCGGTAAATGTAAAATGATGCAATATAATAGCAAATGAATATTAAGGAAAAATATCAAATTACTTACAAAGTAAAAAAACGGCTCATTATCAATTAATTATAAAACAAAAAAGAAAAATCATGCAAGTATAATACAGCTTTGTACAAATCATTAAGTGAAATGTAATATCTTTTAAATAGATTAAGCATTTATAAATCTCTTAAAGGATTAGCAATATCATCAGAACTAAATTTCTCATTCATATAGTTTGAAGTTCATTTAAATTTATTCTTTTATGTAAATATCTAATTAACTTTTTCTATAGGCAAAAAATGATCGACACCAAAATTAAGAAATAGATTAATCTGACGCTGTCAAAACATTTCCTTTAGTAAACCAATCCTTTTTTTTATTTCATAAAATCCAATATCACTCTCAACTTTCAAACTAAAATTAACTCAAATTAAAAAAGTTTATAAATCGTAACAATCCTTATCGAAGTATTCTTCATCCTGCTTTGCCAAAACATTAAATATATATTCCAAATCATCATCATCTTTATGTTGCAGTGATAATTCTTTATTTTTGCCATATAGTATTTCATTCAACTCCTCATAACAATCCACTTCATCCTGTTGCAAAATTTTAATTTAGAAATGGAATACAGTCCATGTCCATAAATAATACTACCAAATAAAACTCGCTTAGATAATGTAATAAAAATGACAAAAGATTTTATGATTCTTAGCATTATTTATAATACTTCTGATAGTTCTGTTATCTCTGAAACAATAATGGCAAAATAAAATGAAAACTATAAATGATTTACCTCAAAAAATTTTATTAATACATCTTTTAATTCCTGGTTTTTACCATTGATAATTAAGGCTCCGCATAAATGAATAACTAAACGATGCAATGCGATATCTTCATCATATAAAATTTTTGGTATAACATCAAGACAAAGCTTTTCTGTTTGCGGTAAACCATTATGCAGTATACGAAGTGCTTCAATCCTAAAAATTATCCTAAAAATTATTTAACAAGCAATAACTGAACATTAGAAACAACAAATGAAGATGGGCAAATCTGCAATTCCAGTTAAAAACAAGGTTAAATGTTCAAAATAAGATTAAATACTAATTTCAGTTGTAAAGATCTTAAAAAAGAAAATTGACCTTGGAGCCGAATCAGAGTCTGACAAAAGTACATAAGCAGCTAAATTGTTGACATCCATTCGATTACCAATTTGGTTTAATACAACCAAAGCTTCACCCCGGACATAAGGCTCTTCGTCATTTTTGACCATATCGGTGATATATTGGATAACCTCTAAAAATCCCAAACTCCTGTCAAGATGATTAAATATACATAGTTTGATAAACATAACGCTACAATGTTCATCCTCATTTCATTTTACTACAACATGATCAGTAGCAATTACTGATCGCTCACAACATATTTAAAGTTTACCAGATCCATTATATCCATATTTAACTAGCACAGTGAGCTGATTTAAAGCATTATCTCTGCATTCCCATTTTGGCAATTTAAGCTGTTCGGCAATTTTTGAAGCTAAAACCGGCATAATTGTTCTATTCCATGTCTCTGATTTCTGCAGTAATGCATTAAAAACCATTGGATTTAGCTGAAAATGAAATTTCCAACAAAATGCAACAATTTTTTCCCTATTTAAATCAGTTCTGCTTTTCATACGAAATTCACTAAGGCAGATTTTTATTATAAATTTAAGTCAATATATGATTCTTTATATGACATATTTGCTTTTTTCGCCCTCTTGGGTCGGAAACTATTATGACACATTTGGGTAACAGCAAATCGTGAAGCTATAATAAAAAGAATAATAAAAAAGAATAAAAAAAAAAAAAAATAATAAAAAAAAAGCAAATCTTACCATATCATGAAGCTCCAAAGCATCAAACAAAGAATCAAGCACAGCCACAGATGGATTTTTAAGGCTTGTGATAAATTTGCTAGCTGATAATGTGTTACGTTCTTCGAATAATATGGGCAAACCTCGATCCAAATAATCTGTAAAAATATGATGATGAAAAACAAAATAATCACTTAGATATAAAATATAATGCTGATTGGGAAAGAAATCCTTTTTTGTTTATATAACACGAAATTCAAAAATCAATTGACGAACAAACTACAAACATGGAAAATAAAGGGAAAAAATTAAAACATGAAATTGCATCGTTGGAAAAAATACGGATAAATAAAATTTAAAAAATTAAAGTGAAATTTTTGAAATAAAATAAAAGGATCACCTTTATCAGAATAACGTCCTAATTCTATCAAATCCAATAAACGTAAGTTTGGAGTATCCAGTACAACTTTGATTAATTCCGTATGCCCCCTAAATTATCACCATCCACTATATCTAGCGATAATATATGAGTGAAAAGTGCATGAAAAAAAATAAAGTATTGAATTAGTAGTATCGAAAATATTAGTTTAATTACTCTTGTTATGGCTATAAAACGATAAGTTGTTTGAATAATTATTTTTCACTACTAATTGAGCATGTTATTTCCACTGCATCTATTGTAGTAGCTGGCATAGTTCAGGTGATAGTGATTCTTTCTAGCAATTTACAACGTTATATAAAAATGCTATGATATTGAGCTGTCCCATCTCTTACACTTTGTAGGTGCTATCGTCATATTATTCGGTTAATTAGAGAAGAACATCAAAGATACAATCAATGAAAGGCTTATAAAACTATGCATCTATTAAATTTGAGAATAGTGAAAACATATTCACAACTATCACAATAAATAAATAAACTCACATAGCAATTAATTGCAATAAAATCTCATTTCTGATATGAATGCAACACCAATCATCATCGAGAAGTATTTTCTGATCCACTTTCTTTCGTTGTCTATAAAAATTAAATCTTATTAGAAGCATCAGGAAAAAAATACCCTTTCATCCTAACCTTTTTAGAACATGATCTCCTACCTGAATCAAAATATGAACAATTCTAAATTTTAATAAAATAGGCATGAATAGGCCTGAATAACAACATGAATCTTCGAGGAACTATACTGGATCGAAACGGAGTAAACTTTCTAAAGTCTAAAGTCAGCGAAGAGGTAGAATTAAAAAAACACTAACATGAATTTCTTTATGAACATTGCAATACTATTTATGAATCTTTCGAAAAACTATTCTCAAATCATTTATTTAGTTTAAAATAATTCAAGAGAAAAAAAAATATTTGGTAAAGGTATTGCACGCTTTACTTACATAAGTTCCGCCAAAAGGTTGCAAAAATGGAAATCCATCGACACAATTTCGCATTCAGAAACGCTGACATGTTCAATTCGATTTTGAAGACTTTTTGCTAACGTGAAAATTTCCCGTGACTGTTCTACTGATATCAAACTTGGATCATGTAATAGAAGCTGTGACAATCTGAAAGAAAAACTCGAATGTAGAGGAATGAAATATATATATAAAAAAAACAGCACTTTTTTTATATATGTATGAAAAAAAACTGCTAAACACTAAATGCTCTGAGAATTCCATAATGAAGCATGCAGCACAATAATTTTGAATCATGATAAATTTATACTATAAAAAGCAATATAGAAAATCCTGAATTAACCTATTGTGCCATGTTGATTTTCTTCTGCATTTAGCTGATAAATCGGAATTGTTCTTTTTCAGTAACTCAATGATAGCAGAAGCCCAACAAATATTATACTTCCTTGCAAATATTTTGTCCAAATAGCTACATATAGTTACATTCAAAGCCGAATCTGCATTGACTTTCAGCAATTCAAGAGCTTTCTGAACTACCTCTAAAAAGAAATTCTTCTTAAGAAACACTGACTAGTCCGTTTTTGTTATTTGATTTAAATTATTTCATTTCATTAATCTTGTGATCGCTAGTTACGAAGAATCAAAAATCGCCCATGTCTATGATTCGCTAACCTGACTTTCTACAAGCTAAAAAAACCTTCATCTACACATATATTTTATCTCTCATTTAATTAACACTTAAAGAGTTATTAAACTCGAGAAACAATTAACCTTAACAGATCTAATTAAATTTGAAATACATCCCTGATAACGATATCACCATTTCTCTGACCCCTTGAATTAATGATGTATCTACCTTTCCTCTGATTTTTTTTGGTTTTAACCAATTCTAATTTGCTCTTCAAAATCCAAAAACACGGCACTGTACCTTCTTCTTCATAAAGAAAATTTTTCTCCTCCAATTCGCAGTAAAGCGTAAATAAAGCATTCATAACCATGGTCGAGCCATTAAAAGTTACATCATTCAAAGACTGTCGAACAACATTTTTGATAAAATCACAATCCCAAAAATTCTTATCACCATTCGATACCATCTAAAAGGTTACCAATAACTCAGAATATTTCTAGTAATTGCAAAAAAAAGTCGAATTAAATCTGCAATGAACTGAAATAGTCACTTCATTCTGCTTTTATTTTGCTATCTTGATACAAATTATTGCACCTGAAAGATTGTGCATACCTTTTCATTTAGCTCACTGCTAACATAAAAGCTACCTCTTTGATTAAACTAAGATGAATGAAATAGAAATTATTTTGATTTGGTAATCCATCTGGTACTCCAAATTTCAATGATTCAATTACTGCATCATTTGTTTTAGCGCCTGAAATCAGTATGGATCATTTAAGACTTGATCACAAATAGAATATTGTCAAATATAAATTTCGAATTTAAATTATTCAATATCATAATTCAACAAATCTTTTTAAATTTATCTACTTGAAATTTGCAAACAACTTCTATTCATTCGTCATTAAAGTTTCCTCATCATTATTAAAACTAATTCATTTCGAAAAATCCAACACTTTCCGGCACAGCCTTTAAACTTCTCATTAATCAAGATCTTTTCTTAGTAAATGTAAAAGAAAAATTTTATAACAATCAATCCTGATAAGTGATCTTGTTGATATCTTTAGAATAGTAATGCCAAATGAAAATAAATTTAAAAAAAAATTAATTAATTAAAAGTGCGAAAAAAAACCTTTTGGTAAAGCTTTCACTAATTTTTCAATCCAGTAATCATCATATTCCACAGATGAATTTCGAACTCTCTTCAAAAATTCTCGTAATCTATAATTGTTATTGTCATGCATTCTTTTAGAATCAATCTAAAAAAAATTTGCATAAAATTTTGTGATAAACTGAAATCAAATAATTATCCCAGTTCGCGACCCCAGCAGCATCCTCAATTAATGGCTAGGCTACACGCGTTTTGGTCTATATTTGGCAAATATTCTCGATATATTTGCTCCTATACACTTCGCATCGCTATTAAATTAGCAGCGAGAGATTCTCAGGCCAGAGTATCTAGGGTTTTGGTCAGAGTAACCTTCTGCTAGATGGCCTTACAGAAGTAAGCGAGCTTCATTTCTCCTGAAGGCTTGAGGAGTTTTTCTTTTTCTAAGATGATTGCACAAAGAATAACGAGCCCAACCCTGTTCCCGACGCACTTTGCCTGATCTTTGATTGAAACCTGTCTAGTATTGGAGATCCTACTTGGAGGCATAAATTACCGCAGCACAGCTCACAACCTCACAGGTGTCCAAAATAAATAAAGTAACTGTTGCTGATAAATCTTAATCTGTTGATAAATCTTAATCGAAATTCCAGACTCAAGGACAAGCTGTGTATGATAGACGAAGAAGCTTTCGAGAGTAATGCATTAGGTAGAATCATGTTTTGTAGAATCAGTTGGGAATTTCCATCCAAATGTTTTAATTGAAATTAATTCATAAAATATGTGTTTATCAATTTAACACTTTTATGCAATGAATATTGAAGCAAAAAGAAACAAACAAACAAGCATCTAACAGGTGATACAAATGGAAAAAAAATGTGAAAAACTTTTAATTATAATACCGGATCGATTAAACAAGGCATATTTGAAGAGATTCATTTAAACTCAGTTACCGAATATTTGAATTTAATCATCGAATAACTGGACTCAATTATCGAATATCTGAATCCAATCATCGAATATTTGAATTCAATTTCCAATTCCAAGAGTTCGAAAAAATTAAGAATCCTCTGCATTTTACTAATATCACTAATCTGAAACTAATCTCTAGCTTCCCAAGTCAACAACTAGAAAAATCATTATTCTGCCATAGTTTCAAAGAAATACGTCTCTTTGATATGTTTGATAATGAATCTAATGTAAACATGAATTGTCACCACAGAATTGGTTTCTGTCATGAACTATGAACTTTTCGAGAATTCCATATCTTCAAGGAAATTTTTATCAAACATATCAAAGAGACGCATTTCTTCGTCCAGTTCAATCTGTTGTTCTAATAATTTTTCCTGTCGTTCCGGTTTCATTAGTTTATACGTATTAATTGATAATGTATTACCAGTAATAGTATTAATATCAAAATGAGCAATCATTTCATTAATGCTGTACAAACGATTTCTATCGGTAGTCACCGGTAAGCCACGACCAGCTAATAAAAAATTTAATATTGACAATTCTTTGATTGAACTATATGTCCTAACATAACTTCTAGCATTATTATAGGTCAGCAGTCGTGAACCACTTAGAAGTCGTAGATTTCCAATATTTATAAATGTCGGCAACCACCACTGCAAGGCATCACAAATGGGAAGCTGCAAGAAATCGCGGGATGAAGTGGCAACGTAATGACTAGCACAAAGAGTATGACTATCAACAGTGTCTGCGAAAAATGATGTTGGCATAAAATCTGGTTTCAACAACAGCTGATCCGTAGCGGGAAGATGTTTAGATAACTCGCCATGTATTACATCCTGGTATAGATATGTTCGCTTCGGTATTCTTAAGCGAACAACATGCGGTAGACCATCCACAGCCATACTTCTGGATTCACTGCGTGTTTTCATGAAACATTCTCTCGAACATGGAAGCAATTTTGCCGGTTCTTTTTTCTCTGGATTCACTTCTTTCCATGTATCACCACAACAAAAACACCGGTATGCTAAACCGGTATCAATTAACCGCTCCACCACATCAGCATATGTTTTCAGACGTTTAGCAACCGAGTAAGGAGCAAATGGTCCACCTGTTCCGGGTCCCTCATCACGTTCTAATCCAAATCGATCCAAAAGCGCTTCAATTTTTCTGCCCCGTGGCTGTCTTCCGTATTTGTTTAGACCCAACTGCAGAATAAATTTCCCATTGTTAGCTCGAGCAAACAAGAAGTTATACAATGCTCGCCGTAATCCTTCCAATGACAAATAATCACCGCTGATTCTCACTACCAAACGAATTTCTTTCGCAATTCTTGAACTGTAATGTAAACGACACATTCTGAAATAGTTGCCATGTTCAAAATAATAAAATATGAGAATTCTTTACATTTATCTTGATTTTCCAGTCTTTAAACAAATTAACAGGCTTCAACTTCTCAGTACAATTAAACTCATAGGATTTTCAAAAACTTTTAATCATAAAATTACTAATGACTTGGCTAGTTGAAAATCTATTTTTTACAACCTGTTAGCTCGAAATCTGAAAATACCTCTCAAATGTTAAATTCGACAAAATTATGAAATTATTACCGTAGTACACTACTGAAATAGAAATACAACCACTAGAACATCCATTAAATTTTCCTAATCGAATTTTTCATCGCGATCGCAATCACTCTGTCAACTTTAGCTGCAAATAAGAAAAACAAAGCTTCAACAATTTCAATAATTCCATTTGCAAAGAACGAACACCAAAAAAATTAGCCATCCCAGAACTCGAGGACATCATTTCCAAGATTCTATTGGTGGTTTCCTTGAATTAGAAAATGTAAATGAAAAATTCCTTTGCATATAAAATTTAAAAAAATTTTAACACCAATAAAAAATAATCTTTCACGGTAATATACGTGCAGAAAAATTGAACACTATACAAGTCTTTAAGTTTTTAAAACAATCAACGCTATTTAACAACAAATTTATCAAATTCAACATAATTTCAATGGGTGAAAGAAATTTTTTTTCGATTTATCGAAACAACACAAAGTACAACCCAGCATATCATATTCGACAGTTTCCATTATCGGTTTAAATAACGACTTTCCGAAAAATATAACTAAAGCACAAAAACAAAATCAATGAGCTTAATCTATCAAATTTAAATTTTAATTTCCAACCTAAAAATCCTGCAAACAGTTTCAATTTAAAAATTCAGAAAAAATAAAAAGTGATTTCGCATACATTTTTGTCATTTCAGTCAAAACTAGATTTATAAAAGTTTCTATTGGTCTAGAAAACTTGAAAACTCAATGGCGCAATGCTTACGTTAAGTTTAGTACAGAATTCATTAAAGCAACTATAAATTATCACATCAGCCAGACAGGGTAAGATATTTCGTGAGCTGTTTGGAACGACTTATCTTTTTCTTCTTTGGCACTGTTTCAGATATCCCTGTCTGCAGTTTCCTTTTTTTGCCGGTTTTCTCTTTTACCTAAAAGGAAGATCAACATGTAAGTAGCAAGAAAATTGGTGCAGGAAATTAAAAATACGACTTGATGATACTTACTTGACCCTTTTTCGTATTCGCATTTTTTCTCCGAATTTTGGGTCCCAAATGAGAGGGAAGCGGTTTCTGTCCACCAGCCGAAAGATGCTTCTTTGTTTGCTCTAAATCTCGTTTATTCTTACCAGATACATCTTGCTCATTACCCAATTGGTTCTGCTTTGATTTTTTCAACCTTGATTCACGAAGCCGAAGTGCAACCAGATTTTCGATGGAGAACTCAACAATGGGCCTCTGAAAGAATTAAAAATCAGTCATAAATTGCAGATATTATAAGAAAATATATTATAAGAATCGACAATAATTGTTAGACCCGTTGAGCCCTTTACAAAAATAATATTTAAAATGAGACACTATAAATTTCCAACTTTTTCATCAAACATTAATCAAGTCAATATTTAGTGAAATAAGCGAAACAATTTTTTTGATTTTTAATTTTATTTCCAATAAAAATCTAGATTCAAACAGAACCTTTTCCTTGGAGAATGTATCGGGATTATTATTCAACTGCTTCAAAGCTGCTAATGCATCCTGATGGCTTAAAAAGTTTACGAAGCCAAAACCTCGAGATACAGCTTCGCCAGACGTATCTAATTTATTTCTATCTCTCCAAATCCGACACTGAAAATATTGCTGTTTTAAAAATTTTTCCAAATTTCCTGAACTCATAGCAAAAAAATAATGGACATGATACATGTCTTGCTCCTTGCAGAACAGCATCAAATTTTTTTTCACAAAAAAGGAGACAATAAACACTGACGATGTCTGGCAGCAAAAGATCAAGAATAACTTAAGGAACATATTCAAATCTTTTTTGATCTGAAAACATACTTCAGTTATTTTTGCATCCGGGTTGCCAGCTGCAATAAAACACATCGATCTAAAGGCTTTATCAGTTAAAGATTTTGGTAAATTGTGAACAACCAAACGCGTCGGAGAGACAAACCTGCAAGTTTAGCCTCATAATTAGCTTTGTAATCTTTATAAACTTTAAAATTTTTCTCCTCGATTTTCATCAAATTTTAACATAAATTTACAATAAAAGCAGATTTAGCGAACTGAAATGATAACTGAAGAAATAAAAACGATAGCTTTCATAATGAGATCAACAAATGTTCCAAAAGTTCAATTAATTTACACGGTTAAATTTAGAAAACTTTTGATCTATAAATCAGTAGCCATTCAGCATATTATTGGCAAATAATGGAAGCGTACATCGTACACTAATAATACACAAAAAAAAATTAATGCAAACTGGAGATCAAACGTATAAATGAAGCGCTCTTGAGCAGTGATTTCACGCTTCTGATGCAATGAAATATAAAATAAACATACATGTGAAGATTCTTCAGCTTATTTCGTGCGTCTACTGCCAAACGTGCACGCTTAGCGGCATCTGCTTCACTCATACCAGCTGCAGCAATTGTTCCAGGTCGTATAAAGCCAGAACGTAGAAGAAAAAGATTGCGCTTGTCTTTTGGCTTTTTTGATAGTTTTTCCTTGAAAAAAAATGAGACACCTGTTAAAAATATAACAAGACAGGATAATATATTAATGGCTAAATACTTTGAAAATCATAGTGATTTGAAAATCAGCATTATTGTAAACACCAACATAACGACAATTCATTAGTAAAAAAAAAACTGCTAATCCTGAAAGAAGATATAAACGTTACAAACTACGAAATACGAAAAGGAGGAATCCGAAAACATCCACAATACCTCTCAACAACTTTGCTTTTTTCACTACTATCTTCAGAAGTGAAGCTAACTACACCTTTTCTTTTCATAGAATACCTTTTCAATTTTTGCTGCTTCACTTCTTGGCAACGCCTGATGACCATAAATTCGACGACCATCAATTAAAATACCAGGAGCCTGAAATATAGCCACTGAAATCTAATAGCTAAACGCAAAGACTTGCTCTTATAACTCAACCAAGTAACCCTTGCAATCTGATAATGATTAGATTAAAGTCTTTATCAGATGTACATCATTTGGAAAGAAAATTTAACTAAATCGCGCACTCCAAAAAATTTTCGGACTACTATCAGAGATCAACAATTTAATTTCTCAATCTAAATTTAAAAAATGGTCATACAGGTTACCTGATCAATGGCTGATAAGCACTTTTCCACTGCATCAGCTGTTTCGAAATGCACAAAAGCAGTTCCCTTTGGATGTTCACTACCCGCGTAACGACAAAGAATTGCTAATGAAATATTCCCAAACTTCGACAAAGCTTCCTTTATTGTTTCATCCGTTGTTTCATATGATAAATTTCTGAAACACACATATTTCAACATAAAAGTTCAAAAATACTGGATTCAAATGTGATTTTAAATTCGACAGCCCAAATTCCAGAGGTGTTCTGCAAAGTAAATTTAATGATGCCATGTTTGATGTCGTGATAAACGTTGCTTCTTTAAGAAGGAATTACAACTTCTCAACTTTTCATCATATTTTTGCCAAAGTAACGTGACTATTAACCTGATAAATAAAACACGTCCTTCCAAAACTGCTTTGTCCTCTTTGAATTCTCGTACAGTTTGTTTTTCTGCCTTTTTTTCAACTTTATCAATATCGTCATCAGATTCACTCAACACTTCTTTCTTTATTGCATTATCGTCACATTCGTACTTCTCAATAATACTGTCGTCAACCGACTCAACCTCTTGTTTGATTTCTTCCTTAACTTTCTGTTTTTCTAGCTTTTCTGAAAATAACATGCGTTCAGGAGGGAACAGTCATTCCGTCTCACATAAATCACTCCTAGGACATACTTAGCAGATAACCATTTAGAGCTGGATAGAACTCAAGTACTGAAATGTAGCATTTTCCTTTGAGCTCAAATAAAATTTTGAAAAATCATGAGCGCCATCTTTAATGAAGTAATTATAAAAGCAAACCTTCATGTACTGCTGTCTCGTAGGTATCTTTCGACAAAGCCCAGTCGAGTGCGATTTTCCTTCCAAGTATCTGGAAAAGCCTCTTACTCTCTTTTTGAACGTATGATTAAATTTTTGGAAAAAAAAAAGCACTTTCAGATCAAACAAACTAGTATAGAAAGGAAATATTTTAATGAACCTCGGACATATTTAATTTTTCGATAGCATTCACGGCATCTTGACGTTTTTGGAATTGGATAAACGCAAAACCAGCACACGAATTTGGAAACCGACTATCTTTGCACTTCGGCAAAACAATTTCAGTGAATGGGCCAATATTGCCAAATATTACTTCGAGATCTTTCTGGGTCGTCTGAAAGTTGACAATAAAGGATTGAACAAGAAGGTATCACTTAACATTATATATTATTTCGACTTTCTTCATGTTTAAGAGTTTCAGCCAAAGAAGAATGCATTAAAATGGATTAATTATATGTGCTGCTGAAAAAGAGGCTCATAGAAATATACAGTGAAAAAGGTATTTGAATAATATCTTCCAAAAAGAAAAAATATTGTCAATAGCAAGCCAGCTTTAGTAATATCAAAAAGAGATTTAATAAAAAGTTGTAAATTGACAAGAAAAAAAAAAAAAGCTTTTATATTATTGAATTTACAGGACTGGAATAAAACTCTGACATACCGACCTTAAATGGTAAATTGCGTACAATCAATCGCCATGACTTGTAAGCTGAGTCAAACTTAGTAATTGCATTGCCCTTTCGAACATTGCTCTTTTCTTCGCCAACTTTTTTTATATTAAATTTGGATGCACCAAGCATAGAAGTCTTCTCATCTTTTACCACTTCAGTATTCCCGAAATTTCTGTTTGCAAAAATTCGCTTTTTGCCTCTTTTAGCATTCATCTGTAAATGCACATTACTAAAGATCAGGCATATCTCATGAACCTTAAAAAAACTTAAACTATGGACATGGATGTCATGATATTAGTTATTTCATTCAACTAATTTAATAGCTAAAATATCAATCGTCAAGAGCATCTACTCTTTATGAATCTTTACTTCTTTGACTATGAGAAGATTGGTAGTGTTTAAAAATTCTTGAATTTTTTATTTTTTTAAATTTATAAAAAATTCTAAAACTTTGATTAGAAGGACTCAAATCACAGATATATAGCAAATTACAGACCTTTTCAAGATAAAATCACATAAAACACTTAATCTTATAAAAAAGAATCCTCTCTTTGCCTTCCCCATAAAATTTGAAAAAGAATAAATTAAACAAAAAAAATTTCAAAAATCAATCAAAGCGCGACATCAGCTAGGCCGCGTTATTAACCTCAATCCATTCGTTGAAATTGGAATTTAACATTTGAAATTGTAGGAATTATGCCTTTTTTTAAAAGTACGGTTTGTGATGGGACGGGTACGATCATAGGTGACAGTAGTAAGACTAATTGAAAATAAGATTACTGTAAAGGTAATTGAAATTAGGATGAAAAATAGTGATTACAGTAGAAGATAGAACTTTTTAGACGAAAAAAGGAATCGGAGATTGCTAGAAATTAACTTTGGAACACAGTATATGTAGTAATAATTGGGAATATTTGCTCATTGATATCACTTATAAGAGATTGTTGAGATTATTAAGCAATTTTTTTGTACAGTAGTATCTATTAATAATAGATATTATTATAAATTTGAATTCTTTCTTTTCCACCATTATTTGTGATGGATAGGATCGTAATATAAAGATAAACTTATATGGCAAGTACTTCTGAAGGAAATTTGCAAATTAATTTCAGATTTTAGACTAGAAATGGGCGTTTTAAGTTTGAAGCTTGAATTTTCCGGTGGAGTGGAAACATTATTTAACATGCAGAAAGAATTCAATATTCAAGTGCCAAATGAATCAGGACCGTTATTAGTTAGTGATTTATTGCGATATATCATTGCTAACTTAATACCGGACAAATCAAGATCTCATCTATTGGTGGATAAGAATGGTGAAGATGTACGACCCGGAATATTGGTGCTTGTTAATGAGGTAGACTGGGATCTGCTGCAAGGACCTAAAACGATCCTTGAGGATGGTGATGTGATTTTATTCATCTCCACTCTACATGGTGGGTGAGACAGCTTTTGTTTGTTTATACTTGTTTAGAAAATATCTGATTGGATTTGATTGTTCGATTTTTCTTGTGGGATGTAAATACATAAAACTTCATTAAATTCTCATTTGCAAATGATTAATTTGTTGTCATACATGTGAGTAACATGGTGTATATCACATAACAAAGATGCTGATAGTGTATTTTGGTATTACGGTCGCATGGCAGTGCTAAAGATAGCGCATTATTTTTCTTTTTTCAGAATAAAAGAACAAAAATATTCTTTATCTATACAAAACAAATTTTTGAAAGCTTTTAACACATTCATAAATAATAAAAGAGCAACAAAAAAAGAACGCCCCATATGATGCTTATTGGACACTAGGCATCAGTTAGAATGTTGAAGTAAAATTCGAAATCTGAAATGCCATGTGATTCTTATTGGACACTAGGCATCAGTTAGAATGTTGAAGTAAAATTCGAAATCTGAAATGCCATGTGATTCTTATTGGACACTAGGCATCAGTTAGAATGTTGAAGTAAAATTCGAAATCTGAAATGCCATGTGATTCTTATTGGACACTAGGCATCAGTTAGAATGTTGAAGTAAAATTCGAAATCTGAAATGCCATGTGATTCTTATTGGACACTAGGCACCAGTTAGAATGTTGAAGTAAAATTCGAAATCTGGAATGCTATGTATTTATTCAACGGCAATTTACTTTGCGGTAATTTATTCACTGGAATCCTAAAGGATTCCCCGAGGAATGCTAAGAGGTGATTGTTTGAATTTAACGGAAGCACTGAATCCAGGGTTTCAAATAATATATAGGAATTGGTGAAATAGTTTTTTTGTCAATATTTTCCGGACGATAAAAAAAAGATCGAAATGGTAGAAATTATTCATTTGATAATACGAATACCGAGATTACTGGATGGGGGATTGATAACAATTGATACCGCCAACTGGTAATACTGTCACTGAGATTATTAGATGGGTGATTGGTAGCAACTGATACCGCCACTTGATAATACGACTGCCTGGTACTATTGGATGGGGGATTGATAGCAATTGATACCGCGCCAACTGAATACCAAAACTATTAGATTGGCACTACTGGATTCATTTCATTGAAATTCAGGACTGTCAAAAAAATAAAAGTCATTTTAAAACATAAGCAGTTCTCTTTTTTCAACAACAAACTTTTATTCCCAATGCTATCAATGTTTCTGCACTGCAAGTTAGTATGTCATATTTTGCAATTATCTTATCACCTTATCATTTATCATCATCTTTTATCAACTTGTCATATTTTATTATTATTTTATTCTTATTAATGTCCCATTTTGTTGCCACTTTATTCTATTTTTGCTTTGATGACAGAGAGAGAGAGAGAGAAGAATATAGAATAGGATAAAATAGAATTGAGAATAAAGCAGAGCAAAAGGATAGTACTAAACCTTCAACAATTAGCCTAGGCTAAATTAAAACGCCCTGAAATATCTTTTCAAAATTTTTTTTTTTCCAAACATGTTTCGCTTCCAGTTGGCTCTAGGCTAGCTATATGTTGTCACCTGTAGTGCTTGTCTTTTTCTAATTTATAGATTTTAATTAGAAGATAAGATAGGTATATTTGGCTATAATTTTCTCGCTTAATATAGCCTTAAGGGTAACAATGGCAAACTTTCAATAAGTATTCGTGAAAAAGCCTTAGCTATACGATGTTGTAAGTTCTATGTTCGATAGGTAAGTCTTTCAGAAAGAACTTGCGCAGATGTCAAGCAATGTGCGGCGACGCAGTCGTAGGCTTCAGGAGAGAAATAAGACAAAACTAAATGATAAATCATGGACCAGTACGGATTTGTTGAGCAGCTCCGCGGCAGACTATGGTAAGTTAATCTAGTATTTATTTTATAGTGACAAATAGTAGCATATAAATGTGAAGATTGAAGGATGCAGTACATTTTAAGTAATTTTGCATATTAAATTATTTAATTAGGTAGGATTCATCGTTGGAATGAGAATTTAATTTGAGATGATCTTTTTTTAAATTTAATTTAATAATTTTTTTAATTTAAATTAAATTTAAATTTGAGATGTTTGAGATAAATTTAATTTGAATCTGAGATAATTTTTTTAAAATTTAATTTAATAGGATTCATCGCTGGAATGAGAATTTAATTTGAGATATTTAGTAATTTGTCTTACGTGAAAAATAAAAAATGCAGAAAAGGACAGATATCCCAAAAGCAATTATTTTTAATTATACCTGAAATTAAATTAATTATCAAAGAACAAAAAATATACTAGCAAGAAAAAGTGATGAATAGAAGCAAAGTTAGCAGTTATCATTTAAGCGTAATCATGATTTAATAGATTTAATTTAACAGTTGATGTAATTTGTGCTTTGCTAATTTACTTTACCTAAACTATATCATTTTTTAGATATCGCAGAAAAGAGTGCTGCCTCTTCTTCCGGAAAAAAGACTAGAAAACGGAGTGGAAATATTTCTAGTGCTAAAGATCAGTTGCAGAGTGCTGTGGTAAAGCAGATGGTGAGAGTTAAGAATATTAAACAGGATGGCAAGATGGTAAATAGAAATGCGATTAAAGAAACAAAACGAAAACGACAGTCTCCAGAGAAGTTGGTAGGCAAAACTGGCGAAATACAAAGTGAGTTTTCATATAGTTTTGAAGAGAAGATATTGTAAATGTTAGTTATTTGTTTTCACTATTCTATGCTTATTCAATAAAGACAGTAGTACTGCCGGACGACGACTTTCACTCTTTCAGTTTCCATTTTTTCATCTGTTGATGAATTTTTAATATTTCCAGATTTTGAACCGAAAAAGAAGCTAAATAGAAAAGATGAAAAGTTAGAAGTCAAATCAGAAGCTGCACCCAGTTTATCATATGATGGAAATAGTTCTAATTGTTCGGATGATGACTGGGAAGATGTTGATGAGTTTGATTTCTGTAACAGCATTGTACCACCATCCACTATCGAAGTAACAATTAAAAAACCAAAAATGAAAGCAAAACAGGTGGAAACAGTGGAAGCTCGAAGAGCATCGTTTATTAAGCGACATGTTAATCAAGAACTTCGTAAACGACTAATCAATTGTCACAAGGTTTGTTTTTGTTGTTGCTTCGAAAGAGGCAGTTGAAATGATTAGTAAATGATATACTTGTTGGTTCTTTATCATTGCCAAAGTAAATATTAATTTATAACGGATATTTTTTGCGCAAATACTAAAAGTGTCCGTTCTTTCAGTTATTTTTCCTAACATTAGCAACACGGTTGCCAAGAATCATAATTATTCAAATTACTTATAGATTTTAAATTCTTTTTTCAGATGCATTTACTTTGTTACATGGCACATTTGCGTATATGGATACGCTTATTGCTACGTGAGCAATATTTGGTATTACTGTGTTTATCGGTTATACCCGAACAACTTATCTCGGCAGTTTGTTCTAATTTTGATGTTGCAGCAGCAGAAAAACTCCTTTATTGGTTCAAAACAGCTTACCAACCAGCAAAAAAAATTTATGAGGCCACGGATGACTTTAATAATGCGCAGGTTTTGTTTTCGTGAATCTAGAAGTCGGTTCGTTAGAAATAATAAAGCATACTACTATATCAAGGTCTATTCCAAAATGTGAAGATTATTGAGTTCCTGGTCATCTATATTTAATGTTCGTAGTACGAATTGTTCGGAAGAATTAATACCAAAAGTTTTCTAATTCCACTTTCGTAAAATTACATAATCATTTTAAAATTAAGCTTCTTTTTCTTCAGATGTATCGACTGGAGGAATTAATTGCTGCGAAGTCCTATGAAACCGATAAGGATTTAGCATCTGTAAAATTTATTTTAAAATGACATAATAATCTCTATAACTTTTTACTTTTTCTAATAATTTTTTAGAAATTAAAACTTGAGAAACCGAAGTACAAAAATGGTTGGTGATTTTGTCTTTTTCTTAGTTTTCATGAATAATTCTTTTTTCTTTACTTTTTTAGTTTAATGGTGAATAATAGAATACACAAAAAATGTGAATGCTTATTTTTGACATTTTGGTCCACTATGGCATATTTTCCTTAACATTTCAAAAGTCAAGCGGCATTTATCGTGTATTTGTAGTAATAAAAAAAGTAGTTAGCAGTTCGGAGATGACTATAACTTATTTGATCATTTGATTCATATCATTTCATTTTCTATTTTATAACTTATTTTTAGCTCCTGTTTTTGCATCTGATTGCTTTGAAACAAACAGCTCGCATTTGTTTGTCATGCCAGCCAATGCCGTTCAAACTGGTACTTTTTCTTTTTTGTTTTTTGTTATAGCTAATATAAGCATGTAGATGAACACAATATTATTTACTGAACTATTCAGACAAGTAGCGTTCAATGTATTTCTTTAAAAGATCGCACCAGTTATCACTTTTTAAAATGCATTTTTAAATTTTTTTTGGAAAAAAATGAAACCATTACTTGAAAAAGTTTCAGATAATGCGACAACAGTCTTCGGAAGTAGTTGAATCTCTTATCAATTATTATGGATCAAGAAAGCTTTCAGCTGACGATTATATGGAATGGCCGCTAAAACTGGAAGAGACGGTAAAAAAAATTGTACTCTTTGATGTCGAACATCAAGATGGAAGTGCATCAATTGGCAAGCAGAGTCTGAAAAGGAATTATTGGGTGGAATTTTGGGATGAAAATTCACGGCGCTGGATATGTAATATATATATATATTTTTTAAGCATTTACTCAGTGCAGTTTAAGGAAACTGTTTGTTTTCATTGTAGAAACTTGATTATTTACTTATGGCTTGGATATCTTTGAATCAATTACTTACCTTTTTCGTATTTCAGGCTTGGATCCATGGACCGAATCGGTTGATGAGCCAGAAACGATAGAAGCTAATGCTGATTCACCTATGCATTACGTCCTTTGTATCGATAACGGCAAATTTCATCGATTTTTTTTTGAGCAATTTGACTATCTGTTTTGATCATATCACTTGTTTTACAACGTTTACAAAATTGATCTTTTCATTCACTAATATTAGATGATTTTAAATGAAATAACTTATTAGATAACTTTAAATTAAAAGACGTATTATATAACTTTAAATTAAATAATTTATTAGATAACTTTAAGATTCTGTTTTGTAATTTGCATGGTAGATAGAAGATCTTATCTGTAACTGGGATAAGTTTAGACTTTATTTCAAACTTCATTTTCAGAATATGGAATGCGTGATGTAACAGCACGTTATGCTTCCAAATATCTGACACCTGCATTTCGACGATTGCGGGTGAACCAAGACTGGTGGAATGATACAGTAGAGGTTATTGTTGACCTAAAGCACTTATCATGGAACATTGTAATTCTTTGAATTCTTTTTACAACTTACCACTAACTTTTAGTTATATCAGAGTAGAAATGAAATGCGTGAGCGACTCGAAGATATTGCAATCCAGGAATATCTCTTCTCCAAACCAAAACCAGCATCAGTAGCAGAATACAAAAATCACCCATTGTAAGTACATAGTTTCTTTTTTTATTATATAACAGAAGACTATTTAAATAAATTAGATCTTAAATCATTCAGTAACTGGATAGCGTCAGCACTGAATGCGTAGCATGCTGATTTATAACTTCAAATATTGTAGTCGAATAAGCCAAATCTAAATGATAGAAATATGGCGAGTTATCATCGTTTGGAAGTATAAATTTTATGTTACTCTAAATATAAGATATTTTATGTAATTGTTTAGTGACAAAAAATGTGGAAGATTTAGTAATGTTTATTGTTTTTACCCTTTATTAATTAAGGCATTGGCACAAAAAATCGTTATTTCACGGATTCATTTCTCAATTTTTCTTTTTTAGGTATGTATTGGAAAAGGATTTATCCAAATATGAAGCAATATATCCAGAAAATCAACAACCTGTGGGGCAAATTAAGGAATTCAATATCTATCCAAGAAGTTCAGTTCATAGACTTGATGGTACTATAAACTGGATGAAGCAACTTCGATCGATTAAAGTGAATTCAATCAATTTTGTAAAATGCTTGCAAAATCTTTTTTGCTTTTTTTTGTTATATTTTAATTTTATCATATTACAGCCTAACGAAAAGCCATATAGAGTTGTACAGAAGAGGTCCTGTAGTCGTGCGTCATCAGAATATGGTGCACCGAAAACTGTTGATTTGTACGGTCGATGGCAAACGATGCCATATGTCACCCCGAAAATTGTTGATGTAAAAATTTTAATTTTTTGTTGTCTTTTAATAGTAACTAATGAAAGTAGGTGAAAGAAAAGATAATTCTCAATGCTTCTATTTGTAATATGAACTTCGAACTCTGTATCTTATTTCACTAAACTATTCCGTTATAATTTTTACTGCTTTTTTCTTCACTTTTTTAAAAACAATTTTAACAATCAATATGACATATTTATATGAAGAAACAAGGTTAATTGTGTAAATGAATTAGTCAGATCTCAGATTTCCTCTTTTCATTTCTGCTTTCTCAGGGTCGTGTGCCTTGCAATGAATTTGGTAATATATATGTCTATCAGAGCAGTATGGTACCAGATGGTTGTGTACATTTGCAGCTGAATGGATTGGTAGCTATAGCTCGCCAGCTTGGTATTCATTGTGTTCCGGCGGTTGTGGGATGGAATCACTGTAGAGGAGGCACTCATCCCATGTCAGTTGATTGTTCGTCCATGAGGCTTGAAGTTTTCAAGGCTGTTGGTTAAGATTATTGCTAAATGGTTAAGCTTTAAAAAAATACCACTCTTTCAAAACAGGAAATGCAATTTATATATATAACTGTTAGAAGCTAACAGTTATATTTTTCTCTGTTTTCCAAAAAAAAGCTAAAAAAATATTCTTTAGTTCTGCAATTTTATTCTCAATATTTGTGAGGTAATATCAAGGATTTTCTGCTGTAACTTTCCAAAAAAAAATTTGATAACCTTAGATTGATGTAGGTAGTATCAATTGGATTTGATATGTGCCGTAAACCTGAAGTATGAAGAGTTTGGTTGATTAAATTACGTGAGTCATTCTTCCTAATTTTGATAAACGTACTAGTGGAACCAACTTATCTATCTAAAAGTAGTTGCAGTCTCGACGGTTGCGTAGTTTTGAAAGAGCATGAAAATGAACTTCGAGAAGCTTGGTTGAAGCAGTATGATAAAAAGAAAATGGCTGCGAAACTGGTTGGTTAAACAGCTTTTTACTCTAGGATTTCATTTTCTGCTTCTCTCAAAAAAAGAGGCGGAACTGAAACAAGAAAAAAGCTACAATTATTGTGAATATAAAATTTCCAGAAACGAACACAGCGAGCTTTGAAAAACTGGCGGAGGTTAATGAAGGGATTGCTAACGTTGAAAAAAGTGCGCGCTAAATTTGCTTCCAAGGATTCACGTTTGTTGGTAGGATTTGCTGTTTCTATGTTATACAGTTCATTATACTCTATTATGTTGTGCAATTTACTGCTGTAGTTTTTGTCACTTTTGCAAGGATATGTTATTCTTTTTAAGTATTGTTCGTTTTTTGGGTTGATATTTGTTAAAAAATTGGAAAACTTTTTTTATTATATTCCGTTTCTATCGTGAATTCAAGGACTAATTCAATATATGCTCTAGCTTTCCCAAATAATTAACAAGTTTTATAATTAAATAGCAGTCATTTTTTGATTTGAGTGGACTATAAACGCTGTATTATTGCTTTCACCTACGGATCATTCATTTAGTCTATTAATAATTAGATAGAACATCAACCATTTTACTTTTACTGCTATTTTAAAATTTTCCGACGCATATTCAGTTATTCAATTTACAGCATGTTGACGAAAAGTTGGAGGATAATGAAAAAGTTGAGAAGGACACGACAATAATAACTGATAATGCAGAAGCATTTGCTTGGCCGCCAACTGTATATAGTTTGCCACATTTTAATCCGAAATCATAATTGATTTATGCTGACAATCATTGAAGATAAATATCGGCAAACATCTAAATTTCAAAAAATGAAATCAATTATTTCTCCCTCCTCTCCCAAAAAAAAAATCTCAAAATATCATAACTTTTGAAATCCAAATAAATTTTTTTTTAAAGATTTTTCAGTTTTTTGTTTAAATCTTTTACATTTTTTTAAGTGTATAAATTGTTTCTTAACCATTTTCTATAGTATTATTATTTTTTTCTTTTTTTTAAAGAAGTTATCTTCCCCTGGAATTACATTTTAATATGTTGACCTCATTAGTATGTGTCATCTCATTGCACTTTCTTTGAAATGAAATTTTGAGAATACGGACAATTTTTCGCTTTATTATTTAATTTTAAAGCTAATTTCTTGTTTATATGTATATAATGCGTTGCTTTTTTATCTTATACTTTACCATTTTATATTTTCCCATCTTATACTTTCTCTTTCTCATTTTTATCTTATACTTTCCCATTCACTTCTCCTGTTTAGAAATGTATAGGAATTGTACCCGTTATGTTAGTAAATTTTGCTTATTTCTTATCATGGTAATCGTTTCATTATTTAAATTTAAAGCTAAAAAATTTCTTGCTTTTATCTATATAGTACATTGTTCTTTCATTTTATACTCTTCCCATTTTGGTTAGTTTCATTTCTCCTGTTTAGAAATATATAAGAATTCTATCAGTCAATTTTTTGACTAACATAACGGGTAAGTTATATCTTCTTTTATCGTGGTAATTTTTGCTTGCCTTTGAAGTAATTCTGTTTTCAAATTCATATACAGTTATTTTTTTCTTGAACAATAACAGTGCATCATACATTGCTATATTTTTTTTATGGAAAAGTAAATAAAAATTGCTGCAAAAACAATAGTATTGATCGAATCAGCTCCATAATTTATCAAAATATTCAAATTCAAATTTCAGGAAATAAAATAATACGTAAAATTGGATAGCTTAGAATCATGAGAATCCAAGCAAAACATTTGTAAAAACTTTTTGTGATAGTGGAAAGTATGATATGATTAAGAGAATTTTAGTTCAGTTGGCGTTTTTTTTTTTTTTTAAACTGTCTTAAGTAATAAAGAAACTGCTCGTGGAATAATTCATTATTTGTTGAAGTAATCTATTAATGGGTATGGATAAAGAAGTGCGGAAAAAAAAAACTTTTGCTAATTAATTTGAACCCACCGATCAGTTTTTGATTAATTTGAGTCAAACAATCATTGACAACAATGGGAAATTGAATTGCATGGCGGGACTTCGCTAAATTTAAATTTTTGAATAAATTTTTTTTGTTTTCCTATAAGCAGAAATAGTTCATGTAATGCATTCAGTTATTTATAGCAGATGAGTTTTGTCTATGTGTATGATTGATTTGGAAATGAATAAGGCAAGAGGGGGTCAAATTGAGGTCAAATGCTATTGTTTTAAACTTTGTTTGATATTTTGTTCCTTTGAAATATAATGGAAAATAGAAATATTCAATCTTTTTCGTTAATATTTCTCATTTATATACTTTTAAATACAAGTAATTCTTTTGTTGAAACATTCAACTAAAAGAATTACCATTAAGAAAAGCAATCAAATGCTACTTGAAGTTAAGCTAAAGTCAAATTTTGTTATTCAATCTTTGACACTTAATATCTTTCAAAAAATCGTCCTTCTCTTGAATACTAATAGTTGAATCCTATCATCTGTTAATTAAGATGATCGATTTTTTTATTTGTCTGTTTCTTACGTGATTCTTTACGTTTGATTTCGTAGTTTACGTGATTTGCAAATTTTGATTTTTATGTATTTTTTTCTTCTATGATCTAAAAGTAAGATTCTATTGTACAAATGTAAAATGAAGCATGTGACAACATAACTAATATTTTTTTTGTTTCGTGATATCTGAGTGTATGGAAAATGGCAATTGCTTCATCAACTAATACTTTGGTCAGTGCGTTGAAAAAAGGAGACACTTCTCAACGAGTTACAAGAAGAGAGTCTGAATTCTTAAGTCCTAAAAGCCCGTTTTATAAGTAAGTTTCTATTTGTCTATTTCCAAATATTCCACCTTGGACTAATAAAACTTGTTTTTGTCATTGTTAAAATATATTTTATCCCTTCCAATTCCACAGTCTTTTAAAGCAATCTCAAAAAATGTTGGATTGGTGTAGAATTATTGCAGCCGAGAATTCCGACTGAGTGACTTCGAAATTGGTCGACCATTAGGGAAAGGCAAATTTGGCAATGTTTATCTGGCTCGCCTCAAAGGCATCAATTTCATTGTTGCTTTAAAAGTATATCATTTTTATTTTAAATATTTTTAAAGATAATAAGCAAACATCACGAAATAAAGAAGCAAGTTTCTAGGCTTGATTAATTTAAATAAACTTTTCTTATTGTTTTGGTTTGCAATGATAATATTGCAATTTCAATGCCAAATTTTTGCATACTCATTTTCTAAAATAACTTTTCTAAAAGATTCTGTTCAAATCGCAACTTATCAAAAATGGCGTGGAACATCAGTTACGTCGCGAAATTGAAATTCAAGCTCATTTACGACACCCACATATCCTCCGTATGTACAATTATTTCTATGATGAAAAGCGTATCTACCTCATACTGGAATATGCGGCTGGAGGTGAGCTTTACAAAGAGTTGCAGAAATGCGGCCATTTCGATGAAGAACGTACTGCCAAGGTATTTTTTCGTATTGCCTAAATTTATGAGTTATTTTTGGTTCAGTTATCTATGAATAACCATGTTTTTACGCACCACTGAAGCAGATTTTTGCTTCGACAAATAATGCGATTATAGAAGTGCTTTTAATATGAAGGATGAAACAGTGAGTCTGCTTGAAAATATCAAGAGTACCCATATTTCTCTAGTGGCACATATTTTAAAATTTTTTAGAAATTAACTAGCTATGCGCAGATTAATGCGCTTCGAATGATCAGCTGAATTTAATAATTAAAATATTATTTTTGAACTTTATTTCTCGAGAATGCGTTATTATGTTATCTTTTTACGTTATATTTTGTTACCATTCATGGCTTTTTACAGTTATACATTCATTTATTCAGCTTATGTTTCAAATGGCAGATGCACTGTCCTACTGTCATGACAAAAAAGTTATACATCGCGATATAAAGCCTGAGAACTTACTTTTGGGAATGTTTGGTGAATTGAAAATTGCCGATTTCGGGTGGAGTGTTCATGCTCCATCTTCCAGGTTTGCCCAAAAATTCCATTTATTCTCAGATTTATAAAATTCTAATTGGAACTTTCCAATTTTTACAATGTTTAATTCTTGTTTAAGGCGAGAAACAATGTGCGGCACTTTGGATTATTTGCCACCCGAAATGGTACGAGGCGAGAAACATGATGATAAAGTAAGCCACAAATTAAGCTAGAGTCGGCTTTTTTTTGCAGAAAACTCTTTCGCGGTCTCTTTTCATTCTTCTTTTCCTCAAATCGTTTCACATTTGTAATGCATTCTCACTACTTATATTCCATTTTTTTTTCTTGAAGTGATGCTTTGATCACTCACACCTTTCATTCAATACAAAATTCTATATTTCAGGTTGATCTATGGTCGTTGGGTGTTCTCTGCTATGAGCTACTAGTTGGTAAACCACCGTTTGAAAGTAAAACGCACAGTGAAACTTACAAACTTATTGCCAGCGTAAAATATAAATTCCCATCTCACGTTTCTGAAGGAGCCAGGGATTTGATCACCAAAGTTTGCTCTTACAGCCGCACTTTCCTCTGTGAAATTAGTTAGATAAAGGAAATAATGAAGACTATAGAAGTCATATGCAACAAAATTAATTAATCGATGTACTATTTTTTAATTTATGTACTGTGAATTAATTAATCGATACTATCAATTTTTTTTTTTTTTGAAATTCACTTGTAATCATTAAGATTATACTTACAGTTATTGCTGAAAGATCCTGCCGCACGTCTTCCCTTAAAAGACGTTCTGAAGCATCCGTGGATTCGTCAGTACATTTGTAAAGAGTGATATGTATGATTTTTTTTTTTTTTTTTGGAATACCTTCC
Organism: Mansonella perstans; assembly: GCA_037074765.1. NCBI lineage: Eukaryota > Metazoa > Nematoda > Chromadorea > Rhabditida > Onchocercidae > Mansonella > Mansonella perstans. Next base: position 96,469 of record JBAMDO010000108.1, read on the forward strand.
TCTTAAATTACAATTCTATTTATGCTATGATTTGTGATAACATCAACAATTTCTTATTTTTTGTTGACTCATTTCACATTTCTGACAGTCCATTATATATTTTCAGTCTGCTGTTGTCATTTTATGTATTTTCATGGCTAAGATAGTTCAGAATTGATCATAACAAAATTTTGTTTTCCTATAAGCAGAAATAGTTCATGTCTCGATAAATGAAGCTTTGGTTTTTTTTGCTGACTCACATTCGACATTTACAAATAACAAATTTACTATCAATAATAATTTTTTTTTGAATTTTTATCTCATATTTGTTATGTTAATTTGATTAGAGGCCAGGATAAATATCCAGTATAATTCTTTTTTTTTATTAAATGGAGCAATGTAAATAGGGTTGTATATGATAAATTATACAGCACAAACTTTCATTTCGGGAAGAAAAAAGTAGTGATAGATATATTGAATCAATTGAAATAGATCCGATTTTCAATGTTGAAATAATCTTGACGTATAACATGATTGTATGTGATGAGTTAATGATGAGTTAAAATTGTGAAAAGATATCAAAGCTGATTTGAATTCTGTATGTCTGAGCTTGCCATTAAATGATCATATTTCATGTTATCTGTCCATATATTTTGAATTATCCTAAGTAAAATATTACAGGAACTTGTATTTTTTGCTTAATAAAGTCAAAAAGTAACTGAATTGGCTAGTAGGACTGGAATAGAAAAGAAATGAAAGTTAATTTGCAGAAAACTTATAAGGAAATTTTAGAAATGATTTTTTTTTAATATCAAAAGCAAAGCATACACACAGCAAAAATCCCGCATAATCATATAAAATATTGAACCAGTGTTATTCATCACTGGTTAATTAATTCTAATTAATGTCACTAATTGCAATTTTTTATTTCTATTTCATTCATCATGATCATCTTTTCATTTTAACTTTGCATCCTCGCTAAATATTAACATATTATACTGTAATGGATATAGTATTATCTTTTTAGCTTCTTGTATAAGCGCTTAAGAATAAGCCTTTTGTAGTGCAACTATCGAAAAATAATCAAGTAATTATTAAAAGAATATTGAAAGAAGGCCAATACTGTCTGCAAAATTTATGCAAACAATAGAACTTAGAGAATGATTCCTTCAGAAAGTAGCAATTTGAAGGATTACTCTGGAAAGTAGGGAGCTGGAAGAATGATTATTTCAGGACGTGTGGATTTGAAGAATGGTTACTTCAGAAAATGGAAATTTGAAGAATGATTCCTCTAAATTTAATTAATTTTTCCACAATAATTTAAAAGAAAAATTTTAATTTTAGAAATAAGATAAAATAATTAAGTTAAATCTTGCAGGAAACAGAACTAAATTGAATTCTGATTAATTTTCTGATTAAAATTTTACCCTAAAGGAGCAAAGGAAAAGAAGTTTTGTACTATGAAAAAATCAAAAAAACCAAATGTTATCATGAAAACTTTATTCTACATAAAAATTGTTATTTGAAAAAAAAACAACAATACAGTATGCTATGATGATTATTTGATAGAAAAATTTACATATCAAATTTCATTCATTTCAATTTTACATGCAACCACTGCTGTTTCGCAAATCATTTAGATATTTCAGATCTTGTACTACATTATTAGATCAATTTTCCATTGCGGAAATCGAAATGATTGAATTTAATTCGGATTGAAATCGAAATGATTATTTGAATTGACAGGAAGGAAACGACAAAATAGTGATAATTGTGTGTATGTGTGTGTGATTTGTTGAAAAATGAACGAAACAACAGTTTGAATTTGGGTAGACGGATGATGATAAATCCTTTTTACCCAAATTCAGTGGGAATAGTATTTTAGACAATGATATTTTTGTGTTATTAATTTAGGGGTGCAATAGACGTGGGAAAAAGGGAAGGGATTGATACATGTGATAATGCAATATGACTACATCTTTGTTTGTGAAATTTAAAAGAAAGAAAAATGATGAAAGTTCGGAATGTGTATAGGAGGTAAAGATCATTTCAATTAATATTACATCTTTCAATCTTCTAATAGTTACTATTTATAGATGAGCAAAGAAAAGAATAAGTAAATAAGTAAGCGAATGACTTGCTGATATTTTTTCAGATCATTACTTTTTGATGTAAATTAAAAGTTTTACCTATTAATGACTCTCATTCGATTATACCTAATTCATTGATTTGACCTATTCATTCATTTTAAATTTCTGGAATTCTCACTTCTCTTTTCTTTGTTTTACTTTTCTCTTCGTTTTTATTTTTGTTCATTTTTGTATTTCGTTTTTGTTTTATTTTCATTTAGATACAGACGATAAATTCTCACTTTGAAATCTGAAATTTGAAAAACTTTTTTTTCAGAAACTTTGCAAACTATTTGTTTGTCACAATTTGATCAGAGTATTATTATCATTGCTACGAATTATTCTACACAAATCTAATTGTTGAATAAAAACTTTCTATCAATTCTATCAAAAATATCACATCAGTGCTGATGACAATAATTTTTCTATTACTTTTACTAATTGCAATAATCACTGATGCAGAGGGTTTGTTTTTTTTTTGAAAAATTTCTAAAACCGTTTCACTGAATTGTTGTAATGACTAGGAGGATTTTAGCTGTTCCCGATGTTTCCCGAAACCATTTTCAAATTCCACTATACATTTATCAGTTCACTGAATTAACAGTAGGGAGGTCAAAAAATTTTCAGGATCTCTTTCTTCAGAAGCCTATTTTAGACATGTGAATGCCTCATAAGCAGTGTCAAGATTTCCCAATGTCGTAACAACTTTAAAATAGTCAGAATAAGTGATCTGAATACTCGGTTTCTAGCTGATGAACAACTTGTTGATGTTAGTCAGTAATATTTTAGCCAAAGAATTTTCGCAAATCTTTTTGGAATTTTCCAAAATGTCTTTTTGTTTTGATTGTGTAGGGTATGATTATTTTAGAAAGTTGTTTGTAAAATTAGGTTAAATTTAAACTTTTGGTTTTCAAAACTGAAGATTTTTTTATTTTTAAGTTAATAGAATTTTTGAGTTCTTGATGTGTTTTATTTGTTTTATTGTAGTTTTTTTTTCCATTTTTATATTTCGTTCTAGTTTTTTGAAGCGGGACCCTTTGAAAAGTTGTATTACGATATGTTTGGGTATTTTGTTCATAAGATGTTATATTTCTTTGAGTATGCATGTAAAGAGAATTTCATTTCTAACATTATTTTTCCGATTTTTTTTCCAAATTAAATATCAAACAAATTTGTTAATTCTACTCAAAATTTTCATTTGAAAAAAAAAGGAAAGTGTAAATCGTTGGGAAAAGTTCTTGGAAAAATGTTTGTTAGTTAAATAATTTATCATCTTTAAGTTTTTATGATTCTCGCAGTAATTAACAATTGTAAATTAAAATTAGTAGTGTGCGATTAATTAATTACAATGCGAATTACAATGTGACAAATTACAATAAAAAAAAACCACAATGGAAATAAAATTACAATTAATTACAATGAAAAAAAATTGCAACTAATTACAATGAAACGGCCTGAACGTAAATTATAGACGTAAACAAGTATGACTTTTTTTGTGAATTTATATCAATTTGTACAACTTTGTTATCAAATCTTATCAAGTTAAATCAAATTACTATTGAATGAATGTTAAATTTTGGCAAACATGAATTTGAATAATTTTTAGACAGCAGAAAACTCGGTCAAAGTTAAAAAAACAACCAATAATTGTTGTTCCATGAAATTTTTACTGAAATATTTAGGCAGTAAAATAAGTTCATGTAACAATCATTATTTATGTAAATTATAAATTTGAAAATATAGAGAATTCATCAAGTTTATTTTTAAATCGATGGCTTTTGAAAATGTATCAAATTCGAGAAGCTTAACAAACAATTCAGCTTATCAATTACATGGAACAATTAGCACTGGGTATTCTGTAGAGATAACATTGAGAGATCTTAGAACAAATTTATCTAACAACATCCGATCATCTCTAATTTAAATATAGCAATTATCACAGATGGTTTATCTTTAAGCATAGAAAGACTACCGAAATTCTTAATTAGTAGTACTGAAATCCTTAATTAGTGATTTTTTGTTTTTCTTTTCAGCTGATAACTGCTTTGTTTGCATCATCTTTTTTTTTATCTTTTACTTAGCATTACTTAGAGCTGTTGAAATGAAATGTTAAATTTATAATCAATTTCATTTATCAACAATTTGTAAAAAACATAAATCATTTCATCTTAATTAATTGCAATGATTAATTTGAAATTCTTAAAAGAAATGAACAAAAAAAGCGCACACACAAATTTTGAACTTTTTACAGTTACATTTTAACGTTTATATGTGTTAAATAACGAATACATAAGCCTATCGTTTGATTAATTAGAAAGATTGCAAAATTTAATTAATTAAGCATTTGATATTTTTAATAATATTAATGATAGACCTTGAATTCGTCAAAATTTTAAATAAAATTTAGGTGCAACAGATATTGAAGAAAATAATAAAATGGGATTGGCAAATAATGATCAATTAACACCATTGCTGAATAATGTAATCGATGATCAAAATGGCATTACTATAATCGATGATCAAAATGGCATTACTGTAAACGATGAGTTTAGTATATTTAACAATGAAACCTCTGATATATTTACTATTGGTAAAATTCCTTTTACATTCAATGAATTGGATGAATTAGAAGACAGTGTTACTGTCTCAAGCAACTCTACTGCACTTATCGAAAATTCAAATCTCGAGACGAAAAAGGCATTAACGACAAATCAATTGGACAATTCTCAAAGTTTGAAAGAAATCGGAAAAGTTGAAAAGGAAAGTACTTGTCATAACAAACAAAAGCTTTGCAAGTTTTGGGCAACAATTGGTGAATGCAAAACAAATAAGAAGTGGATGGAAATTAACTGTCCGGTCGCATGTGGTATATGTCAAAGTAAACATTTCTTTTTTTTCCGTCCTTTTGTCATTAATTAAATTATTCCGGTAAGGAATGGTATCTAAATGGGTACCAACCATATAGATATTGCAATCACGTGCTACGTAATGATATCTAAATAGATACCAACCATACAGGTACTATAATCATATGGTACCTAATGATACCTAAATAATATCAATCATATAGATAACATTATTATCGATCCAGCAGTACAGAAAAGATTTCATTAAGAAATGCTTTTTTTTTCATTTTCATCTGTTAGAACTATTATTATTTAATAGAGTAGAAAATCAAAAATTTTTCTAATGCTTATAGTTTTGGTTTTACTTTTTTGACAGACAAATTAAAAGTTAACGGTTTTTCTTTTTTTTTTGCCAAATTATTTCGAATATAAATTCTTAGCCAGAAAAAATATATTATAGTTAAACTTTAAATAATTTAGTAATTTTGAATTATTGAAAAGAAATTAAAAATGTGAAAGTTTGAAGGAGAGAGAAAATTTTATACAATAAACTATTAAAATTCAAATATATATGAAGTTTTATGAGTGTTGTTTAATTTTACCAAAATTACTGAAATAAAATGTGTGTACAATTGGTATTGATTAATAATTTATTTTATTAGTAAATTTGCACTTGAACAGCTGATTTTTTTTTTATAAAGATGTAAATTCATAAGTTAAACTTGTAATTTTATACAAGAAAATAATAAAAAGAAAAAATTTGCACTTTTTCCTTAATTAATCAACTTTTATCATAACGCTGTTGGTGTGTTGCTTTTTGCATAACTTGCAAATTCAACTTTATTAGCTGCTGAAAGATGCACGAATAAGCATGCATTATGTTCATTTTGGTCATCCAGTGGTGAGTGTGAAATAAATGCCGTATGGATGAAAGCTAATTGTCCTCAATCATGCATGCTTTGCAATGGCACTCATTTTAATTTCCGTAAGTTTTTAATGACTGAACTAATTGACTAAAATATTTCAATCAAACAATATCAATTAAGACTCGGTTGAAAATTTTAAAAGTTAAATTAATTGGCTTAAAAGAATGCTATCATTCTTTCATTCATTTTCTATTTTCATTTTTTTTCAATCGGTAATGATAAATTGAAAGGGAGCACTTAAGAAAAGAGAAAAAACTAATTTAAAACTTTAATGGTAAATTAAATTTTAAATCATAATTGGCTAAATTATTTTGTCTAATAATCTTTTTCAAAAATCTTGTTAATTAATTATGAATTCATTTTTTTTTCCTCTTTTTAATTTTGCAGATGATGCAAAAATTTCCGATTTTTTGACAAAAAAAAAGGAAGATTGTCCCATTATAACTATAGAAGGTTAAAATTTAATATTTATTATTAATTATTACAAAATAAAATGTTTTGTTTTTCTTTCTCTTTTGCTTTTTTTTTGGAAAAAATTCATCCATTTTTTTAATTTGATTAATTTTTGAAAAAAAAAAATTTTTTTTTAACAGATACATCTATACGTCGTACTCTATCAATCGGTGATGTGCGCAAAAAAAATGCTCGGTTTGGATGTGTTACAGAATTAGAACAAAATGACTGCAAAAAAAATTTATGTTATCATCTAAGATTTCGAACTTTTGATGGTACATGCAATAATTTTAAATCACCGCAAAATGGCGCCGCATTTTCACCATATATTCGATTGCAAGAACCGCGATACGATAACGAAGTCAATGAACCAATATGTTGGTTTCATCACATTTACATTGATGGATGATTAACACAGAATTAATTATTTTAAGACTACGCTTAGAAGTTAATTATTTATACATGTATGCTTAGGCCTGTTTAGACTAGGCTTAAAAGTTTAGTCACCCCATAATTGACTGCAAGAGTCACAATACGATAACGAAATCAATGAATTAATACGTCGGCTTTTATCACATCGACATGATGGATGATTAATATAGAATTAATTATGTTATGGCCAGGGTCAAAAATCAAATATATTTATATATATTTAGGCTAAGTATAAGCATGCTTAGGCTAGACTCCGAGATAGCATATTTTTCTGTTATCGACGAAGTCCTCTATTATGTTTATCAATAGAGATGAATAATTTGGAATGAAGATTTATTGAATTAGACAAGCAGGATTTGTTCTTTATATAGAAAATTAAAAGAATTGAATATTACGAATAAAATGGGTCATTTTTTGATTGAGCTTGCCTAACTTTTGATTACTTGTTTGTTGCGAAAAAAAGATCGCAAAAAAAAACTGAGATCCAAAATACTTCACTCTATCGTTCATATAGTGGGAATGATTAGAAACATTCAATCATGAAATATAAAATTAATTATTAGGTTAAAAAGAATTTACACATGAATTAGTTTTTAATATTCCTACAGCACATATCCTTTTAATAGATTGCAAGATAACAATATAGTAATTTTTTTGCGCTAGAGTAATCCTGTGAGATTTTTGCAAAAATGCAACCTCATAATAAGTTTTTGATCAGTGGGATCAAATTGGATCTTAATTACAATAATTAACAATTACCCACTTAATTTGATTAATAAACCGAAAGATCCGGATAAATGATTCATTATTTAGGCTTAAAGCCTTATTTTCAATTTTTTTTTCTGTACAACCAAACATTTATCTGGAAGTGTTATAAATAACTTTTTTTACTAAAAATTTCGGTATCATCTATTTCGTTTTTCGGCCTTATGATTTCTCTTGGACAAAATATTTATATACAGATGTTAACGAAATGAGCCAGAACGAGTGCATTAAATGATAGCATAACAAAATTTTGAGCTAATCCGTTTCAGACGATAAAATCAAGATAAATACTTCGTATTCAAAAGATCAGCAGATTCTCTTTGTATTGCAGCATCAATACGAAAAACGCGACCATTAGCACGAGAAGCATCACGTTTAATTCTTACGTCAGATGCACAGGTAAATAATTCATTCAATTATTCAAATAATTGCATACTTGTCTACTAACTTTTACGTGACAATTTTCTGATGTTTTTTTGTGATAAGCATTTAAAAGGGAAATAATTTTAATTTAAGGTCGCGAGAAAAAAAACAAGAGAAGACAATGAAAAAAAAATTCTTAAGTCAGAATAACATTAACTTTACATGATAATTTTTGATATGATTTAGTATGAAATTAAAAAGATCATGCAGAAGTTCATCATAAGAACAAAATATTTTTTCAAATTAATCAGAGAGAATATTGAAAAATTTAATTTAACAGTATAAAATTAAAAAAGTCACGTAAAAATTCATTGAGATTTTCCAAGATTATTATTAAATTCATGTCGTTTCTTTGCGAATATGAGTAAAAAATTTATGCAAACTTCCTTTTAGATTCCAACCGATTCAAATGCCTTACTAATGCAATGGGGCCAATTTTTGAGTCATGATATGGCTAAGACAACAGTTCTAAATAATCAAGAATGCGCATCTTGTAAACCTAATTCAAAATGCACCAATGCTTTTTTATCAAAACATGATCCAACGTAAGTAAATGTTCCGAAAAGAAAAATCTAAAATTTATGCCTCCAAATCCCCGCCTGATTCTTTGGTCTAATAAGATTGTTTGATAAGGTAAAAGTTTTAATTATTTATAATATTTCATTATTATCAAATATATATTTTGTAATGGATAAATTCAATTACTTTAATCTCTACCATATCCTAATTTAGAATATTAAAATAATGATAACTTTACTAATTTTGCTAAATGTGTAATGTCAGAAAAGATTAATTAACTGATGGCGATTCATTAGGTTTGGCCGTTTTCAATGTTTACCAATAGCTAGATCAACGCCGCTATGCGGTACTGGGCAATTTATTCCCCGTGAACAATATAACGAAAATTCGGCATATATCGATGGTTCAATGGTAAAATTCTTAATCAATTTTTGCAGGAATAAATTTCAAAACTCTTAATAAGGAATTTCACATATCAAACGTTTTATTAGATTTATGGTTCTTCCGACTTGGATCAATTCATGTTCCGGCAAGGAGCATTTATGAAGACACAAATTATTCGAGACCGTACTTTTCCTCCGATCGATAAAAATCAAAATGTGATCGCTGGTGATGATCGAGCCAATCTATTTGTCGGTTTAACTGCGCTTCATGTACTTTTTGTTCGAGAACATAACAAGTATTTTTGAATCATTCTGTAACCTCTGACCTTGTCATTAATTTCAACTCGGAGTAGTGATTTTATTTATTTTATAACACCATAGGCACTCAGTTTTGAAAAAGTGCAAAATTTCAACGTGAAAATTCTAAGTTATATCTTGAAATAAGTTTTATCTAATAATATTTCAAAGTTTCGTATGCAATTTACAAAATGATTTTCAATTCAAGGACCAATCAGTTATTAATTAATTTTTTTAAAGATCTGATTGAGAATACTGCTAATGCTGTTGGGATATTTGAGGATTGCAAAAGTATTGCAAAAGTTAAATGAAAATTGGGATCAGGAACGACTTTTCCAAGAGACACGGCGAATTATTGGAGCCACCATACAACATATTACATATGAAGTATGTCTGTAATTATTCATTATTATCATCATCATCATTATCACTTTTTTCATTGTCATTACAAATCGTTATCAGTAATTGCTATCATCAAAATGATGTTTAGCAGTGATGATAAAATGATGAAAGTGCTTGAGAATAGAATTAAAAATTCTAATTGTCAAATATGGTTGAGTCGTAAAGTTGAATAAGTTGTTGTGCAATTTCTAGGAATATTTACCTCGTATATTAGGCCGTAAATTTAATAAACTAATTGGTGATTACGAAGGTTATGATGAAAATGTGGATGCAACAATTAGTAACGAATTTACTGGATGTGCATTCCGATTTGGGCATGGAATGATACAGGTATGAAAATTTCTACGACTAGCTTAGTTGCAAAGATATATTTTCATATTTAAACATTCTTTAAAAATTTTTTAATAAACCAAAAAGTGCTGTTAATAAACCAAAACTGAAAGACAAGAGAGAAGGAAAAAATTTTTAATGCGATCTAAGCTTGGGATCAGTGCATCAAATTCTTCATGCTTATCTCCAGTCCGAGCTCTGGGCTTTCCACAGCGCCGTCGAAGAACTCGACTGCAAGTGGGACAAGAGCTTAACCCCACTCATGCTCAAACATTGAGAATTCCGTATATATTGGAAATAACCATATCAGGTTGATAGATAGATTCGTAGCGATAATTTTGGATACAATTATATCAGGCTAATAAATTGATTCGGAATAACTTTTACTGATGCTTGATTTTTTTTTTTAATTAATTAATTGAGATATTAAAATCATTTTTTTGTAAAAAGAAATCTTATTTGAAGTTTTAAAAATTCATCGCAATTTTTTTTTGGAGAAAAAAGATTAAGCAATGCATATTTTAGTAGAGTGATCGATTTTCAGGAATTTTATCCGTTTCTTGACGAGAATTTTCATCGTATCGGTGGCATACCATTTATCGATGGCATGTTCAAAACTATCCATTTGTTTGCGCACGGAATTGATCCAATTATTCGTGGCTTGATAAGTTTACCAGCAAAATTGCCACAAAGGTAAGTAAGTGATAAAAAGAATTATGCAAAATTTTCAAAGACTCTCGAGGAAGTGTGTAGAAAAAAAGTATTTCTGAAAAATTTCATGTACTTTTAAGTAAAAGTAATAACTGTTACTTTCAAATTACAAAATGATAAAATGTTTAAATTAGCTTTAATAGCAATAACTCTTATCAGCTTATAATTTATTTTAATTAATTAGTTTCAATATATCAGTTAAATTGGTAAAATTATCCTTTACAGACTTACGCCATCAATAACTGAACGGATATTTGGCAATTCTGACCTAGGTTCTATTAATATTCAACGTGGGCGTGATCATGGAATACCTGGATATGTTGTTTGGAGGAAATTTTGTAAAATGCCAGCAGTGAAAACATTCGATGATCTTAATACAACAATTAGAAATCCAATTTTACGTTCAAATTTAAAAATTTTATATGGGCAAGTTGGTAAGCAGTTACTAAAATATCGACAAACATTAATCAAGTACTCATTATAATCTTTTTGAAACACGAGATCATTGTGAATAGTATTTAATCTAACGATATTGTTGCAGTTGTAGAGATATGCAAGCCGTAAATAGAACACGTAAATAATAATTGTCCCTTCTCAGGTCTAAATATTTCATGACATCAGGTCTAAAATAAAGGCCTCAAAAAGACCATTTGGATAATTTCCTATAGAATGCCTTTTTTAAAGCATTTGGTTATAAGTAAAATCTGAACAGCCTTAAATTTTATTAAAAAGATTTCATTTAAACAGAAAATATTGATTTATATGTCGGTGGCGTATTGGAAGATCCATTAGATGATGCTTTTATTGGTCCTACTTTGGCATGTATTATTTCGGAGCAATTTAAAAGATTACGAGACGGTGACAGGTAAGAGAGGAAAATTTGAAATTTCAAATTATTTTTATTGCTCCACTGAAAAACAAAATCCAAAAACTTCACTTAATTAAAATAATTCATAGATAGCGTCTGTTTTTTTTCTTATCAGGTTTTTCATCTAATTTGTCAATTTTAATTAATTTTCTAATAATCAATTAATTGTTGAATAATTTATAAATCTTTTTCTTATAGATTCTATTATGAAAATTCGGAAATTTTGACAAAATCCCAAATCGAGGAAATAAAAAAATTCAGTCTTGCAAGAATAATTTGTGATGCGGGTGAAAATTTTCGACAAATACCGTTAGAAGCATTTAATCAAAGTGACAAAATTAATTTGATACCATGTGATAAGATACCATCCCCAAACTGGAACCTTTGGAAAGTTGATCAAAAATAAAAATTATATCATTAATTTAAAATGTTACATCTTCAAAACTCTCTTTTTCTCTTTTTCTCTTTCTCGTTGTTAAAAAAGTACGGAATTTCTTTCTCGAAATATTTTTTATCGACTTTTTGCTGTCGATTAAAGTATTTTCAAGGAAACTTCCGGAAAGATGATCAGAAATAAAAATTATATCATCAATTTAAAATGTTACACCTTTCAATACTCTCTCTCTCTTTCTCCTTGTTAAAAAGTTAAGGAATTTTTTTTTGAAATATTTCTGGTCGACTTTTGGCTGTTGATTAAAGTATTTTCAAGGAAACTTCCGGAAAAATGATCAAAAATAAAAATTATATCATTAATTTAAAATGTTACATCTTTCAATACTCTTTCTCTTTCTCCTTGTTAAAGAAATTTTTTTTTTTGGGAGGAATATTTTTGGTTGACTTTCCGCTAATCGATTAAAGTAATTAAAAAATTAAAACTAATCGATTAACGCTAATCGATTGTTAAAGTTCCAAGAAGTTTGGGCATTTTGGCTTTGAAATGGATAAGCAAAATTGTAAAATTGAAAAAATAAGTAAAGTTGAACGAATAAGTGTAAGTTTGATAGTGCTTACTTTTTTTAAGAATTGTTCGAGAATAAAAAAACGATTAAATAAATTTGTAACGCATGAAATGAAATTGATAAACTTAATTATACAATTGATTTTATGAAAAGTTGCCATTTCAAATTAATTGACAACAAAATATTCCATTTTTATAGTAGTACTGTTATGTTGCTGTTTTAGAAATTCAATTTCTTCTTTTGTATGTATTTACAACAAATTTAAATATAACTGAATTGCAAATACTTAAATGTTATAAACGAATAAAATATTCTCCTTCTCATTTATTTTAAATTTGATTAATGAAATTTCTGGAAAAACATTAAATTTCAAATCTTTTCCAGTTATTAATTAAGGTGGAACTGTTCTGTTACTTAAATTTCAAACCTTTTTCACTCACTAATTAAGATGGAAGTATTCTATCTATCTCAATGGTTTTGATTATCTTTGAACAGTAAAGAATACTTTCAGCAAAAATTTATGGTAGGTAACTTGAAAACTTAAAAATTGTTTAAAGAGATCAAAAATCATGTTTGTGATATATAGGCTGACTTGATAAACTAATAATAGTTATCTTTTTGATTTTATTTTAATATAACAATGGCTATCAAATAAATGTGTTGAAGGAATTGATTGGTTGTTATTGATTTCTAAATGTATTTTTGCATGCGGAAAACTTGGCTTAAATCTTAATACTTACTTTAAATGAAACTAATCATTGGTTTAGTTATGCTGCATTAGAAATTATTTTTATGGCTATTAATTAAACCATTTCGCAGAAAATTAATTTGTACTTGTTTAACTTAATTAACTGATTTTTCATGTGGATATTTAAATACATGTATTTTGAAAAATTTTCAAAAATTTGTAAAAATTTTTAAAAATCAAAAATTGTATCTGTTACATTTATTGAGTCATTCAAAATCGATGAATGGAAATGGAAACTGAGGCAAAATGAAAAATATCAAAAAGAGTGATTGGATAAGTGACAGTTAAATTTTCATTCTTTTGATAATAATGAAAATGGAGGGGATTTTCGTTTTTGAAAAATTTACCAAAAGGACATATATGAAAAATGAAGAAAATGTTCATTCTAACGAAATGTTTCCGGGCTGTTGTTATTTACAATATTTCTTTTTTTTTTTTGACAGACAGAAATTCTAATTGGCATCAAATTTTAAATAATTAATCTTTGGTTTACATTATTATTCAGCTTGCTACATAAGCAAAAGTATCATTTAGATGTTTTCGATACAAAAAATAAATTTGATATTAAATGTAAAGAAAACCATCAGGAAGAAATATTTATCATCTATACAAATAATGATAATTGCAAGATTCATTTTCCTTGCAAATCACAGTAGTCACAAATAATATTTATTGTATGCGCAAATAATGATGATTGAAATATTTATCATTTATCCAAAGAACTATACAAACAGTTGCAATATTCATTATCTGTACAAGAAACGATAATTGTAGTATGTAAAGTTAAAATAATTGCAATATTTATAATTTCTGCAAGTCAACAACAGTCATAATACTTATTATCAGCGCTAATAAGTTTATTTATAATATTTACTATTGGTGCAAGCAGCGATAATTGCAATATTTATTATCTACAATATTGCATAAATAATGATAATCGTAATATTATCTATGCAAATAACGATAATTGTGATATTTGCTATTCATACAAATAAGTAACGGTAATTGTATTGTTTTAAAATGTCGAAATGTTGATTTTTACAGTACTTTTGAATTGAATAATTATTAGGCATATGTTCAAAAACTGCAACTGTATGACAACATAAGAGAGCATCAGTGAAATAAGTTGAAAGTAAATTTTTGTGTAAAACTAAAAAAAAATATGAACTGAAACAAATTGATGCCACGATGAACTCAAACGGATGTACGAAGGCAACATATTGCTACACAGGTGAAGAAATTTAACCAAAAACAATTTTTTTTTTTAAATTTTAAATCTATAATAGTAATATATTGCACTGTCAAAAATGCTACAATTTCCATTTTTAATTATTTTTTTTTAACGAATTGCTGCAAAGAATACTTTATTAATAATAACATATAAAATTAAACGATAATAAAATCGATTAATTTTTTCTTTTATATAAAATTTCGCTCAATTTTACAATGTGTCAAATATTTATGACAATAATCCACTTTAGAAATTATATGTGTATATATGTATGACAATAATCTCAAATATTTATGATAATAATCTCTTTTAGAAAATTATAGTCCAGAAAATGATTAAGCTATTATTATTTTACACATGTGGCAATTATAGTTCAAAAAATTGTTGTGCCAATTATTTTATGCAGTCAATAAAACATGTTGAAAATTTGAGTTCGTTAAGCAGCTGTTCGTCATGCAACAATTTTAATTATCATCAATTAAAATTTTTTCACATCAGCAGAAAAACATCGAACAAATGTCAGCAACACTGAGTGGGCGCTTAATTTCAAAAAAAAAAAAAAAAAAAAAAAAAAAAAAAAAGAAAAAAATGATAGATCATTGTAATCATTACAAAGTTAGTTACCGAAATGAAAACAAAGTGTTTTCATAATATTTAAAGATCAGATATCATCAGTGTATAATCAATCATTATGTTTGCTGAAAAAAAAAAAAAAATTATTCAAAAAATTATCCATCATATTTACCCTGAAGGGTAAATTAATCCGGAAATTTTTCAGATGGAAAATATTTTTTTGGTAAAAGAAATTAAGCAATAATACTTTTCACTTTCTTCCATTTTATTCTTTCTGGACATTCTACAGTTGCTATCGCTTCTGGCTCATTCATTTTTAATTTTCTTCTGCTCGTGGCTACACGAAGTTTATTCATAGACTATTTAGAATTCATCGGATTTTGCCTCATCTAATGTCAATATCAAACTCTTTTGATAATTCATTACTTCTACTGCAATAAAAGAGCGCTTAAGTATAATTTAAAAATTTGTTATTTTCATTTTTATATTTAAAGCGATTAATTAAGCGGCTTCGTAGTTTGCAATGTTTTGAAAATATTTATAAAATCTCTTTTGCATCAATTTTGCCCCTTTGCTCCATAATTTATGCATTTGCTATTAGTTTGATTAACTCAGTTTTGAATTTTAAATTTAAGCATTTTATTAATTGGTAACACTGTCACATTTTTTTACATATTCCAATGAAAATTGCCAAAAATTCTAAATTTGTCATGCTAGCAGTGTAGCTGTATATATTTCATTTTCAAAAATGTTTAAATTGAAAAATTAAATTGAAGCAATTTTTATGTAATGATATATTGGAAATTTTAATCAAAAAAAAATGACCATTATCATCCAAATTTTGCAACTGAAATTAACAGCAATTTATTAAATGAAATTATTCAAATTTCACTTCAGTTCAATTCATTAATGAATTATGTAATGGAATATTGAACAGAATCCATTAATCCATTTAATTATTTTGAATAGACATTTATGGAACCACAATAGGCATGAATAGATTTCACTACAAATATTCCATTGTCAGTTGACAATAACTTCTTTCAGTTGTAGCCTTTTAAGTATTGTCAAGTTTTGAAGCACAACAGTAGCATTGGTGAAATGATTGTGGCTACTTTAAATCAGTCTGAGGGCAAATAACCGTTTTTCTTTGAGCAGAAATGACTGTTATCTCAGTATACCACCGAATCGAGCGGAAGTGAGTAATTTAATTCGCAGAAATTTCCATTTTTTTTTGTTATTACAGTTTCTAAACTGTTAAAATGAATGGAAAATTGTTTGGAATAAAATTAATTAGCTAGTAATTCTAGATTTACATTTTTAATTAGCGCAAAAATTATGTCATCTTCCCGCCCCTATTTTTTTTATTCGTTTTGTACTTTCTTTACGTATTGTGTATTTTCTATGCAGCAATTAACAAATGCAATATCAGTTGTAACAATCAATGAGAAGGAGACATTCTGTTGCAGGTAAAAACCAAAATTGAGCGATAATAGGTCAAAAGGTCAAAGGGATAATGGATGAAAAGCAAATCCTTTTTATTTACTTTTTTTTTTGAGTAACGTTTTGATATTTTAAAAGTGAAAAATTTCGCATAATTACCAGTTGAATAACTCTTATTAATTTATATGTTTATGTAGTGTTAGAAAAATTCCAAGAACAAAAATTAAAATGTGTCCTTAATTGTTGTGACAAAAATATGCCAAAAATTCAATTTTCAACTCGAACTGTTAAATTTTTTTTTAATCTAATTATTTTTTGTATTTTTTTGCTTCATTTTATCATAATTATCAATTCAATGCTTCAGCTGGTCATTTTCAGCACTCTTATCCATTTCAACTCATTCAGATCAAAAATGATAAATGGTGAACTGTTGTCGACAAATTTTTTTTTGGTTTAGTTTGATTTTAATATGATGTGTGTGTATGAAAAAGTATATCATAAATTTGTTCAAATTAATTACAAAAGAAAATTTCATGCAACTTAATCCAATAATTAATTTTTGAAATATTAGTAAAGCAGAAAATCACAACTGCGCCATTTCAACTGCGCTCATTCCCATATATAGATATCTTTAAAATATTTTGAGAAATGCTGAAATACAATATGCATTATTCTTCTTTTTTTATTCTTTCGCTTAAAATCAAATTGTAAAAATCATTCACTACTAGAAAAAGAAGACGAAAGAAGAATACGAAGACGAAAAATTCATATAAATTCTGAATTCAAATGAAAATTTTTTAAAAATTTCAAATCATTTTAATAACAATTAATTGCTAAATATTCATTTTCTTTCTTTGTTATTGATAAGAAACAAAAGACAAAAGAAAAAAAGAAAAAAAAGGTAAGAAAGCATTTCTAATAAAATAATGAGCAATTTTTATTTTTCCTTTTTGATTTTTAAAAATTAAATTTAGCAAAAAAAGAAATAAGAAAAGTAAGGCATAAAAGCAAAAAAAAATAGCAAAATAAAAATGAAAACAGTATTTAATTAATATTATCAGCCAATTATCGAAAATGAAAAAAAGCAATAAATTATGCTGCAAAAAATTAAGTATTCATTTAAAATAAGAAAAAAAGAAAGCCAAGTAAAATTATCATTTAAAAAAAAGTTAAAAATGAATTCGCTCCTTTTTTTTACAAATGCAAATTTTTCATTTGGAAATTTTTCAGTAGTCAAATGTACTGTGTAAATTTTGACATTGTTCCTCAAATTTTTTTATACCAAAAAAATTCACATTAATAATTTTAAGGATTTAAAAAAAAATTTACAGCAATAGTTCTTCAACTCTATAATCAACATCTTCTTATATGAGAGAAGACAGAAAAAGAAAGAAATAAGCTATCTATGCTAGGAATAATTGAGATAAAAATTATGCAATTAAATTTATAAAAAAAAATTCAAATTGAATGTAAAATTATTGGGGAAAAAAAAAGAAAAGCGAAAATGAGCCAAATTCTTCAGATGCGTTTTACACTTGTGCATGTAGTAGTATTATTCAGCTGCTTTCACTGGATCTTCTTCGATATATCATTAACTTTTTATGAAAGATCGCTGAAAAAGAAAAAAACAAAAAAAAATTATTAATTAAACAATATTAATTAAAAGCATGGAGAAGGGGATGAGGGAAAATAGGGGGGAAAAATTATTTCAAAAAAGATAATACTTAAAAAATGAGTCAAAATATATTTTAGCAACAAATAAAAGTTTTTATCAAAAAGAAATGAAATATTCAAATAGTTGATAAATCAATAGGTTAATAATGATAGTAAATGTCAATTAAAAAAAGAATGAAGCTAATAAATAAAAGAAATTTTTTAAATTATTCAAAATATCAGAAAAAAAAAAGCTAGCAAATAACAGACGTTGTTTTCAATGGAATACCATCACCATCGGTTTTATTTTCCTTCATATAACTGGGTGGTTGATCCGGAATTTGAAAGCTAATGAAGATGAAATATGACCATGCTGCAGCAATTGCACCAAAGAATGGCGCAACTATCGGAATCCAGAAATAGTAATTATGATAACTGAAAAAGAAATTAATAACTGATAAATTTAAATTCAGTTAATTTTGATTAAGTTTTCTTAACTTAACACATAATGTTAATAATGAACTAATCAAAATTTAATCAATTCATTAAAAATTAATTTATTTGCTTACCTATTATATAATATTAACATTAATAACAATCAAATTAAAATATTATACAATAAAACACGGCTATTAATTCAAAAATACAATATGAGAAATACTTGTGTTTCTATTGAACGCATCTATTAGATTATTATTAAAGCAAAAATAAATAAATGAATTAATTAACTAAATTAATAAATTTTACCTAAAAACCTCCCAACCATATCCAATCATGGCAGCAAAAACACGTGGCGCAAAATCTCGAGCCGGATTAATTGGATAGCCAAGATTCATTCCAAATGCCATACCAATCATTGCAACAAGTAATCCAATAAGAAGTGGATGAATTGAGGCTGGAATTTCCATCCGTTTATCTGAGATTACACATGCGGTAAGCGCCAAAAATCCGGTACCAACAAACTGAAAAAAAAGATAAAATATATTAAATAAAATTTCTCATTAATTATTCTTTAAATATATTATCAATGTATATTCCAAAGATATATATATATATATGTATGTTTTTAAATTAACCCTAATTAACATATGAAAATTTGAATTAAATTTGCATTTATATTAAAAAATTTCAGTCAAATTTACATCAAAGTAATCTTGATTTAAAAATTCCAATTATATTTGAAATTATATTTTTGAAATTAAATTTACAATAATATCTGAAAGAAAAAAAAAAGTTTGATTGTGTAGAAATGTAGTAGCAAAAAAAAGCACTGAAAATTTTCAATAAAATCCAACTTTTATAATTCAACTAATTTGTTATGTAAAAAAAAAAAAAAAAAAAAAAAAAAATATGAATGCTAGAAAAGTTTGTTTAAAAGTTAAGAAATGGAAAGTTTAAAAATTATGCATGAGAAAAAAGGAAATAACGAATTTCAATTCATTAAATTTGAATAATTAAATTTAATTGAAGAATATTTGCTAATTTTACCTGATCCCAGAATGCGATAGTATTTGAGACATGAGCTGCCGGCATTGAAGTGAACAAACCGGCTGTACCATTTGGACCTGATACAATACGTAGGTCACCCATTACATGATAAGTCTGATCTGAAAGAAATCACAAATTATTGATTGAAATTTATTATTTAATCAATTTCAAAACATATAACTAAAGTATATTGAAATATCAAAAAAAACAAACAATACCTATATAGACGCTATAGGCAAGTGCTGTACCGATAAAAGCGCCAAGAAGTTGTACGATGCAATAGTAGAAAAAATGTGACAGAGGCAATTTTCCAAGAGTATAAAACATAAATGAAATTGCTGGATTCAAATGTCCACCTCAAAATGGGACCAAAGGTTAAAATTTTGATCAAATTACAATTCTTCCAACTTTATCTTCTTAATTTCAGATTTTAAAGTTACAAAAAAATTATTGATAAAGTAATATAGTTCTTAATGAAATAAAAAGTGCTTCAAAATAAATGGAAAAAAAAACATCATCATTCCAAAATCTGAATTAATAGATAATTTATACAGGATTAATATTAAGAATTAAATTTGTATAAAATTTTTAAAAAATACTTCAAATTTATCATGTTACATAAACTCTGACTGAAAATTTTAAATTCATTTTAAAATTTATCCATCCTTACCTGATGTCTTCGAGCAAATGTAAACACACAATGTAATGGTAAATCCCCATCCAAGATTGATTTGAATCCATGTATTTAATTGTTTATGCGACAAATCAAATTGATGTACTATACTAATACCGAGAAACTAAAGCATTTCATTTTTTTTTTCTGAATTTAAATTAATATTATGATAAAAAAAATTATTTAATTCAAATAACAAGTTCTTTGAATAGAATTAACTATTTCAACAGAAATTTTACACAAAATAATAAATAATTACAATAAAATTTTCTCATTTTATTTTTTTATTCTTTGATTTTTCAGTATAATTACATTCATGCATGTTTTAATTTTATCTCATAGCCTACAACTGCAAGCTTACTTTTCATAAGGATAATAAGAGGAAAAATTTTCAAATTAAAATATTTCAAAATCGAAAAATTTCAAAATTCAAATATCATACTTGTATATACATAGTTTAATTAGATTATTTTTCATTAAACAATAACTTTCGTTAGCAAAAATGAGTGGAAGAACTAAATTAACCAAACTTGCTAACTGAACTAAACTTTGCTTATCAATTTAAAATTTAATAAATTAAACTTGAAAAAAAATTTATGACTTAAAAAGCAAACTAAAAAAATCATCAAAATTCATTTATTAAGAGTAAAAAGAAAAGATTTTTATTTTCAAATAAAAAAATTCTTAGTGTAATTTTTAAACAAATTTAACCTTCAATGAGTAAATTGCTATTATAATAAAATTTACAAATTTAATACCTTTTAAACAATTTATTAACAAATTTATTTTGAAATATATGCTTTAATTTTACAATAATAAAAAAAAGAAAAAAAAATCATTTTTCTACTTCAATTAAGAATGCGGGAATTTTTTTTCAAAGAAGAATTTTTGCACTGAATAACTTTTATTTGCCACAACAATGCTAGCTAATTAAACTTACATATTGATGGATTACTTGTATTGATCAGAAAGCGATTTAAAAAAGTTAAAAATTAGTAGGACAAAAATTGTCTAAAATATTCATTATTGATAAATGGAAATGATCGTAAGGAAAGGGAAGAGAAAGGGAGAAAAAAAATTGTTTAATATTTTAAAAACTGTTAACTTTTAAATACTTACCAGTAGTATCAAGGATCCATAAAATTCGGATATACAATTGACAATGGTACGATTTTCAATATGAAATATTCGTCGAGCTTTTTCCAATGGTGTTTCCATGATGATACCGCCTGGTAAATTCTGAAAAATAAAAAATAAAGAAATTTTAAAATGAAAAGATTTGTGAATGGAAAAAAAAGGAAAGTTAAAAGAGCGATATAGGCCGATAATAATTAGGGCTTTTTTTTTTGGCAAAAAGTAAAATTATTAAAGGTATAGTTAATTATTCACCAATTAATTAACTTATATATATAATTTGAAGGATAATGATTGATTCAAATTGAATGGAGAAAAAAAAAACTTTCCTTTAAGGAATTTTACATTCCTCATTATTTAACAGTAAATTACCAGTAAACTTATCAGTTGCGACAAATAGGTGGTAAGCTTATCACTTATATTAAATAAGCGGTAAACTTATCGACTATATTAAATAGGTGGTAACCTTATCAGTCACAACAAATAGGCGGTAAAATTGTCACTTATATTAAATAAGCGACAAACTTATCAATTCCAAAAAGCCAGCGGTAAGCATATCAGTTATATTAAATAGGCGTTAAACTTATCAGTTATAGCAAAAAGGCGGTAAAATTGTCACTTATATTAAATAAGCAGTAAACCTAAATATGCGGTAAGCTTTTCAGTCATAAAAAAAATAAGCAATTATTGTTAAAAGAGGAACATTGAGACAATTTTTAATAGTGAAATTATCAAAGCAATAGTTAATCAGTTCAATTTTTAAAAAAAAAAATTGTATTTATAGTTTTAGCTTCGCTTCGATTATTTTCTCTACAAACTCGTACTTTGCCTCTTTCACTTTTTTTTACTTTCCTTTACCTGCCCAAATCTAATGTAGAAGAAGTGCCCTTGCTCAAAATCACAACACTTTGAAAGAGCAATGGAAGAAATTTAATTTTAAAGGAATTCACAAGTTTAAAAAAAAAAAAAGAAAATGAAGTCAATAAGAAGTAAGAAGATGGAGAGTCAATAGCTGGTTTTTTCTTCTAAAATATTATTTTCAATTTTTTCAAAAATTTTTTTTCTTGAAAAATATTAGTTTCTCAAAAAATATTTCTTTTATACATAAATATATACGTTCAGTGAAGTAAGTAATTGATTAACTCAAACATAATTAAAAATTAATTAAATAAGAGTTATTTTGTAACTTTTTCATAAATAATTTAGCAAAAAATTTGCTTAAAAAATTTGTTAAATAAGTGCTTTTATATATAAGTATACATGTTCAATGAAGTGAGTAATTAATTAACTCAATTGTGATTAACAAATTAATTAAATAAGAATTAATTTTATAGCTTTTTCATAATCATTTTAGCAAAAAAAAAAAAATGCTTTCAAAAAAGTTACTTAAAATAATGCAATTAAAAAATTCGTTCAAAATACGTAATGTGCTTTTTTCATAAACAAAGTTTTCAAAAATTTAAAATTCAATTTATCATTTAGCAAGCGTAGTTGACATGATGGAAGGATTAAATTAATTTTATCAATTATGCTTGCAAAATGCATTTATTTAAAAGATTTATTTCATTGCTTCAAGTAAAAAGTAGTAATAAGCTTAGTTAAAAGCGAATAAAATGAAATGAAATGAACAATTCAGTTAATTAAACGAGCCAATAAATGGGCAAAATATATATCAGAGCAAGCATCTTCATTATGTTAAAAGATGCTAAGCAACTTCACAGTGTAGAATGTTAGCATCATTAACAACTAACACAATTATATATGAATATAAATACATAGAAAATTAATTACAAGTGAATGATTTAAATAGTTGCTATTTAGAGCAACCTATCAATAGCAAATGTTAAAATTAGTACAGAAAAAAAAAAAAATTATGAAAATTAATTTTATTAAATTTATTAATTTTTGATTGGTCATACAAATGAGCATATATTATTGTATGACCAATGATAGCTTTGTAATGGATAATATTTAAAGAATTAAGAAATTTAAAAAAAAGAAATGCTTAAATTGAAATTGAAAAAGCATTACAAAATGTTAAAATTGCTAAATTAAAAAGACCGCAATGAATTATTTTTCCCAATGGAAAGATAATTTTTGAGAGCAATGAGAAAAATGCAAGCACTGATTGGCTTAGGCTTATTTATTGCACCTGGCCTCAGTTTATTTCCTCTCGTCTTTTCTTTTTCATTCCTCTTTACAAAAAACAAAGTACATTGTGATAAAAAAAAAACGAAAGAGACAAAATGAGGAGAGAGGAGAAAGAGAAGAGAAGGAGAAAGAAGAAAGAGAAGTAGGGAGAGAGAGAGAGAGAGAGAAAAAAAAAGATAGTAGAAACATTTCGTAAACTAAAGCACTTTGCCATTTAGCGTTTAAAATTTTTTCTTAGCCAAATCGGATCAATAATAATAGAGTAAGTTTTTGAAAATTTTTAAAATAAAATGGGAAAAATAAAGTGAATAATATTAATTATTTGCCTGTGTTTTTTTTTTACTAAATGAATCTCATTAGAATTAGAATTATTGTCACTTATCTATCATATATTATTTCTTCTAATTAAAATATTTCATAAATTAATTATGAAAAATGATCTTTTTTTCTTTTTTCTCTTCTAATTCACTTTCTTATTCTAATTTCTAATAATCTATTTAATTTCAAATTTTAATTCTCAACACGCAATTAAATACAATTAGAGAATAGCGCATAATTTTTTTGTCACTTCCTTTTTCCTTCCTTTCTTTTTTTTTGCGCTTTTTAATGTTTTCATTTTTTTTTTTTTTTTTTTAATTTTACTGCAAATATATTATAAAAGAGATTAGGCGCATTAAATGCAGTAAGCAAATTAAAAATTAATTTATTGAAAGCTTTTTTTTTCATTTCACCATTAAACTGACAAATTTCAATTAAAATTAAATCTAGTGTCATTCTCTCACAATAATTAGATTACCGCTGAATCAAGTTTTCAATTTTCCACACAAACAAAATAAAATTGTATGTAAACATATTTTTGTGGGGAGAAATGGAGACGGGAAGCGAGAGTGGGGAAGGGTGGATAGGCATTTTAAATAGTTTAAAATTTCATTTAAATATGTAAACAACAGTAATTTAATTTCGGTTATTACGAAATAAAAAAAGATTTATTGATAAAAAAATAATATATTAATAAAATATAAAAAAAAAATTAATAAAAAATAAAAAAAATATGCTTTTTTTTTAATTTTTTTATTAATTTTTATTAATAAAAAAAAAATACGCCAAGATTTTCTATGAAAAATTGCAAATTGGAATTTTCATTGAAAATGTATGGAAAAAAAGAAAAAAAAAACTTAAATTTATTATTAATAGAGATTATTTTACTTTTTGCAAATAATTTACAACTAATAGATAATTAAGACAAATAATAACAGTGACAATGACATTTATTGTACAAATAAGCTAAAAGTAAATGTGATAATAAGGAAACACAAAATATACTCGAGCAAACAAGTAAAACAATAACAACAACAACTAAAAGAGCTTTTATTGAAAAGCATATGGAATCAATTTTTTTTTTCTCTCTTTAAAAATCGATCATTGTTTTGATATTTGAAAAACATATTTTTGTATAATATAACATGTGAGAGAAAGTGAATAAAAAAATTTTTTGAGAATTTGCCAATAAAAATGCATTATAAGTGCAAGAGGAAAACATTTTCACAACAATAAAAATATCGCAAAGCCAAAAAAAAAGTTAAAATTTATAAAATAAGCTCGATTTTATTGCAATAATTAATTTTAATGAGAAAAAAAAAAGAAGCGGCAAAAGAATTTCACAGCAGCCAATGATAATAATGATATTAAGATGTTTTCCATTAGATCTAATCAATAACATTAACAATTTTATCATTAGCAATCATCATCATATTTTAACAATTAGCTCAAATGCAAAGAAAAAAAAAAGAAGCCGCGAAAGAATTTCATAGCAGCCTATGATGATGTTAAGGCATTTTCCGTTATATTCTTTCCTTGGATGATGATATCATCATTATCATTAACATTAAATATCCTAGCTAACTTACTTTAATGATTAAATTAGCTAACTTGGTGATAAATTTTTCGATGAAATCTTTTTGGAATTTTTTTTCTTCCAACTTTAAAGATAAAATAAATCAAATGCTTTATACGCTTCAAATTACACTTATATGATATACTTAAGGTATAATATATATTTTTAAGGCATGATATACATATATATATTTTTTATTTTTTTATTCAATACTGTTTTTGCGATGTATATATATATCGTAATATAGTAATATATATATGTTTACTATATTAAGATAAAACAGCATTGAAAAAAAAATTTAGCTCAAATTTTTTTCCACTAAATTTTTAAATTTTTCGTGAAATTTTGAAACAAACTGATGGATGAAATAAGTAGCCTAATTAATTAATTGATGTTTTAAGAAACAAAAAAAAAAAAACAATCGACTAAAAAATTAAATGAATGAATTTGATTAATTGGCATTTCGTTTTGCTAAACTTTTTTGAAAGATGATTGAAAAAGAAAATTCAAACAAGTTCATTTAAGCTGTCAAAATTAATTTTGTTTCAATTCAATGATTGAGAATATGAAATAAAATAAAAACAAAAAAAAAAAGGAAAAAGAAAAGAAAATGAAAAAGAATGAAAGGAAGAAAAAAAAAATTCCACAAGTTCTCAAATATTGTTACTCCAGAAAAAAAAAGAATAAAATTAGTTTTGAAAAAAGCAAACAGAAGGAATAAATTCCCCTGAGGTGATAAATAATTTTGCAATTAACGTTCTTCTTCTTTCCTTTCTCTCTCTCTCTCTCTTTTTACTCAAATGACTAAATTATTGGTTATCAATCTTAAAATCCATAAAAAAAAGTTGGGACAAATTTCCTGTATCCTTTTTCCCTAAAGGCTTCAATGAAGATATCCTGTTATCCATTGCAGGCTATGAAAGAGATAAAGATTGAAGGCACATAGAAATTTCCATTGAAAAAATGTTGCACTAATCTTTGATCTCTTTTTTTTTTAAATTTAAAGCTAACGTTAAGCTAACTGTGTACACACACAAATGATTTTATGCACATTAAGTTAAATGTGCACACACGCATAAATGATTTTATGGTCCATATGAAAATTTCAAAAAAAAAAAAAAAAAAAAAAAAAAAGCAGCTAATTCAACTAATTAAACATAATGAAAAAAATAATGACAAAATTTTTTTTTTAAAAATTGACAAATTAAAAAGAAATGAAATTTAAAATTTTTCATAAACAGAAATTAAAACAAAAAAAAAAAAATTGAATTTCGTCAACTCATATTGAATGACATAAACATCATTTTAGGAGAATAAATATCATTTCAGAATATCATTTTAGGAGAAGTGAAATAAAATTATTTATTTGTTGCTTAAAATTAATAGAATAAGCCTAGCTAAAACTAAAGTGAATTCAAACGAAACGAGAATATAATGTAAACTATTTTAGAAGAAGTGAAATAATATTATTTAATATTACTTAAAATAATGTAACAAGCCTAGCTAAAAGTAAAGTAAATAAACGAAACAAGCCAACAAAGAGCAAGACAAAAAGACATCACTCAGAAATAACAGTTATAAAAATGCTTGGCTAAAAAGAAGTCAAACATTATGTTGTGCAAAATGTCAATGTCAATGGCATATGTGGAAAATTTCAAAAGATAAGAAATTTTTGCTATTCCTTGGCCACCCAAATAGGGCATAAGTTGGAAAATAAAAAAGAGCAAAGAACGTTACAAAAAAACTTTTCAATTTTTTTTTGTCATTAATTAAATTTTTGAAGTAATTTAAGATTATGCAATTGATAATTATATTAAGTAAAGAAGCCAGTCATGCTTTAGTTACACCTAAAAAAAAGTTATTAAAATTAATAAATTGAAATCTTTAGCACATCAATTATCACTCAGCAAATCATTCTTTTCAGCAACATTTTTGAAACTTCAATCATTAATTATCTAATATCGACTGTTAAACCAAAAAAAAAGAAAAAACCAATTAGATGCAAAATAAATGAAATGAGCCCTTCACTAATAATCACTAGTACTAGTATCATTATCAGTTGTTGTTAAACTATTTGCAGAAACACTGACCTTCATTTTTCTCAATGTGCTATTTAAACTTATTTCCGGAAGTCCTGAAAATCATTATCAGTATACTATATTAAAACTATTTGCAGAAATCCTGAAATTCATTGTCAGTATCCAGAAAACCTGAAATTCATTATCAATATCCTGAAATTCATGATCAGTGTCCAGAAATCCTGAAATTCATTATCAATATTCGGAAATCCTGAAATTCACTATCAATATGCCGATAAAACTATTTCCAGAAGTTCTGAAATTCATTATCAGTATCCGGAAAAAATGCAATTAAAAGTATTTTCCAGAAATGAAATATTTTTGTAAAATTCAAAAGAAAATTTTATTAAAAGCATCTCGGAAAATATTATTAAGGATCATGGTGAAAAGTGAATGAAAAATGAGAAATTTGAAAATGTTGCGAAGAAAAGCTGAATCACAACATTTTTGGCTGACTCATCGCATTTTTGCTGTCATAAAATGCAATTAGAAAATGTTTCTATTTGTTTTGCTTCACTATTAATACTATAATAATATCATTGTTGCGGAATTAATACAGTAATAATCAAATTTTAAAACGTTTAATTAATTAAATTAATTTTAAAAATGAAATCAATGCAGGGCAATGATAGAAGACAAATTTGTTGATTAAAAAATTTAAATAAAAGAAAAAGCGAAAAAAAGAAATGGAATAATACTTAAAGAAGATATAATGATATCTAAGCATATCAATTATTGATTGATTTTGTTAAATTTTAAAAAGAAAATTGCTAAAAGCAAAATTAGAACAGTGGAGTGTGAAAACATCTGTTCAAGTTGGATTTGATAATAAAAAGATATAGAAAATAATAAAGCACAGACTTTTATCAACTAACAATTTGAATGTTCAGATTTCACAGATATTAAGTTTCATTTGCATAAAAACAAAAAAGTACGGAAAATTTTGAATCGTTTAAAAACTCAAAAAAAAAAGAAAAAGAGAAAAAAAATAGTGCATTCATTTTTTTTGTATGTTTCTCTTTTCCTCTCTTTTTATTTTAAACA